>CM069862.1:120243384-120410884 GCA_036172795.1 Pelodytes ibericus
TGGTATGACCTAAAGTTTGTGCTTGCTTCGGCAGCACATATACTAAAATTGGAACGATACAGAGAAGATTAGCATGGCCCCTGCGCAAGGATGACACGCAAATTCGTGAAGCGTTCCATATTTTTTTCTTTATTTTTAGGTATCTTACAACTCATTCAGCTAGAACTAACACATTTAATCTTAAATCTTCAGATTAATTTTGCCTATTTAGATTATGACTCAGCTGTTGACTCTGGAAATATGCTGTAAACAAGACAAAGTTCTTAATTTGTTCACGTTACCTCAGTCATAGTAAAACAGCTTTAAATTAGGACGACACAAGAGCCTGAGCCTGTAATAAAACTATAGTAGAAAAGAAAAATCGATAAAAATATGGAACACTTCACCTATTTGCGTGTCATCCTTGCACATGGGCCATGCTAATCTTCTCTGTCTTGTTCCAATTTTAGTATATGTGCTGCCGAAGCGAGCACAAACTAAAAGTAATACCAGTTTAACCCCTTTGCAACCTTATGACGAGTTAACTCGTCATAAGGGCCGTAGTGTTAGCGACCTTTCTGAAACGGGTCATTAAAATAAATACATTACATTAACATTTATTTATATTGTGCCAACAAATTACATTGCGCTAGGTACAGACAGGGAACCCACCAGGAATTTCAGCGCCCTTACTAAAAAAATCTTCTGGGCCCCATACCCCCCCCCTTCCCCGACAATATCTCCCACTTGCCCCACCTACCCTCACAAGCATGTTATCCAGGTTAAGTGTAATATGGAGGGTGGTTGGGAGCAGTTGGTCAATATGCCAGTATTTTGCCACTAAGTATGCCAGTATTTAGCCACTCACTATGCCAGTATTTAGCCACTCAATATGCCAGGATTTAGCCACTCAGTATGCCAGGATTATGCCACTCAGTATGGCAGGATTTAGCCACTCAATATGCCAGTATTTTGTCACTAAGTATGCCAGTATTTAGCCACTCAATATGCCAGGATTTAGCCACTCAATATGCCAGGATTTATCCACTCAATATGCCAGGATTTAGCCACTCAGTATGCCAGGATTATGCCACTCAATATGCCAGGATTTTGCCATTCAATATGCCAGGATTTTGCCATTTCATATGCCAGGATTTTGCCACTCAATATGCCAGGATTTAGCCACTCAATATGCCAGGATTTAGCCACTCAATATGACAGTATTTTGCCACTCAGTATGCCAGGATTTTGCCACTCAGTATGCCAGGATTTAGACACTCAAAATGCCAGGATTTAACCACTCCATATGCCAGGATTTTGCCAATATAAATACATGTTAATGTAATGTATTTCTCTTAATGAACAGCTTGGTAAGTCATTAAACTATTTATTAACAGATCCAGTTAAAAAAAATGTAAACTGATAATGTAACTCTATGGCAGCTTTTTGTGTAAATTGACGGCAAAATACGAACTACATCCCGAGTTGACTTAGGCAACAACTTCCCAGAATGCTTTGTAGCATGCTGGTTAATTTGCATAAACTACTTTTCCATTCTTTTGCTTTCTAAATGCTAATATTTGTTGTTTTGCATAGTTTAGAAGATTGATTTGTTTAATTAACATTATGATCTGTACTGAGGTAAAGATGATAATGTTGGTTTGTAAACTATAAGAATCACTATAATATGTAAGATACAGTTTTGGTGGTACTATATATTTAAAGTGGTATGACCTAAAGTTTGTGCTTGCTTCGGCAGCACATATACTAAAATTGGAACGATACAGAGAAGATTAGCATGGCCCCTGCGCAAGGATGACACGCAAATTCGTGAAGCGTTCCATATTTTTTTCTTTATTTTTAGGTATCTTACAACTCATTCAGCTAGAACTAACACATTTAATCTTAAATCTTCAGATTAATTTTGCCTATTTAGATTATGACTCAGCTGTTGACTCTGGAAATATGCTGTAAACAAAGTTCTTAATTTGTTCACGTTACCTCAGTCATAGTAAAACAGCTTTAAATTAGGACGACACAAGAGCCTGAGCCTGTAATAAAACTATAGTAGAAAAGAAAAATCGATAAAAATATGGAACACTTCACCTATTTGCGTGTCATCCTTGCACATGGGCCATGCTAATCTTCTCTGTCTTGTTCCAATTTTAGTATATGTGCTGCCGAAGCGAGCACAAACTAAAAGTAATACCAGTTTAACCCCTTTGCAACCTTATGACGAGTTAACTCGTCATAAGGGCCGTAGTGTTAGCGACCTTTCTGAAACGGGTCATTAAAATAAATACATTACATTAACATTTATTTATATTGTGCCAACAAATTACATTGCGCTAGGTACAGACAGGGAACCCACCAGGAATTTCAGCGCCCTTACTAAAAAAATCTTCTGGGCCCCATACCCCCCCCCTTCCCCGACAATATCTCCCACTTGCCCCACCTACCCTCACAAGCATGTTATCCAGGTTAAGTGTAATATGGAGGGTGGTTGGGAGCAGTTGGTCAATATGCCAGTATTTTGCCACTAAGTATGCCAGTATTTAGCCACTCACTATGCCAGTATTTAGCCACTCAATATGCCAGGATTTAGCCACTCAGTATGCCAGGATTATGCCACTCAGTATGGCAGGATTTAGCCACTCAATATGCCAGTATTTTGTCACTAAGTATGCCAGTATTTAGCCACTCAATATGCCAGGATTTAGCCACTCAATATGCCAGGATTTATCCACTCAATATGCCAGGATTTAGCCACTCAGTATGCCAGGATTATGCCACTCAATATGCCAGGATTTTGCCATTCAATATGCCAGGATTTTGCCATTTCATATGCCAGGATTTTGCCACTCAATATGCCAGGATTTAGCCACTCAATATGCCAGGATTTAGCCACTCAATATGACAGTATTTTGCCACTCAGTATGCCAGGATTTTGCCACTCAGTATGCCAGGATTTAGACACTCAAAATGCCAGGATTTAACCACTCCATATGCCAGGATTTTGCCAATATAAATACATGTTAATGTAATGTATTTCTCTTAATGAACAGCTTGGTAAGTCATTAAACTATTTATTAACAGATCCAGTTAAAAAAAATGTAAACTGATAATGTAACTCTATGGCAGCTTTTTGTGTAAATTGACGGCAAAATACGAACTACATCCCGAGTTGACTTAGGCAACAACTTCCCAGAATGCTTTGTAGCATGCTGGTTAATTTGCATAAACTACTTTTCCATTCTTTTGCTTTCTAAATGCTAATATTTGTTGTTTTGCATAGTTTAGAAGATTGATTTGTTTAATTAACATTATGATCTGTACTGAGGTAAAGATGATAATGTTGGTTTGTAAACTATAAGAATCACTATAATATGTAAGATACAGTTTTGGTGGTACTATATATTTAAAGTGGTATGACCTAAAGTTTGTGCTTGCTTCGGCAGCACATATACTAAAATTGGAACGATACAGAGAAGATTAGCATGGCCCCTGCGCAAGGATGACACGCAAATTCGTGAAGCGTTCCATATTTTTTTCTTTATTTTTAGGTATCTTACAACTCATTCAGCTAGAACTAACACATTTAATCTTAAATCTTCAGATTAATTTTGCCTATTTAGATTATGACTCAGCTGTTGACTCTGGAAATATGCTGTAAACAAGACAAAGTTCTTAATTTGTTCACGTTACCTCAGTCATAGTAAAACAGCTTTAAATTAGGACGACACAAGAGCCTGAGCCTGTAATAAAACTATAGTAGAAAAGAAAAATCGATAAAAATATGGAACACTTCACCAATTTGCGTGTCATCCTTGCACATGGGCCATGCTAATCTTCTCTGTATTGTTCCAATTTTAGTATATGTGCTGCCGAAGCGAGCACAAACTAAAAGTCATACCAGTTTAACCCCTTTGCGACCTATTGACGAGTTAACTCGTCATAAGGGCCGTAGTGTTAGCGACCTTTCTGAAACGGGTCATTAAAATAAATACATTACATTAACATTTATTTATATTGTGCCAACAAATTACATAGCGCTAGGTACAGACAGGGCCCCCACCAGGAATTTCAGCGCCCTTACTAAACAAATCTTCTGGGCCCCATACCCCCCCCCCCTTCCCCGACAATATCTCCCACTTGCCCCACCTACCCTCACAAGCATGTTATCCAGGTTAAGTGTAATATGGAGGGTGGTTGGGAGCAGTTGGTCAATATGCCAGTATTTTGCCACTAAGTATGCCAGTATTTAGCCACTCAATATGCCAGGATTTAGCCACTCAATATGCCAGGATTTAGCCACTCAGTATGCCAGGATTTTGTCCAATATAAATACATGTTAATGTAATGTATTTCTCTTAATGAACAGCTTGGTAAGTCATTAAACTATTTATTAACAGATCCAGTTAAAAAAAATGTAAACTGATAATGTAACTCTATGGCAGCTTTTTGTGTAAATTGACGGCAAAATACGAACTACATCCCGAGTTGACTTAGGCAACAACTTCCCAGAATGCTTTGTAGCATGCTAGTTAATTTGCATAAACTACTTTTCCATTCTTTTGCTTTCTAAATGCTAATATTTGTTGTTTTGCATAGTTTAGAAGATTGATTTGTTTAATTAACATTATGATCTGTACTGAGGTAAAGATGATAATGTTGGTTTGTAAACTATAAGAATCACTATAATATGTAAGATACAGTTTTGGTGGTACTATATATATAAAGTGGTATGACCTAAAGTTTGTGCTTGCTTCGGCAGCACATATACTAAAATTGGAACGATACAGAGAAGATTAGCATGGCCCCTGCGCAAGGATGACACGCAAATTCGTGAAGCGTTCCATATTTTTTTCTTTATTTTTAGGTATCTTACAACTCATTCAGCTAGAACTAACACATTTAATCTTAAATCTTCAGATTAATTTTGCCTATTTAGATTATGACTCAGCTGTTGACTCTGGAAATATGCTGTAAACAAGACAAAGTTCTTAATTTGTTCACGTTACCTCAGTCATAGTAAAACAGCTTTAAATTAGGACGACACAAGAGCCTGAGCCTGTAATAAAACTATAGTAGAAAAGAAAAATCGATAAAAATATGGAACACTTCACCAATTTGCGTGTCATCCTTGCACATGGGCCATGCTAATCTTCTCTGTATTGTTCCAATTTTAGTATATGTGCTGCCGAAGCGAGCACAAACTAAAAGTCATACCAGTTTAACCCCTTTGCGACCTATTGACGAGTTAACTCGTCATAAGGGCCGTAGTGTTAGCGACCTTTCTGAAACGGGTCATTAAAATAAATACATTACATTAACATTTATTTATATTGTGCCAACAAATTACATAGCGCTAGGTACAGACAGGGCCCCCACCAGGAATTTCAGCGCCCTTACTAAACAAATCTTCTGGGCCCCATACCCCCCCCCCCCTTCCCCGACAATATCTCCCACTTGCCCCACCTACCCTCACAAGCATGTTATCCAGGTTAAGTGTAATATGGAGGGTGGTTGGGAGCAGTTGGTCAATATGCCAGTATTTTGCCACTAAGTATGCCAGTATTTAGCCACTCAATATGCCAGGATTTAGCCACTCAATATGCCAGGATTTAGCCACTCAGTATGCCAGGATTTTGTCCAATATAAATACATGTTAATGTAATGTATTTCTCTTAATGAACAGCTTGGTAAGTCATTAAACTATTTATTAACAGATCCAGTTAAAAAAAATGTAAACTGATAATGTAACTCTATGGCAGCTTTTTGTGTAAATTGACGGCAAAATACGAACTACATCCCGAGTTGACTTAGGCAACAACTTCCCAGAATGCTTTGTAGCATGCTAGTTAATTTGCATAAACTACTTTTCCATTCTTTTGCTTTCTAAATGCTAATATTTGTTGTTTTGCATAGTTTAGAAGATTGGTTTGTTTAATTAACATTATGATCTGTACTGAGGTAAAGATGATAATGTTGGTTTGTAAACTATAAGAATCACTATAATATGAAAGATACAGTTTTGGTGGTACTATATATTTAAAGTGGTATGACCTAAAGTTTGTGCTTGCTTCGGCAGCACATATACTAAAATTGGAACGATACAGAGAAGATTAGCATGGCCCCTGCGCAAGGATGACACGCAAATTTGTGAAGCGTTCCATATTTTTTTTTCTTTATCTTAAGGTATTTTACAACTCATTCAGCTAGAACTAACACATTTAATCTTAAATCTTCAGATTAATTTTGCCTATTTAGATTATGACTCAGCTGTTGACTCTGGAAATATGCTGGAAACAAGAAAAAGTTCTTAATTTGTTCACGTTACCTCAGTCATAGTAAAACAGCTTTAAATTAGCATTACACAAGAGCATGAGCCTATAATAAAACTATAGTAGAAAAGAATAATCGATAAAAATATGGAACACTTCACCAATTTGCGTGTCATCCTTGCACATGGGCCATGCTAATCTTCTTTGTATTGTTCCAATTTTAGTATATGTGCTGCCGAAGCGAGCACAAACTAAAAGTCATACCAGTTTAACCCCTTTGCAACCTTATGACGAGTTAACTCGTCATAAGGGCTGTAGTGTTAGCGACCTTTCTGAAACGGGTCATTAAAATAAATACGTTACATTAACATTTATTTATATTGTGCCAACAAATTACATAGCGCTAGGTACAGACAGGGAACCCACCAGGAATTTCAGCGCCCTTACTAAAAAAATCTTCTGGGCCCCATACCCCCCCTTCCCCGACAATATCTCCCACTTGCCCCACCTACCCTCACAAGCATGTTATCCAGGTTAAGTGTAATATGGAGGGTGGTTGGGAGCAGTTGGTCAATATGCCAGTATTTTGCCACTAAGTATGCCATTATTTAGCCACTCAATATGCCAGGATTTAGCCACTCAATATGCCAGGATTTAGCCACTCAGTATGCCAGTATTTTTCCACTCAATATGCCAGGATTTATCCATTCAATATGCCAGGATTTTTCGACTCAATATGCCAGTATATTGTGATTCAGTATGCCAGGATTTTGCCACTCAATATGCCAGGATTTTGCCATTCAAAATGCCAGGATTTTGCCATTTCATATGCCAGGATTTAGCCACTCAATATGCCAGGATTTAGCCACTCAATATGACAGTATTTTGCCACTCAATATGCCAGAATTTTGCCACTCAGTATGCCAGGATTTAGACACTCAAAATGCCAGGATTTAACCACTCAATATGCCAGGATTTTGCCAATATAAATACATGTTAATGTAATGTATTTCTCTTAATGAACAGCTTGGTAAGTCATTAAACTATTTATTAACAGATCCAGTTAAAAAAAATGTAAACTGATAATGTAACTCTATGGCAGCTTTTTGTGTAAATTGACGGCAAAATACGAACTACATCCCGAGTTGACTTAGGCAACAACTTCCCAGAATGCTTTGTAGCATGCTGGTTAATTTGCATAAACTACTTTTCCATTCTTTTGCTTTCTAAATGCTAATATTTGTTGTTTTGCATAGTTTAGAAGATTGGTTTGTTTAATTAACATTATGATCTGTACTGAGGTAAAGATGATAATGTTGGTTTGTAAACTATAAGAATCACTATAATATGTAAGATACAGTTTTGGTGGTACTATATATTTAAAGTGGTATGACCTAAAGTTTGTGCTTGCTTCGGCAGCACATATACTAAAATTGGAACGATACAGAGAAGATTAGCATGGCCCCTGCGCAAGGATGACACGCAAATTCGTGAAGCGTTCCATATTTTTTTCTTTATTTTTAGGTATCTTACAACTCATTCAGCTAGAACTAACACATTTAATCTTAAATCTTCAGATTAATTTTGCCTATTTAGATTATGACTCAGCTGTTGACTCTGGAAATATGCTGTAAACAAGACAAAGTTCTTAATTTGTTCACGTTACCTCAGTCATAGTAAAACAGCTTTAAATTAGGACGACACAAGAGCCTGAGCCTGTAATAAAACTATAGTAGAAAAGAAAAATCGATAAAAATATGGAACACTTCACCTATTTGCGTGTCATCCTTGCACATGGGCCATGCTAATCTTCTCTGTCTTGTTCCAATTTTAGTATATGTGCTGCCGAAGCGAGCACAAACTAAAAGTAATACCAGTTTAACCCCTTTGCAACCTTATGACGAGTTAACTCGTCATAAGGGCCGTAGTGTTAGCGACCTTTCTGAAACGGGTCATTAAAATAAATACATTACATTAACATTTATTTATATTGTGCCAACAAATTACATTGCGCTAGGTACAGACAGGGAACCCACCAGGAATTTCAGCGCCCTTACTAAAAAAATCTTCTGGGCCCCATACCCCCCCCCCTTCCCCGACAATATCTCCCACTTGCCCCACCTACCCTCACAAGCATGTTATCCAGGTTAAGTGTAATATGGAGGGTGGTTGGGAGCAGTTGGTCAATATGCCAGTATTTTGCCACTAAGTATGCCAGTATTTAGCCACTCACTATGCCAGTATTTAGCCACTCAATATGCCAGGATTTAGCCACTCAGTATGCCAGGATTATGCCACTCAGTATGGCAGGATTTAGCCACTCAATATGCCAGTATTTTGTCACTAAGTATGCCAGTATTTAGCCACTCAATATGCCAGGATTTAGCCACTCAATATGCCAGGATTTATCCACTCAATATGCCAGGATTTAGCCACTCAGTATGCCAGGATTATGCCACTCAATATGCCAGGATTTTGCCATTCAATATGCCAGGATTTTGCCATTTCATATGCCAGGATTTTGCCACTCAATATGCCAGGATTTAGCCACTCAATATGCCAGGATTTAGCCACTCAATATGACAGTATTTTGCCACTCAGTATGCCAGGATTTTGCCACTCAGTATGCCAGGATTTAGACACTCAAAATGCCAGGATTTAACCACTCCATATGCCAGGATTTTGCCAATATAAATACATGTTAATGTAATGTATTTCTCTTAATGAACAGCTTGGTAAGTCATTAAACTATTTATTAACAGATCCAGTTAAAAAAAATGTAAACTGATAATGTAACTCTATGGCAGCTTTTTGTGTAAATTGACGGCAAAATACGAACTACATCCCGAGTTGACTTAGGCAACAACTTCCCAGAATGCTTTGTAGCATGCTGGTTAATTTGCATAAACTACTTTTCCATTCTTTTGCTTTCTAAATGCTAATATTTGTTGTTTTGCATAGTTTAGAAGATTGATTTGTTTAATTAACATTATGATCTGTACTGAGGTAAAGATGATAATGTTGGTTTGTAAACTATAAGAATCACTATAATATGTAAGATACAGTTTTGGTGGTACTATATATTTAAAGTGGTATGACCTAAAGTTTGTGCTTGCTTCGGCAGCACATATACTAAAATTGGAACGATACAGAGAAGATTAGCATGGCCCCTGCGCAAGGATGACACGCAAATTCGTGAAGCGTTCCATATTTTTTTCTTTATTTTTAGGTATCTTACAACTCATTCAGCTAGAACTAACACATTTAATCTTAAATCTTCAGATTAATTTTGCCTATTTAGATTATGACTCAGCTGTTGACTCTGGAAATATGCTGTAAACAAGACAAAGTTCTTAATTTGTTCACGTTACCTCAGTCATAGTAAAACAGCTTTAAATTAGGACGACACAAGAGCCTGAGCCTGTAATAAAACTATAGTAGAAAAGAAAAATCGATAAAAATATGGAACACTTCACCTATTTGCGTGTCATCCTTGCACATGGGCCATGCTAATCTTCTCTGTCTTGTTCCAATTTTAGTATATGTGCTGCCGAAGCGAGCACAAACTAAAAGTAATACCAGTTTAACCCCTTTGCAACCTTATGACGAGTTAACTCGTCATAAGGGCCGTAGTGTTAGCGACCTTTCTTAAACGGGTCATTAAAATAAATACATTACATTAACATTTATTTATATTGTGCCAACAAATTACATTGCGCTAGGTACAGACAGGGAACCCACCAGGAATTTCAGCGCCCTTACTAAAAAAATCTTCTGGGCCCCATACCCCACCCCTTCCCCGACAATATCTCCCACTTGCCCCACCTACCCTCACAAGCATGTTATCCAGGTTAAGTGTAATATGGAGGGTGGTTGGGAGCAGTTGGTCAATATGCCAGTATTTTGCCACTAAGTATGCCAGTATTTAGCCACTCACTATGCCAGTATTTAGCCACTCAATATGCCAGGATTTAGCCACTCAGTATGCCAGGATTATGCCACTCAGTATGGCAGGATTTAGCCACTCAATATGCCAGTATTTTGTCACTAAGTATGCCAGTATTTAGCCACTCAATATGCCAGGATTTAGCCACTCAATATGCCAGGATTTATCCACTCAATATGCCAGGATTTAGCCACTCAGTATGCCAGGATTATGCCACTCAATATGCCAGGATTTTGCCATTCAATATGCCAGGATTTTGCCATTTCATATGCCAGGATTTTGCCACTCAATATGCCAGGATTTAGCCACTCAATATGCCAGGATTTAGCCACTCAATATGACAGTATTTTGCCACTCAGTATGCCAGGATTTTGCCACTCAGTATGCCAGGATTTAGACACTCAAAATGCCAGGATTTAACCACTCCATATGCCAGGATTTTGCCAATATAAATACATGTTAATGTAATGTATTTCTCTTAATGAACAGCTTGGTAAGTCATTAAACTATTTATTAACAGATCCAGTTAAAAAAAATGTAAACTGATAATGTAACTCTATGGCAGCTTTTTGTGTAAATTGACGGCAAAATACGAACTACATCCCGAGTTGACTTAGGCAACAACTTCCCAGAATGCTTTGTAGCATGCTGGTTAATTTGCATAAACTACTTTTCCATTCTTTTGCTTTCTAAATGCTAATATTTGTTGTTTTGCATAGTTTAGAAGATTGATTTGTTTAATTAACATTATGATCTGTACTGAGGTAAAGATGATAATGTTGGTTTGTAAACTATAAGAATCACTATAATATGTAAGATACAGTTTTGGTGGTACTATATATTTAAAGTGGTATGACCTAAAGCTTGTGCTTGCTTCGGCAGCACATATACTAAAATTGGAACGATACAGAGAAGATTAGCATGGCCCCTGCGCAAGGATGACACGCAAATTCGTGAAGCGTTCCATATTTTTTTCTTTATTTTTAGGTATCTTACAACTCATTCAGCTAGAACTAACACATTTAATCTTAAATCTTCAGATTAATTTTGCCTATTTAGATTATGACTCAGCTGTTGACTCTGGAAATATGCTGTAAACAAGACAAAGTTCTTAATTTGTTCACGTTACCTCAGTCATAGTAAAACAGCTTTAAATTAGGACGACACAAGAGCCTGAGCCTGTAATAAAACTATAGTAGAAAAGAAAAATCGATAAAAATATGGAACACTTCACCAATTTGCGTGTCATCCTTGCACATGGGCCATGCTAATCTTCTCTGTATTGTTCCAATTTTAGTATATGTGCTGCCAAAGTGAGCACAAACTAAAAGTCATACCAGTTTAACCCCTTTGCGACCTTATGACGAGTTAACTCGTCATAAGGGCCGTAGTGTTAGCGACCTTTCTGAAACGGGTCATTAAAATAAATACATTACATTAACATTTATTTATATTGTGCCAACAAATTACATAGCGCTAGGTACAGACAGGGCCCCCACCAGGAATTTCAGCGACCTTACTAAACAAATCTTCTGGGCCCCATACCCCCCCCTTCCCCGACAATATCTCCCACTTGCCCCACCTACCCTCACAAGCATGTTATCCAGGTTAAGTGTAATATGGAGGGTGGTTGGGAGCAGTTGGTCAATATGCCAGTATTTTGCCACTAAGTATGCCAGTATTTAGCCACTCAATATGCCAGGATTTAGCCACTCAATATGCCAGGATTTAGCCACTCAGTATGCCAGGATTATGCCACTCAGTATGGCAGGATTTAGCCACTCAATATGCCAGTAATTAGCCATTTAATATGCCAGTATTTTTCCACTCAATATGCCAGGATTTAGCCATTTAATATGCCAGGATTTTTCGACTTAATATGCCAGTATATTGTCATTCAGTATGCCAGGATTTTGCCACTCAATATGCCAGGATTTTGCCATTCAATATGCCAGGATTTTGCCATTTCATATGCCAGGATTTTGCCACTCAATATGCCAGGATTTTGCCACTCAATATGCCAGGATTTAGCCACTCAATATGACAGTATTTTGCCACTCAGTATGCCAGGATTTTGCCACTCAATATGCCAGGATTTTGCCACTCAATATGCCAGGATTTAGCCACTCAATATGACAGTATTTTGCCACTCAGTATGCCAGGATTTAGACACTCAAAATGCCAGGATTTAACCACTCAATATGCCAGGATTTTGCCAATATAAATACATGTTAATGTAATGTATTTCTCTTAATGAACAGCTTGGTAAGTCATTAAACTATTTATTAACAGATCCAGTTAAAAAAAATGTAAACTGATAATGTAACTCTATGGCAGCATTTTGTGTAAATTGACGGCAAAATACGAACTACATCCCGAGTTGACTTAGGCAACAACTTCCCAGAATGCTTTGTAGCATGCTGGTTAATTTGCATAAACTACTTTTCCATTCTTTTGCTTTCTAAATGCTAATATTTGTTGTTTTGCATAGTTTAGAAGATTGGTTTGTTTAATTAACATTATGATCTGTACTGAGGTAAAGATGATAATGTTGGTTTGTAAACTATAAGAATCACTATAATATGAAAGATACAATTTTGGTGGTACTATATATTTAAAGTGGTATGACCCAAAAGTTTGTGCTTGCTTCGGCAGCACATATACTAAAATTGGAACGATACAGAGAAGATTAGCATGGCCCCTGCGCAAGGATGACACGCAAATTCGTGAAGCGTTCCATATTTTTCTTTTATATTATGATTTATCAGTTGAAATATCATGATTTTTACAAGACGGGAGACTCATATTGTACTAGTTTACAGCAGCTTTATTATCATTGATGTTACCTGATTAATTGTTTTTTTAAATAAAGTGACTTAAAAGTTCACAATTTATGTTCTCATTTCTAGTATCTTTTCAAACTCACCAGCTCTGTCATAATTTAGATTAGATAGGCCCCAGCCTATTGAACTAGTGTAGAACCCCCTCTCCCCCTTGCCAGTCCTGCACTGGTTATGGGAATGGTAAATAGAGGTATAGCATAATATGAGCCTCAGGTGTTATAATAAAATAGGATCTACTTATGCACAACATGCTAATTGTTTAACAATGCAGACAAACATTTAATTTTTTATTCCTTTCCTTATTGTCTTCAAATTGTTTTAGCACAAAATGTGAGCTAGCTATAAATACTCCCACACACAAGTGTACAAAAGTTTTTAAAAAAATAAGGCACAGTTGCTTATACTGGCGCCACATTTTATACTCACCTAGGGTTGCCACCTATTCTTCAAAAAAATACCAGCCTTGGTACTGTCTCCATAGACTTAACATTGGCCTGATGCCCATTTTTTACTGGCCTGCCGGTAAAATACTGGCCAGGTGGCAAGCCTATACATCCCCCATTCTTTGTAAGGTCTTTTAAAAAAATTAAGCAATCCAAAACAGATTGGTTATAGTTTTCGGAATCTTCATTAAATAGATTGCAATAATTTTTGAAAGTGGTATGGTACTAACCCTTCTTTTTATAACCATATACCCCTAATTAAGTTTGATGCCATATCTAGTGCCAGCACAGAACATCTAGTCAGCACGTACAGTAACATCAGTAAAAGATCATTATTGTGTACAATGGAGGAATAGGTGGTAATTCAGTAAGGGACCTGCACCACTAGTATTTTACCTTAATGTGAGATTAGTGTTTATTGTGGCATTTGTAAAATACCAGCTCTTAAGCTTTAATGACATACAGCAATTAGTTTGTGAAATAACTTTGTCCTAGTGTGCTTCTCCTTTTCAATGTGGGTCAGGTAATAACGTCACTAACTACAGACTTGTGTATTTTTTCAGTTAAGGGCTTTATTCATAAAAGAGAGATTTGCAGGGACGTAGAATTTTTCCAGCTCTGCTACTTTGGCCTTACATTTGAAATTCCCATCTCACTTCCCTGCAATCCCCTTTTTCATGAATAAATCCCCAAATCTTTTTATTTTAATATTCTACAAAAATAGATTCATTTGAAAAAGTACCAAACAGACATTTGTTTCTCCTTATCTTCCCAGATTTCAACTAATTGTAAAACCTCACTTTCTATTTTATGAGTTTATCTTATACACAAAAGAAAGATGCTAACCCTAAGAAGTTTTATATTAATTTCTACCATCTATCTATGGAAGCGTATTTAATAAATTAGCATCACAGTAATATATATTGTCACAAGACGGATTTGGAGATCCACTGTGACGGCGGCCCTTGGAGGGCCCTGGGGGCCAGAAGACTCCCTGTGAACTATGGAACTGTCTGTTGATTTATTTGTTTGGGGGTACACACTTTGAGGGCACCAGGATGCCAGCCAAGATGTGTACCCTCGGGTCCAAACCTTTGTCCCATTCACTGTGTTTCCCCCCAGGGTAAGATTGTATCCTATCATGTTAATCCCTGTAAATATGTCACCTTACCCATTGTCTTCATGTAAGCAATTTAGTTTCCTGTTGTACAGTGATGTCCCCCAATTAACAAGTTACTTTAATTGAGTGTACTCTGTACGTATCTAAACTTGACACCTTTGTATCCTGAAAGGTGTGAGGCAGGATTTCCCTTTGTATGTCCTTATGTTAAACTTTAATCCTGTTATAGTTCCTTTGTCTAATCTGTTTTGTCAAGATGTTCAACTGTATATATTTTCTCTTTCTGCATCAATAAACAGTTCTTCTTGTTTTACCCAACACGACCGGTCTTGTCCGCTATGTTGGGGAATTGCTAGCAGGGAAACAGTGACTTTAGCCCTGTTTGGATATTTGTATTTTCTTGGACCTGAGGGGTGATTTTGTGGAACTAATTCCTGTAGGAGCTAATGTCACGGTAGCCCTCCCGTGACATATATATTATGTGTTGCTATCATAGATACATATGTATAAGACACTTCCATTAGTTGCTTTCAAGGAACTATAGTATTATTTGAAAATGGAATAGACTTATGCATGTATTATGGGCTATTCTGTTAAAATCAGAATAGCCCATTGCATGCAGTTGTACGTGGTCAGGTTTCCTCTCTTAAGTTGTTAAAACAAAACTGGTATGCATTGATAGGGATGTAAAGGAAAATGTATTGAATACTAATTTTCTTTCCCTGGCTAAGCTCCATGGCAGCAATTACATATGGATATCTCCTCCCCAGCTGATAAACCAGGAAAAACTTGACCTGGGAAGTATTGAATAAATGTTCCCTTTTCCTGGCTATCTATGACAGCATTTACATATGGGTAACTAGCTTTTCCTACCTGGCTTTGATTTAGATTCTTATCACTGCTCTTATGTTCAGTGTATTTCGGTGTGCTTTTAGTTTCAAAAGCGTTTGGTGTGTATTCTTGTTGCTCTGTCTTGTAAACCACATGCATCCTGGACTCTCAACCTGGAAAAAATGTGATGTTGAGACTATGCTCTGTCATTTCCTAATGAAAGGAGATTATGACATCACCTAAACACACCATGGCAACTGTTTCATGTGTGGCCACCATTATGACATGTGCAACATTCTATGGGTGTAGATTCCTCGCTATCCTTGACACACAGCTTTTTTTAAGCTTTATTTTTTTTAAACAATTTTAGAAGATCTTTGATAGTTGATGGGTAAGTCCATTATGGACTGGCCTGGGAGAGATGGGGAGCTGATTCCCAATAATGCCTGGCAACTCTCCTGCAAGATGTCAAGACGAGAGACAGTTCATTTAGATTTCTATTGAAGTATTAAGAAATTATTGTGGCCACAATGAGGAATATGTATAAAAACTCTCACACTGCAAATTGTCAGGAGGTTTATAAAAGGCGCAATTGCAATTTGTTATGTATAATGGCGATTGTGCCTTTTTTGCAGTGCGGCAGCGAGACAATGTAATAATAATAATAATAAAATATTGAAATATTGTACATTGGCTGCAACGGCGCACTGAGCACTGTTACAACCCGGAAGTGCCTTTGTGTGGAGGTGCCGCAAACTCCCAAACTTTGTTAGGGACCTACTTTTTTACATAGGCACACACTCTGGCAGCGCCACCATTTGGTGCTATCTGTGTATGCACCGTCTTAATACAAAACCACCTTCCCGTCCCACTTGTTGAGGGCTTTCCCACTTCTTGTTCATGGCCAACCCTGCCCAGAGCTTTAAGCCAACCCAGAGCCACAGTCCCATTTGGGAAAGTAATCATCACTAGGAATACATAATAGGAAACTCCTGAACCCCAATACACTAATAGTCACCAGTATACCTGAGAGTTGATCTGGTCCCCTATTCTTTTGTTGCCGGTTCCTGACTGAGCCATATTTTTCCTATGTCTTGTGCACCTTCTATGAGCTCATCACGCAGATATGTGGGTAGCGCTATATGTAAATGTAAGTGTATAAAAAGAAGCAGTGTACCAATACCTAGAATAATATAGAAAACAGCTCATCCCAGTGGCATGAAATTGATGAAAAGGTTTCGCACAAGGCACATTAGTCACACCCTTAGAGCACCCCTTTTTTGGGCAATTGAGAATGTTTATTTTTAGCTCCTGTCTACTCTTGTCTATCCTATGACAGTTTTTGTCAATAATGCCTAACGTGTACATATTAACATTAACCAACTGGTATTTGTAACCCTGTACATGACAACTTAACAGCACAATTCATATAACATAGCACATCAGAGAGGAAACTGGACAGCAAGAATTGACAGACGTCTAATAAAGTGTATCACATAGAAGCAGTTTCAAACTCCAAGAATTAAAGCCACAATTTATATCATTTTAAAAGGATTTATTGAGAGAAATAAAAATACATTTTTTTTATCTGTTCACATGTTCACACAACGCACAAATCTTCACCTAGCTTTTTCTTTCTCTAATACATAAATAAATTATATCTGTTACTGTCATAGCTCTCAGTTTTGAAATTCGTTTGTCGAAGACACTGGACATTTTTTGGACACTGGGCATGCGGTTGGGGAGTCTCGTGAATGCTCAGCAACGTTGACAGATTGCATGCGAGCCATTAGTTAACTTCAGCACTCTTGGTTAATAAGTCTTACTCTTTTTTTCCCTACAGTGTCCCAGAGGTAGAATCTGATATTACAGGCAGGGAATCTGAAAGCAGGACGACTGTTCTGCATAAAGTTGGATAATATGGGAGTTTGGCTTCTTCTGCTGAGTGTATTGAACGACAAAAGCTCAAGAGATAAACCCAGTGCTTTATTTAAAACCCATATTCCCCAAGGCAACAACACACTAAACAGCTGGCCCAGTGAATAATGAAACTGTCTGCTCAAGTTGTAAACAGATTTAGGGACAATTATTTTGTTTAGAGTAGAACTGCTGTGGACAAGATTGCATGGGGCAGAGTATGGATAGACCACACCACAGGTAGAAGAGTAACTAGTCAGTTAATCGTTTACTCCTCCTGCTCTCCTGCTTTAGGTGGGACAGAAAAGTATGAACACTGCACGTGATGAACAGCAGCCAAGCCATCGCCCATCCCCCCCATCCTGCTTTGTCGGTGAGGCATGTTGGGAGGTACATAATAGTAATAATAATTTGTGATATTTATAGCGCTTTTCGCCCTGTGAGACTCGAAGCACTTTACAAATATATAAATATTCATATTATTTTTGGATAAAAAGAGTTAAATTAGTAAAAAAAAAAAAAAGTGTTTGTAAAATTACCTGGCATTTGGTGACATCACCAGGCATTTAACCATACAAAAAAAACAAAAACTATTTGTTCCTGGTAATTCCCTGTATAAATTCAAAGCTCTGTGTGTTGTGCTACTCAACAAGAATGAAGTTAATCTACAGAGCTGTGTAATTACCAGGCAAATCCAGATATCATCCTTTCAAATAATAATTAAATCAATCACCAGTTATATATTTGGTACGGTAATATTCATTTTATATACCTAACCGTGCCCTGAGCCAGGTTTACCCCACCCAGTACAATTACACATTCCTGTAATTTTCCTGAAAATTTCCCACGGCATCAGTTCAACTCACTTAAAAAAGTGCTTTACTGTCAATACAGACAAAAAACAAATAGCACACACATAATACAATTTCACAGCTTTGCTTTCTTCACAAAAAAGATTTAACTTTGGAGATTTTACAGGTGAAATGTCTCCTTTCAGTATTTAGTTCTACACGCTCCTCCCATCAGTTTTTTGGTAGCAGTATCCCAAAACTTGTGTTTAGCACAAAGGGAGGCCATTTTTGCAGCTTTATGGAGTGACAGAAGTGTATTTTCTTCTTAACCTGTATTTGAAAGTATTTTTTATGAAGCATTTA
Source organism: Pelodytes ibericus (assembly GCA_036172795.1). Classification (NCBI taxonomy): domain Eukaryota; kingdom Metazoa; phylum Chordata; class Amphibia; order Anura; family Pelodytidae; genus Pelodytes; species Pelodytes ibericus. The sequence goes on from CM069862.1 coordinate 120,261,902, forward strand.
TATGATCTTTCTTGTTGTATCATTCAATGTAAAAGCATTCCTGTAACTTCAAAGTATTCTGCCACATTTGGCAATTATGACTCCCAGATATACAAAGAAGAAAATTGTGTTTCCTTCATAATTCATTTATTACAAAATTAGCAAAATGATTAGACGCATTGGGAGTTGGGTATAAAATAGATGCGCACAAAAATATGTCAGATAGTAGCGGAATCGTCCAAGTGCAAATCTAGAATCCGTGTAAGCTGGACTTTTTCTAAATACCTTTTATTGTATTTACTTCCTTGATGTTTTTTTTTAGAAAACTGGACAAGAGAAACTAGGTCACGTTTTCCTGACCAATAGTATCCATGGAAGTACTGCTGCTAAAACAGCCACAAGGAATATCAACAAGAGGATCACTATTAACGAGGGAGAACGACAACAGTGGACCCTGGCATCAATATGATTTTGTGTTTGAGGGATGACAATCTCCTCGCTGTCCATGGGCTGTCCCTGATCGCTGATGACAAATATTTGAGATCCACATGTATGGTCGACCACATCTAGGTTAGAATCGACCTGACAAGTGCATCTGTAAGGATCCTGGTGATCATTTTGCTCCGATGCCTCAGAGATGGGAATAACCAAAGTGTTCGGTGAACTCAGGTCAGCACAATGCCGTGGACATAGTGGTGTATGAGGAACTTCCAAAACTTGGTGGAGTTCGCCATGCTTGGGCGGCAAAATAAGTCCTCTCTTGCTGAGGAATGTCACGTAGCGGCAAAGAGGACAGATAATATTCTTTTTTATTGAACCCTCCTTCTTGGCAGTCATAAGGTACTTCACCAGACAATCATGGCAGAAGGAATGACCACAGCTTAACCTTCTCTCTGAGATAGAAGGGGCTTGCAGCCGCTCGTAGCACACTGGACATTCATTTGTTGGATATTCCTTGCTGCCTTCTTCGTTGGACATGACTTCCTCTGGTTACAGCTATCTGAAAAAGCAAGAAGAAACCAGTTTAACATCACCGACTCAGTTTTATTGATCATATAATATGTGTCATGCCAAAATAAGGTCTTTAAGGCTTAAATTAAAAAGAAGGCATAGACTTGCCAATAGTCATATGCTAATTAATTTAGAAATAATTATATATTAAATAATTTCATGTTGCAGACAGACATAGGGTAGTTGTTAGAATAGTAAACCCCACAGACATGTAGAGGTAAATACAGATAATTTAGTAATTGCTTGGTTAAATATGGGCATATAACAGATATATAGCGCTAGAACTTTGTGGTTTAAGCCAGCATTGGACTACACTCTCTCTCTGACGCACAATAAATGGGAGAGAAAACATTTACTGAATTTGTCTGGGTGAATGGGTAGATGTTCAGTGCCAGTGGGTAGATTCTCAGTGTGAATGGGGGAGACTGACTGGCAGAACAAGGTGCAGTTTATGTGAAAATAAAGTTCTGTTCTGCTAGTCTCCCATATTTCTTCAAGAGATAAAATATCAGAAATTCACAAGGTGAATGAGGGCTAAACAATCTAACAGGATCCATTAAAGTTTACATTCCACCAGGCTATTTATCAGTACACAAGTCTGTGCCTTAGTCAACAGATTATTTTTGACTGCTGTTAAATAATATTTAAACTGAATATCCTTAAATCAGCCAAAATGATATCGTTTTGTTCCCTGACACCCAACTGTAAATAATGAATTATATTCTAGCAAGTTTATATATATATATTCACCCGCTGACTTACTTTCTGCTATATTGAAGAGCAAAACTTCTTTCTGTTCTCTCGCTCCGTCAGGTTGAACTATAAAAGAAATGAAATGTGATTTTTAAAAATGGGTGTTTTCTACATTGTATTAAAGGCATGTTCTTCATCTTACTGGTGTAGCGATGTCCGGGACAGAACTAGTATATCACTGAATGCTGTCCAACCAGTTCTTGTCAAAGCCACTAACATGGTACATACAGTTCATTGGGAGGATTTGGCAAGGAACATGGAGCTTATCCATCTTCCTAGTCACCAGCCGTGGGGTAACGTGGCGGTTCTGGTACAGTGGTATAGAGTTTGAAATTTGGCGAGCAGCCAACCATTGTCTTTGACATCAATTACATGTACGGTCAAAGAGCTTACAACTGCTTGGTTTCAAATGGAGCACATCATATATGCTTCAGGTAAGATAGGATGGGAATGCTGTTGGGGAAGTTTCCTGGAAGGGAGGGACAGAGAAGTACAACACACCAGTAGGTGAAGGTTAGCTGTGGTTCTGTTTAACCCTAAAGGGCTCTGTGACCTAAGCATTATTTTCTGATTGTAGAGCATCATCTAAAAAAATGTGCAAAACATTTTTAAGTTGGTTGGAATTTGGCTTCAATTTAAACACTTTGTAAAGACTGTGAAGATCTTTTAATGCTGTTACGGCAGTAAAAGAGTTAAATTTAGACAAGCAATGAGTAGAATATTTTCATTAATAGCCAGTTAAATCCACCCTGATTTATATGCAAACAAAGCACCAGACTGGGTGCGGATGACCAAACTCATACTTGGAATAAAGACAGACTTCGTAATCTCCCGTCTTTGTTTTGTGCCACTGACCTGAATTATTCTTACTGATAGAAAGAAACATTTGTCTTACCGCCTTCTTTGCTATTGTAATGCCCAGCAGCATAGAAATTTATGGATAAAATCTCATGGAGGAGGATGCATTTTGTTAGCCAAAGGCTAACTCACCCTCTATGCTAATCTAAACAGACACATTGCTTCTTCAAATGCAACACCTTTTACATGAAGGTTCCTATATGGTATGACATGAGGAGGATTCTTCCTAACCTTTGTTGGTGCGAGATAGGTGTCAGAGAGGACAAGACGATACCTGAATTGTTGCTTTCTCAAGTTTGTCCTTGGTTTTGGAGGCGTGGCTGGGAGTTTAGCCTGGCCCTTATTCTTTGGGAAAATGAAGAACATTTCAATGATAAGGTTTGCAGGATGGGGTTTTACCGGTATGTTTTCTTTTTTTGTTCTAATTATAGAAGAAAACATTTGGATACGCCCATATTTTGGCTGGCTTGGAAGTATGATTTGCTAATCCTTTATGAATTGTGTTGTATGAGAACTCAACTGTGATCAACACATGAAGGTTTATCAGCTATAGACATTCCTGCCCTGACAATATTTAATCAATGTTATAGATGTTCATTAAAGTGACTTCAGTGTGTGCTACTCAACTAAGTTATCTCCATGGTGTTGCTTTTCATGTAAGTGAAATCTGCCACCCCATTTGATAGCTGTGGGTCTTTATTGCAAACTAAGACTCATGCAGTAAATTAGGAAAATATCTAATTTTACAGGCTAGGGTTGCAACCTTTTCTTCAGAAAAATACCGGCCTTGGTACTGTCTCCATAGACTTAACATTGACCTAAAGCAAATTTATTACTGGCCTGCCGGTAAAATACCGGCCAGGTGGCAACCCTATGGGTAGCAGATTCTCATGGTGAATAGTTGAAGTTTATTTCATAGGAGAAGCAAGATTCTGTGTTGGACAGAATTTGTTTAAGATTGTTTTATTCACCTAGTAGGTTTTATGCTGTTCTGTTTGCCTTGCTCACTTTGTCTCGTTAGACTAGTGTGAATCAAATGGGAATCAACAGATGAGAATGTAGAGGAATGTCATGCCAATGAAATTCACCTCCATGCTTGCAATTTACTGAATAAACACAAGTGTGAGCCTGACCCAATTTAACACAATTCAAGAGCTTCCATACTGGATAAATTAACAATAGAAACACCATTTATCTGCATAAGAACACAGTGGGCTTGTTTTAGTATCGTGTCAGAAGTCACTTGGATGACATTCATCCTTATTTGTTTTCTTTCAGCACAATTTTGCTCCATTTGTTCATTTCAGGATCACTATTTTTAGAATATTGTGAACATGAAGTACGACAGGTCGAACTAAAGTAAATAAAAACATCAAGAACTAAGCTGAATATAGATGAAAGATTACTGAAGGGAATAACACTGCATTGGAGAATGAACAAAACTCACCATCCTAGGGGGCTTTCCTATCCAGATTTATATCCAGTCTAATGATAGCTAAACAGAGAAAAAAGGCATAAGTATATCAATGTAAGAAGGGGATGGGGAGGAATGATTTGCGCAATTATTCCTAACATATCACAGAAATATTCCTAATTCCTGAAAGTATCACACAGGAGGAGACAATGTTTGTCAGACCAACGCTGCTGGATGCACAACAGCACAGTAGAGACTATGAAGAAGTGGTATGTACCTCTGCTTTATAAAAAGTTTGTTGCTATTTATAATCATCAACTGGAGAATGAAAGAGGACAGTCATAGCAGTATCAGGTTAATTATGTGTATCATTGCACGTCACATGGCCACATATCACAATAATAGTTAGGCAACAATTTCAATATGATGAATTAACTGCAGTCAAGGCCTCAAGATATATGACCTGTATGTATGAATGTACATATGTATGTAGGATTGGAAACTTGATAATTGTAATTTTTTAATATTTTAATATTCAGAGATATTTAGAGAAAATGAAAGCCAGAACCTCCAGCCAGCAGTGAGACACACCACCAGAGGAGGGTGACCTGACCTTTTATTAAGTGAAAGGGGGGCACTGATATAATTTTGGGGCTAGAGTGAGCTGTATCACCCAGTAAATGTGTCAATACCTTTTATTGTTATCTCCACAAGTTAATAAAGTAGATGCATACCGTTATCAGATATTCTCCAAGCAGTAGAGAGGCTAGTACAAAAGGTTGCCTGTCTTATTGTAAGTAACATACAGTGTACAAGGAATAACTGCAAATGTTAACTCTATGCAATAATGTTTATGGAAAAACACTTAGGCTACTGCCCTTTTTCATAGTTACATAAGTGGCCAACCATATTAATTGTACCCTGTAATACATCTTACTGTCATACCTTATTAGAGCAATGATTAGAGCAGCGCTAATACTCCTGGTGTATCGGTTGCACAATGACTTGTCAGTCTGATCTTCTTCAGCGAACAGTCTTCGCAACTGGAAAAAACCCTCTTTGTTCCACCTTGGTAAAAACAAACATGGATCACAATCTACAACCCATATGGTTATAAAAAAAATTCACCTATTAATAATTATATAATGGATATGTATTATCTGAACAGTGAACTGACAATGGAACTGCAAAACTCAGCCATTAATAGTTGAGCTTGAATCATTTTTCAATTTGCCTATGTTTCCAAATTTTAGTGAACAGATCCTATTTTCAGTCTCCTGGATCCGAGTTAAAGCATTGCTTAATTACAAACACAGATGTTTGATTTCTGTATAGTGTTAATCTAACAAACCAAATTCATGGATGTTGTCCTTTCTCTATGGCATTCGCCTCTGATAAGTCATATGTGGCTACTGAAATGGCTTTTAGCTAAAGCAGATCACATTGGGTGGAATTTGTCAAACATGGAGACAGGCAAGTTCTTTACAATTTCCAAACGACAGACACCCATGTCAGTCAGCCATTTTTATTCTATTGGCTTACATTGAAGAATGCAATTGAAACAATCCCAGTTTTCTGCTGGTGTATCAGTATGTTTATCTACCTCGTTCTCTCTATTATTCACTCTCCTACTCCTATCTATCTATCATCTCTAATACCTTTCAACATTTCAAATGACCAAAGAGGGACACTTTTATTTTCTGGTGTTGCTATTGGCTGAGCAGTAGTAGGTGAATTTATGTTCAATCTAGAGTGATTTTGGAGAGGGGGGAGTTATTTTCACTGCCCTCCTTCATGGCACTCAAAGATTCCCCCCCCCCCCAGATTATGGGGCCAATATTTGATCACCCCCCCCCCCCCCCCCCGGTCAAGGTAGTGGGTTGGGGAGGCTAGGTAGAGATTAATATTTGTTTATTGTGCCAAGGGCATTTGTCCAGCGGGGGTAATTACCGCACCAAAACAGTGTTTCGAGGTCATTTTTTTTTTATGTGTCTGGTAATCCTCCATAGAGAGTATGGATTGTAGTGGGTGTGGCAATTTTTTAAATGAGTGTGGTAATGATATTATCGCACCCGTTAATGGTGTAAGTGGCAGCCATTGAATCATCAATGCCCATTAATTTACCACTAACCACCATTTTTATGGCCAACTGAATATGCCCCACTTACTACTTAGTATTTTAAACATACTTTATGATCAGTATTATTGCTTTAGATTTCTGTAATTCACTCATACACATGAGTACTCCTAGAAAATAGGCACATCATAGGAGGAAACAGGGACAGAGGGATTTTGGAGATTTGTTATCTATAAATCTAGGTAGCTAGCTAGCAAGCTATAAAACACTGACTGATCCATGCCCTTTGAAGGAATGTTTTTCTCTGATATACAAATATGTGGCTTTTGTTCAGAATATACATTTGACGAATGAACCAAAACATCTATTCAGTACAAGAAACAATAAAAAAAACAATGTGAGTCAGCGAGGTGTAGGCCTTAGCAGCAGCCAGCAGAAGTAGTTCCGGAATGCAGTTTGTACAGAATGAGGTTTTCCATTCACCAAGGCTACTAAACAACAGTCTAGATCATTGATGTTCAACACAAGTCCCACACAGTGTCAGGAGGTTTTGGACAACCTCCACCCAAGCCTGTAGGTTCTGTGGTATAACATCCTTTACATAGCAGTGTCAGACTATCAGGAACGCATTATGCACATTTTCTCCTGAGCTTTCCAGGCCCTAAGGTGTGCACTAAAAAGAGAACTGCAAAAATCAGGCATTAACAGATGAGCTGGAAATCTTTTCCAACTTGAATATCTTTCCGACTTGGCTACTAATGCCAGATTTTGGAAGCACCCGAGTGCTTTTGAATTGGCACAAAAATCGTCCAAAAATTTGGGGCACCGGGCCCCAAATATCACAATATGGCACCAGGAGGCTGTCCTGCTAACCCCATTTGATATTGCCCTAGGGTACCAATAATTTATTATGTGGGGCTTGTAGGGGAGCCTGCTAGCCTCGGGGGGGGGGGGGGGGGGGGGAATTTGTTATATTTTTATAAATGTATTTATTTCAATTTTCCAATTCTTAAGTTAACAACACAACATTGAAATGTGTCTGTTTTTGATGATTTCGGGTTCATTTTGGGGATTTCATACTGAGTAGGGCGAATTCATAGCAATCGCAGTGCAGAATTCCCTGAACAGAATTTGACTGAAAAGCAATATTTAATAGCTTGATTTCAGGCCACATTGGCCTATTTTGAGTATTTTAAAAGGATTTTAAAGCATATTTGGTGAATAGCCCCCACTAATTTCAGCTTGCCTCCTCTTGCTCTGAACTGTATATAGTTTGTCAAATGTCTCCAATATCACATACAAAATAAATTATTAAAAATAATCAAGGATTTGCATTGTATCCTGTTATATGATATAATAAGATCTCTAAAATCAAACCCAAAGCAGTCTTTAAAGCTTTGGTAGGAGTGAAAAAAGTAACAAAAATGAAAATGTAATAATTATATACATGATGAAATAATATATCTGAGAAGAGATGCATCTCAGTGTGTAAGTAAATAAATGGCATGGCATGCATAATGCATTGGTGTTAAGCAATGACTTAGGGCTTAATTTCAAACTTAAACCATAGTAGCTAAGTTGGAAATATTCAGCTAAATGGGAGAATTGTCAGGAAGGCGCTAGCCTCCTGAATGGTTCTGCCACAGCTCTGAGGCAGAGTTGAGAGTTAATCCGCATGTATCTGTACACAAATTAACATTTTAACCCTTAATTCTTCTAGACAATTTCTGTTTCTGAATTTGAACTGGACCATGAATATATCAATAAGAGTTCTTTGATACAGTTGCCAAGTTCAAGTTGTTTGGATTCTTACCAAGTTTTTGGTTCAGTTTTCACTTGTATTATGAGGAATGCTATCAAAATGTTAGATAATATTCCAAGCATAATAAATAAAAATGTACTTGTATTAAATATCATGCATTTAAAACAATGCAGATAAGAAAAGTGAATGTTTGATGGATGCTCACAAAGGGATGATAACATATATATATATATATATATATATATATATATATATATATATATATATTAGTTAAAACAAAGAATGGCTGTGGTTTCTTTCTAGGATCAATTAATAATATTCACACATTCACAGATTTTATCTCCAATGTTTTAATTGCATGATAGTTAATAAAAGTTGTAATTTAATTATTGTGTTAGGAATATTATCTTCCATTTCGAAAGTGTATCTATTCCGTTGGTTACCCACAATATATTCATATATTCTCAAACCTCAATTAATTGTACAATTGATGAATAGTAAAAACTTAAATAAGAAAAGAAGGCAACAAAAAAAGGGAAAGAAAAGATATCAATAAGGAGCAGTTTTTCTACCGTTTTTGTTTAAAAACTATTATCTTTTATGTTGTTTGTGTTCTACATTCGGATGGCCAATCAGCCCCAGTCAGACCACAATTCTTGGTCACAAGCAATTCCCAGTGATAGCTAGGCCAGAATCCATATCGAAACTGAGCTGACCTGATGCTTTTTGTCCATCATGCACCTCTCAGTTTTCTTAGTGTATAAACTGAATCCATGATCTTGATATTTACATCACATGTACCACAAACTCTATATATAAATACTGAGCAAGTCTCACAGGACCAATCTTCAAGACTATGAGGAAAGTGAGAGGTAGAAGCATATAACTGAAAGAAAGTATATTAAAGAGATAAGGTCATACTATGATGTAAGAGATGAAAATGGGTAAGTCTTTCTTTACAGATTAATAGTTTAAGACACCACTTTTCACTTAATCAGACAATTTTCAGTGATCAAAAATGCTCAGTTGGGAAGGATACAATCAAAACTGATCTATATAAACTGGGAAATTATATAAAGGGCCACGTAAAAATAGTCATTTCAACTGATGTGGACTACTATTCCCATAATGCACCTGAAAGTCACTAGGCGTCCTACATGTCATCTGCTTACCTGCAATCACATCATGCATTGATTATTTTGAAGCATCCACAACTGAAGGCTTCTACACTTGGACAGAGAATTTTGTTACTTTTCAATGCCACACCCAATCCCTGATAAAGGAGGTGTGTTTCGGTTGCCCTTCTGGTTAGGCAGCCCAAAATATCTCACTCACCTCCTCCACGTGAGCTATAAGGAAACTACATCTGTCTATGACAGTAAATTACAGATCTCCATCTAGCATCATTAGATTAACCCCTTGAGAGTTAAGTACTTTATAAATATTTGTCGGTACACATGAAGTTCCATCATATTCTCCAGAGCTATGCAATAGACAAATAAAGCAGGTAAATATGTGGGATATAACAAGACATAAAGGAATATAAAGTGGTGATATTGGAGAGGGTCAGGGAGACTAGAGAGACTGGTTAAATGGAGAGGAAAGAGGAAGAGACCAGATAAGGGATGAGAGAGGATAATGGACAGGATGAAGAGAGCAAAAAGGGACTTTTCATATGGAGAAATGCGAATGGGGCAGGATGTTGGAAAATACTGGGTAGATGGAAGAGAGTGAGAGGAGTTGGTTGAATAGGAAGGGAGGAACAGAAAAGAGGGAAGGAAGACAGAAGAACTGGGTGGATGAAGAAATGAGGGGAAACTGGCTGGAGATAGGATGGAGGACTGTGAAAGGGAGGAAAAAGGAAGGGACTAGATTGTTGGATGGATGGGAAAGGAAAAAGACTGGATGGAAAAGAGAGAGGATAGAATGGTAGTTTGTGGATGTGAGAGACATAAACCCAATGCATAGGGAATAGTAAAATAATTGACATAAAGTAAAGGGAATATGAGGGAGAAAAAGGCTTAAAACATATAAATAGAACATATGTGAAAATCCCTTTAGCACAGTGTAGATTACTTGCCCAACATTTTATACTGTCACACAATGCGGTTAGATCTGACCTTCCATGTAAAAACTATAAACCCGGTTATATAATTTCCATTACTCTCCATAAACCACAAACACTGACAAACACACAGTGTTATCCAGTTATTTTATTTCTTATGTAGCCAAAATCATGTCAACAAACAGCTATTTTATTTGGTTACACAGCAGATGGAATGAGAGATTACTAATGTTGCTATTGCTAAATATCTGATTACATTATTACATCAAGTTACAATAAGGGCAGACAACTTATTTTGATAAGGAAAATATTTAAAGGGACCACCTCTAGGATATTAGAGGGCTCCCGTAGAGATGAATAAGGATACAAAAAGCTGACGTGCACAATGTGAGAAGGGTCTATTCAAAAAAAGTGAGATACTAGATACTAGAAAACACAAGCACCAATGCACCTTTTTTTGTGTGTGTTCCTGACCCCGATCACAAGGTGATTGGTAGCCAGGGATACAGTGTGCAGAGACCCGATCAGTTTCTTGTTAGTCTCTATGGGCCCCTGCCGGAAACTCGCAAGACTTTGTGAGGTCACTTTTGAGGAGGCATGCTCAAATCAGGAAGATCATGGACTATGTACTGATGTATCAAGTAGAGAAACCTGGGTTGGATTCTTATTTTGACAATGCTAACTTTTCCAAACCAGGTGACATGTGGAAAAGTTTGTCTATAAGGGGAAGGAAAGATTGAGAGGTGTATGCCAAAATACTTCAAGGAGTGATCACACCAGCGAAAAGGGAAATTTGTGACTTAGGAGGGAGGTAAGGATTTCAGATTTTGAGAAGTTAATTTGGTAGTTGGACATAGTACTAAACACCTTGAATTCCTCAACTCTGTAGATAAGAGAGGTAGGGTTTGAAATAGTAAATAACATGTTATCTGCATAGATCACCATTGTTTATTGGTGCAAGTCCAGGTTATACTAATTATCATTGAATAATCTCTGATAATGTTAACTAATGGCAGGGCTAGGATAAAAAAGAGAGGGGACAAGGGGCACCCTATCTTGTGCTGTTCAGCAGGGTGACCCACCTCCAGTCACTGGAGTCCCAGTTTGTCCATAAAAGCAGGCCATTTGTATGTAGGCAAACCACACCCTCCATCTTTATAAAACTATATACCAATGATTAGCACCACATTCTCTGATACAGCTGATGCTATAAACTACTACTCATACCAGAACATGCCATACATGGGTTAAATATCATGGGTGTTGTAATCAACTGCAGCTACATCTGGTCATAAATAGCTTTTAGACTGATGATACAATTCCTATTCCAAAAATACACAGTAGATTCTAGAAGAGGGTACATGATACCTGACATGACCTAGGAATATTTGGCACTGTATCAGCTTAGATAAAATTATTTGTTGTTGAATGTTTTATTTATTAACTTTTCACCAGTCTTTATCTCAACAGTTCCCTATAAAACATGATTATCAGCCGTAGGTTAATGTATTGCTAAACAATACGAGAATCTGATATGTTCTAGTTACCTTGTGTCTTCAAACTGTAACTGACTTGCCAGCGTGGAAAATGATGAAATCAGGATAGTTATATGAATAACAGGAGGCAAAAAAAAATACTTATGTTTGATTAAAATATTGCACCAAGCTGAAGAAAGATGTGGTGCCCAGGGGTGTTGCTAGGTCTCCAAATGACACTCTCACACACATGCACACTGCGTCTCTCTCACACTCCGTCTCCCTCTCACACACACACTCCATCTCTCTTTCTCTCTCACACACCCTGTCTCTCTCTCTGACACACACTCTGTCTCTCTCACACTCTCTTTCACACACTGTCTCTCTCTCACACACTCAGTCTCTTTCGCTCACACACCCTGTCTCTCTATCACACACTCTGGCTCTCTTTCTCACACACACCATCTCTATCTCTCTCTCTCTCTCTCTCACACTCCATCTCTCTCTCTCATACTCCATCTCTCTATAATACTCCATCTCTCTGTCACACACACACCGTCTCTCTCTGTCACACACACTTTGTCTCTCTTTCTCGCACACACAGACACCCTGACACACACACACCTAGACACAGTGAGACACACAAACACACACACACATACACTTACGCAAACACCCTTACCCCCACACACACCTAGACACCTAACACACACACATTGATACACACTTACGCAAACACCAATACACACACACACACACACACCTAGACACACATTTACACACTGACACACACACACATACACTTACACAAACACTCTGACACACACACTAGCCTGCCATGGATTACATTTCCCATGATGCTAGGGTTTGTGACCTGAGCCATGTAACTTTTATATTCTGCCTTGCAGACTAGTATTTGATTTATTTCCAAGTTGACAACCCTAGATGATGCTCAACCAGTCTTTGGCTGTCTGAATGTAACAGGAATTGTAAACCAAAACAGTATAAGTGCTAGAAGTTAGTGGGCACCAGATTGAGGTGATAGGGCTGGATAATTCCTGGAAATTACATGAAATCTTGACCCACTGCACAGAACAAAGCGGAGATGGCAACAGTGTTTACTAAACATTGTGTTTCCAGTGCTCTGCAAATAAAACCCATTAGCTATGTTTAGTATCAGTGCTGTTAAATCATGGAGAGGTCATTCGCTAGGAGGAGGAAGCAGAATTCAGAGAGATCACAAGGAAATATTTTAGGCTATTTGAGGGTTAATTTGCTATGTACTATAGCTCACTGTATCCTCAACTAGAAATTCTTAAATTATTTTAAAAGAATGTGTGACCAGCAGTGTTCAGAGTGGACTTTGTGGTGGATAATTTTATAATATTCCATGTCATAGTAGATTATATTGAAAAAACACTTCAAGTTCAACCCTTTTCCTATCCCATGTTTACTGCTGCTGATCCAAAAGAAGGCAAATAAAAACCCCTTCAGCAATTTCAAATCTCCTTTCAGTGGGGAAAAATATTCCTTCTTGACTCCAAATGGCAATCAGATTTCTCCTTGGATCAATAAGCACTAAATATATATTAATGCCTATACTAACATACATAGCCAGAGGTGGCTCTAGACTTTGTGAGGCCTTAGGCGAAAGTCGAACATGAGGCCCTCACGGACACACATTATTAAATAAAATATATGCAAGTGATAATAAAAATGAACTGTAGAAATAGCATATTTTAAGATCAGACTCAAATCCCAGCTTCTAGAAATGAACAGCTCCTAGAATTGTATTTGTCTCATAATTATTCTACAAACATCTATAAACATTTGCTATAGATAAAATTGTGTGCAGCTGACTAACTCACATTGTTATTGCTGTGTCCTAAATGTGAACAATAACACATATCACAAAGTCATTCATAGACACATTCAGTGAGCACACACTGACTCACAGACACACTCAGTCAGCACACAATCACACTCAGCCAGCACACACTCACAGATACACTCAGCTAGCACACACTGACTCACAGACAAACTCAGAAAGCACACAATCACACACTAACAGAAACACTCAGCCAGAAGGAAAGGTGCTCAATGTTGAAAGTGGTCTCACAGACCACGTTGTGCTAGAAGATTGGCACTTTGTTCTTCCTCACAGCACCGGATGCACTGTGATTTAGCCATTCAATATGCCAGAATTTTGCCACTCAATATGCCAGGATTTAGCCATTAAATATGCCAGGATTTAGCCCCTTAATGTCAGGATTTAACCCCTCAATATGTCAGGATTTACCCCCTCAATATGCCAGGATTTAGCCCCTCAATATGCCAGGATTAAGCCATTCAATATGCCAGGATTTTGCCCCTCAATATGCCAGGATTTTTCCACTCAATCTGCCAGGATTTTGCACCTCAATATGCCAGGATTTTTCCACTCTATGCCAGGATTGTGCCCCTCAATATGCCAGGATTTTGCCAATCTATGCCAGGATATTGCCCCTTAATATGCCAGGATTTTGCCACTCTGTGACAGGGTTTTGCCCCTCATTATGCTACAATTTTGCCCCTCACAATGCCAGAATTTTGCCTCTCAATATGCCAGGATTTTGCCACTCTGTGACAGGATTTTGCCCCTCATTATGCCACAATTTTGCCCCTCACAATGCCAGGATTTAGCCTCTCACTATGCCAGGATTTTGCCACTCTGTGCCAGGATTTTGCCCCTCATTATGCCAGAGTTTTGCCTCTCAATATGCCAGGATTTTGCCACTGTATGCCAGGATTTTGCCCCTCACCTCATTATGCCAGGATTTTGCCCCACACTGTGCCAATATTTAGCCACTCATTATGCCAGGCTTTGCTCTTTTGTGCCACCCTCCTCCCCCCTTCCCTAGTACTTACCTCCATGCTGCTCTCCGTTGTTTCCTCCGTGCATCTTCTCTCCTGCACGGAGGAAGGAAGCTCCGGTCGCGTTTTTTTTAAAAAAAACTTTATTGAAGCTGCGCGGGTTCAATAAAGTAAAAAAAACGCGATCGGAGCTTCCTTCCTCCGTGCACGAGAGAAGATGCACGGAGGAAACGTCCCAGGTTAGTGTAACAGGGAGCTTAACGGCAGCGTTAAGCTCCCTGTTACATCAAAGGCAATAAGGTGAGTTAGGCAGCCGCAAGGCCCCCGTGAGTGCGAGGCCTTAGGCGGCTGCCTAACTCGCCTAATTAGAGAGCCGCCTCTGTGCATAGCCCTCTATGCTCTGGCTCATTAGAAAAGTATCCAGGCCACTTTTAAAGGCATCTGACATATTTGCCAAAACCACTTCTTCGGGCAGTGGTATGTGTTTACATATACCTTCCCACAGACATTGGTGGACATCTTGCCTATTCCTCCCATGTACATATATGATACAGTTCTCCCTTTGTACTAACACCTGGATAAACCCATAATGTCTGAAACAGTACTGACTGAGCAAAATTACATGTATTTGTGGGTTGTCTCTCAGGCCTTCATTTGTCCAATTAGCTCCTTTGCGCTCTATAAAAGCATACCTGCACTTGCTTACAAGATATCCAAAAGCAAAACAGGGATCCCTGGTAGGTCACTGGATCTCACCCTATCTATCGATGTGGGGTTAGTAGGTTTGGTTACAATCTGTAAAGATGATAGGCCTTAAGTAGGTAACCCTGACTTAAAAGTAAAGCAGAGAAAACACAGTGCTAAAACCTAAAAAGAAAGGTATTTGTCGATCAGATATACCTGAAGCCCAGTGGTGGGTGAAAATATGTTGTATAACAAGCAGGATCTGTCTTTAGCATCACATTCAATGGCAGCCCCATACAGGAATATTCTGGATGTATATTTAGAATCTGGGTGATCCTATTTTACATGCAAGGTTTTTGTTGCTGCTTTCCACATTTCATGCTGTTGTATAGAGCAGTACAGTAAACTAGAAAGTGCAATTCACTTCAGTTGTTTTCTATTGCACATTGGCATTGCACTTTGAGCTCACTCATTTCCTTTTTGGGTTCCTTGTTGGTTGTCAAGTCAGCTGACTTATGCCATTTTAATACAGCAGTAAAACCCACAAACTCATGATCAAACCCAGCAAGTTCCCAGGTATAAAGGGTTCATTTTCATATGTAACTATTTGAAAAGTTCTGCAAGCCCCAAGTTAAACAGCCTCAGAGATTCTCAATGCTGAACAAACAAAATAACACGAATAAGTCAAAGTGTGTGAAATATATATTTTGCTTTTTGAAAGTGTATAGTTGATTGTACTCTGTATTGTGCCTTTATTGTATATAATGCTATAATATTCCAGTTACCCCCAAATCATTCATGTAGAACCCACCAATAACAATCCTATGTCTGGCTGCCAGTCATTTTTAAATCATCTCCAGTTGAAATGCTCTGTAAAATGTTTAGTATTTACAAACTAAAAACTGTCTTCCTAAACTGGTCTAACTGGGTTTATTCCAGGCATACTTTATGCTTGGAGGTCAAATTCATCGTAGATGGCATGTGCATTGAATGTAAGTGAGTGCACCTGAAAAGTGTCAGAATTTAGGCATCAAAAATACATTTGAGTATTACATTTGTTTATATAGAGGACAACTGTCAGCAACAAAATAATAAGTTATGTTTAAGCAAAAAGGCATTATAAATAGAAATGCTTCACTGAAAAATATAAATAAATGACTGTTCTGAGCCCTCTTTACACTGTATAGCATATCAGGGGGTTGACACGTTGTTGGGTCAAATGAGTTCAATGAAGGATGATCCCTAAATTTTGTCCTTTAACCTACTTGTCAAATTGTAAGTTAAAGGGACATTTCACTCCAATACATATTATGAATATTCAGGATAAAATTTAATGTACAGCTGTATACTTTTTTGTTGACTATGATCAAAGCTATAATGAGGAATATTAGTCTGTGAGGAGGTTTTGCATGTGACATGAATGCTGGTGCTGATTCATCACAGGAATTTATAGTGGACATTTAATAATTATGTATGCATCATCATTGGGATTCCAACGTTCTGACCGCTAATGACCTACTTTTCAATCCGGCTTTAGACTCTTACACTATACTGAAACAGCCATCACTAGAGTGTCAAATGACTCAGTATTCACCAAATGTAAAGGCCACTTCTCCATACTGATCCTCTTAGATCTTTCTGCTGCCTTTAACAGTTTACAACACCCTTTTTAACAGACTATTGTCAATCACCATAGACAGGGCCGCCATCAGGGGGTGACGGGCGATACACCCGTTGATTTGGATCGAAGCAAACTTTGCTTTATTGTCTATCTACTCCTTAAAACTGATCAACTAATGCGCTCTCCCCTAGAAGTAATTCACACCGGAGACAAAGTTTCTGATCAGTGAAAAACCTGAGGCCAACCTTTATTTTCCAGAGTGGGGGATTCCTTTTAAAGCAGGAATACGTCACAGTACAGTCATAGTTTAAAGATACAATATACATTCAGCAATTGGCTAAAAGTTGGAGGGGTCTTCTTTAAGCCCACCCTACAGAATGTGATGTCATCTTTATAGAGTTCTCCCACCACATTCCAGCTCCATCTTGGTTACACGATGGGAGGGGGGGAGTGAGTAATTTACTATTACTTTAACAGTGATTCACGTGGCATGTGATAACTTGTACAAGAGAAAGTGGGAGGAGTTAGTACCGGAAGCTGGTCTTTATAAGAATGTGTTACATGAGACTTGCTCCTTAGCAGGGGGGAAGGGGTAGCTTGGATGGGAGGAGTTTCCATAGGAAGTAGCTTATTTGAACACATGTGTAAAAGATTAAACAGACAAAGGAATGCAATGCTTATACGTAGGCATCTGTAAAAAATCATGACCTTTTAGGGAAGTGTGCCAAATAAGACATAAACACAAATATATAATAGTAAAAGAGACATTATATCCACAACACCCGTCACCAGCCCAGCTGGCCCGGGGTGCCCTAGTCCTTTAAATAAAAAAAATTTGAACAAAAAAACAGAGCAAACTCAGCAGCTGCCCAGGGCCCATTCATTCCTGGGAGCCCAAAGCAGCTGCCTCGTGGGCCCCCGCTGTCGGTGTGACTGTCTCACGCGGAGACAGTCACGATCGGGCAGCAGCCGGCAGTCCACATGCACTGGATGCGGACCTGGCTTTCTGTCACGGCCGCCAAAAATTACGGCAAGTCATATCCTGCGGCTGTATTTCCTGCGTGCAGGAAGAAACGCTGCAGGGGAGACTGCAGGGGACGAGCAGCATCCAGGTAAGTACTTTTTTTATTGGGCAAATTGGCTGTGGCATAATAATGAGCAAATTTTCAGTGGCATATTAAGTGGAATAGGAAGCTTACAACTCATTCAACTAGAACACACACAGTTAATCTCTAGTCAAACACACCAAGCTTCATCCATCCCTAATACTGTACTACTGCCACCTTCCCTTTGACCTCCCTTACGTGTCTCATGTCCTCCACTCCCTCTAAATTGTAAACTTGTGAGCAAAGCTTTCTACCTCATGTATCAATCTGTTCTTGTTCGTTAACCCCTTGGCGACACCGAGGCGTTAGTGACACAGGACGGACCTAGTCCGTCCTGTGTCAAAACGAGCACTGAAAGCGTAGTTTTTCCGCTTTCAGTGCTCAAGCGGCATTGTAACGATGCTTCCGTGTGGAAGCATCGTACAATGCTAAAAAAAATGCCCGTCGGCATTTCGATCGCTCCGGAGAGTGATCGAAATGCAGGTTTTAAAGGCACAGCGCCTTTAAAACGACGGGCATTAAAAAACGAGCATAGGAAGCGAATTTTTCGCTTCCTATGCTCAGAAAGTGTTCCTGATTGCCTCGAAAGTCGAGGCAATCAGTAACACACAAAAAAAATTCACGATCTTGGTCACTGGGTGACCAAGATGGCGCTGCCCTTCTAAGGGCAAGAGCACAGGAGGCAGGAAGTACCTGCTTCCTGTGCTCTCTGGCTGTCACACGATTGCCTCTTCACAGAGGCAATCAGTGACTGCCAGGCACACAGACAAGCAGTGGGGATGCTCTGCTGAGCATCCCCACTGAGTGGTCAAATCAATATTAACCCTATATTGATCTGACCAATTATGATCTGCCTCCCTCTCCTCACATTTTTTTTAGTGAGGGAGAGAGACAGATCAAAGTTCTAAAAGTAAGTAAAAGTTAAAAAAAAAACAATAAATACACAACACACAAATAATAAAACAATAAAAAAACTTTTATTAAAGCAATTCCCTGCGTTTAACCCCTTCCCTGCCACTGATCTTGCATAAGCAGTGATCGTGCACATCAGCGCATTTATTTTTGCTGTTTGTGCATTTTTTAGGGGTTAATTTTTTTGTACTGTAATTTATTACAGTATAAAAAGGCTCTTCTAAGAGTTATTAACCCCTTCTTTGCCGTCGACCACTGCTTACGCAATGATATTGACGCCAAAGCAATTTTTATCTGTCTGCATATTTTTTTTTTTTTTTTTACACATACCCGCTAAGGGATTACATGTAAAGTAAACATATTTGAGATTTTTTTTTTTAAGCTGCCTGAGCGCATAGCGATCAGTAACAGCGAATTAGTGGCAAAGGCGGTTTGGTGATTTCTCAATTAAGCTCACCATTCGCCCTGGTCAGATCAAAATTGGTCGGATCAATATTCACAAATATTGATCTGCCTCCCTCTCCTCACTTACATTTTTGTGACGGAAAGAGACAGATCAGTATTAGTGATATAAAATAACATTTTATAAAATTGGCAGGTTTTATGAAAGTCTTTCACTGTGTATTAACCCATTCCCTGCCATTCATTACTGTGTAAGCAGTAATCTTGCACAGCAACAGTATGTTTTGCTGTCTGCACTGTTTTATGGATTAATTTCTTTGTACTGTAATGTATTACAGTACTAGATAGGCTCTTCTAAGAGCTATTAACCCCTTCTTTGCTCGAGATCACTGCTTACGCACTGATTCTGAGGCCGCGGACTCAGGGTTCGATTTTGACCCTATTCAGCTTTCTGATACATCATCTAGCGATGTATCGGTGGCTGCTGAGCCGTTGCCACAAGTAGTGATGGGGGTCTACCGATAAAAAAATATATGGTTTGGTGGGGGTAAATTACATTGGCTGGCTTCAAAGGTATATCCCATAAAGGACACGGACGCAGGTTGACTACATGTCAAAATTCCAAGTTGGAATTTTGAGATGCGCATCTCACAAATGTTGCCTTCTAGCCAAAAACAAACCAACAAACCTATGCATGAGTGCTATCCCTGTACTCGGGAGATGTTGCTGAACACATATTGGGTTGTTGTTTGGCAGTGACATATACCAGAATCTGTGAATTCATGCCTGAAGTACAATGCATGTGGGAAAAAAACTCCCAAAAAAGTACTACCACAAACTTTTACAAAGGCTGGTGGTAGAATTAGTACCTATACAGTATTAAAATACCACCATTTGAAATACCTTAGGATGTCTATTTTCTAAAAATATATGGTTTGATGGGGTAAAATTCATTGGACGGCTTCAAAAATGTTCCAAATGGAACATGGGCGCAGGCTGACTACATGTCAAAATTCCAGGTTGGAATTGCGCACCCCCTAAATGTGGAATTTTAGACCCAATACAAACCAACAAACCTATGCATGGGGGGTATCCCTGTACTCAGGAGATGTTGCTGAACACATATTGAGGTGTTGGTTGGCAGTGGAAAATACCAGAATCTGAAAATTCCTGCCTGAACTACAATGTGTGTGGGGAAAAAATTACATCCCAACCCTTTGACATAGGTTGGTGGTAGAATTAGCACTTGGAAAGTGTTAAAATACCACAATTTTAAATACCCTAGGATGTCTAGTTTTCCAAAATATATGGTTTTATGGGGTAAAATACTTTGACAGGCTTCAAAAGTGTCCCAAATGGAACATGGGCGCAGGCTGACTACATGTCAAAATTCCAAGTTGGAAATGCACCCCCCCTAAACGTGGCCTTTTAGCCCCCAAATAATCTAACTAACCTACACATGGGTGGTATCACTGTACTCAGGAGATGTTGCTGAACACATATTAAGGTGTTGTTTGGCACTGACACATAATAGGATCTGTGAATTCATGCCCGATGTACAATGAATGTGAAAAACAAATTACTATCCATAACATTGACATAGGCTGGTGGTAGAATTAGTGCATGAAAAGTGTTAAAATACTACCATTTGAAATACCCTAGGGTGTCTAGTTTTCAAAAATATATGGTTTTGTGGGGTAGAATACACTTTTTGGCTTCAAAAATGTCCCAAATGGGACATGGGCGCAGGTTTTCTGCACGTCAGAATTCCAAGTTGGAAAACCAAAAAGCGCACCTCTCAAATGTGGCCTTTTAACCCCCAAATAACCTCAGGAGATGTTGCTGAACACATATTGAGGTGTTATTTGGAAATACCCCTTCACATTTTAAGGTAATGTTTACCTAAATTGCAATATATGTGAAAAATTAAAGATTTTTTTGCTGCAAACTTTGGCATAGATTGGTGGTAAAATCGCTACATGAAATGTGTCAAAATACCCCAAGTTAAATGACCTGAGTGGTCTAGTTTTCAAAAATATGTACATGTTGGGGGTCATTCATGGATTTAGTACAGAAATCAGTGTTACAATGTCACTATCGCTAATTTTGAAAGAAAGGATTTTAAAATAGCTTTGCACCACTTATAGTTCTGGCCCTGTAACATGAATAAAAAAGCACAAAAACATAAAAACATGGGCTATTTCTGAACTCAGGACATATATTAGAAACTTTTTAGCAGTGTTTTTTTGTTGTCTCTTGTACATGAGTATACGATTTTTCAAATAAAAGTCATAAAAAAAAATGTTTTTTAATTTTTTTGCCATATTATATTATTTTTTTTACATCAAATTATATGCTATTATCAAAATAATGGTATCAAAAGAAAGCCCTTCTTATAACGATAAAAACGTTATATAGTTTGTGCGGGTACACTATATGAGACAGAAATAAATTACAACAAAACACAAACACCTCAGAAATGTTAAAACAGCCCATGTCACCAAGCGTCGGACAAGCCAAAAAAGTCATGTCACTAAGGGGTTAAACTTACTATGTGGTCCCACTCTATGCTCTGTACCTAGCACTATGTAAATTGTTGGCGCAATGTAATTAAATTAAATGTAATCTTTGTGGTACACTCAGTGACGATGTTTTCCGGATTAGTTCATAAACATGTATGTACAGAGAGTGGCCACAACATGGCGATATTGCATGATATACGTACCTGCACCCTAGTAAGAACTCTAGTACTCTGAGGTGAAAAAAATGTTTATTGTTCAAACATAGCTTGGTGTGCTCAAAACCTGTTTTTTACATATATGTCTTTGTGTGTATAAATATATGTACATGTATGAACTTGTAGATGCTGCATTATATGACTGGGTGCTTTTCATCCCTTGAATACTGCAAATTAACTTGTATTTAAATACTGCCCTTTGTCCATTCCCATGTCAATGGACCGCTGTTTCGTACAATCGCCAAAACAAAAAGATCTTTCTGTCCGCAGCTGCAGATGGAAATTCCTTCACAAAATGAAAGCATGTTTGCTGACTGAATTAATGGCTGTGAGAGAGGATAGGAGAAGTGGAGAAAGTGTACACACAGTGTCAGAGGCCAAAGAGGGCACTTTGTGGGTGTAGAGAAGGCAAGATGGTTACTAGAAAAGTCACTGACTGTCTAAATCAGTCATGTCCAAAGTCCGGCCCGCGGGCCAGTTGCAGCCCGTCCTTTACTTCCATACGGCCCCAGAGACACGGCTGATCAATGTCTCTCTCTGAAAAAAAAAAAAAGCTTGCAGGCAGAGACGGAGGTGAGAAGGGATCGGAAGATCCCCCCCCCCACCATCGCTCTGCCTGCCAGGCTGCACGGGGAGCCGAACAGGCAGCACGGAGAAACCTCCGTGCTGCCTGTTCGGCTCCCCGTGCAGTGTGCCGACACGGAAGTGCCGACAGGTCACGTGACCGGCGCGCTGACGTCATACGCGCGCCGGGTCACGTGACCTATCGGCACAACCACCTGTGAGACGAACAGGCAGCATGGAGAAGACCATGCTGCCTGCCACTAGCCACCAGGGAAAGGTAAGTGCTGGGGACTGGGGAGATTGGGGGAAAGTACTGGGGAAAGAGGCAGGGGCTTATTAATGATAAGGTAACACTGACATATTATTGGGCAAATTATCTGGGGAATATTAATGGCAACTAACACTGGTATATTACTGGGCAAATTGGCAGGGGCATATAAAATGGCAAATAACTGGCATATTACTGAGCAAATTAGCTGGGGCATATAAAATGGCAAATAACTGGCATACTACTGGGCAAATTGGCAGGGGATATTAAATGGCAAATAACTGGCATATTACTGGGCAAATTGGCAGGGGATATTAAATGGCAAATAACTGGTATATTACTGGGCAAATTGGCAGGGGATATTAAATGGCAAATAACTGGTATATTACTGGGCAAATTGGCTGGGGCATATAAAATGGCAAATAACACTGGCATATTACTGGGCAAATTGGCAGGGGCATATTAAATAGCAAATAACACTGGCATATTACTGGGAAAATTGGCAGGGGCATATTAAATGGCAAATAACATTGGCATATTATTGGGAATATTGGCAGGGGCAAATTAAATGGCAAAAAACACTGGCATATTACTGGGAAAATTGGCAGGGGCATATTAAATGGCAAATAACACTGGCATATTACTGGGAAAATTGGCAGGGACATATTAAATGGCAAATAACATTGGCATATTATTGGGAATATTGGCAGGGGCAAATTAAATGGCAAAAAACACTGGCATATTACTGGGAAAATTGGCAGGGGCATATTAAATGGCAAATAACATTGGCATATTATTTGGAAAATTGGCAGGGACATATTAAATGGCAAATAACACTGGCATATTACTGGGAAAATTGGTAGGGGCATATTAAATGGCAAATAACACTGGAATATTATTGGGCAAATTGGCTGGGGCATATTAAATGGCATATAACACTGGCATATTATTGGGCAAATTGGCCGAGAGAACCATGCATGGGAAGGGAGAAGAGAGAGACATAAATGGAATGGTAGAGGAGAGACAGACAGACATGGGTTCGCAGAGGAGAGACAGACAAATATGGGATGGCAGAGGAGAGACAGACAAACATGGGATGGCAGAGGAGAGACAGACAGATATGGGATGGCAGTGGAGAGACAGACAGATATGGGAAGGGTTAGTTGTATTCCTGACATATATTTCAGCATCTTGTGTTGTTGTTTTTTTTCATCTGGCCTTCAGATATGAAAGGCAGAGTGATTTTACTACTGTTTAGAATTGTCATTCAAATCGTTTGCAATAAAGTTTGCATAAAATAGTTCATTTGTACTTAATTTTAACTGTCAGGCAAAATGGTCGGCCCTCACGCATGTTCACTTCATCAAGTCTGGCCCTCTTTGAAAAAAGTTTGGACACCACTGGTCTAAATGATCTGAGGATTTTTTTTCTGCGTGGACAAGGTTGGGGTACAAATAAGTGCTGCATTTGATGAAAAATAAATATTTTATTGAGGATGAAAATAAAGTTCATAAACAAAATAGAAAAGAATGTTTTAATGGAAAATTCCATATTATTTTCCATTGTTTTAAAAGAGTAATAAACCAAAATTGGTCTCACAACCCTTTTTCCAAAATAAAAAAAAATTACACACTTTTGCATTAAAATTCTAGTTGTGCAGACAAAAAAAAGGAACATTAAAAATGTATGTAGTTTGAAATACAAAAAAAACCAGAAAAACATATCTGCGGGGAATAGGTTCCAAGGCCACGTTGCCCACGGATGCCTAAAACCACCTTATTAGTGAATGCTATATACTAGTCATTAGTAAGTAAATTAATGGTTACTTGAAATCAAGTTCAAGTAACCCTTGAGAGTTAACCTGCTAAAACTAGTGTATCCAGCGTGGATAAGTAGCTGGACTAAGGGATGATTAATGTCCCAGGCGAGACCTTGAAAAATGTTCACTAGTTGCTACTGCACCACAGTCAATTGCGGTTACTTGAAACCTCATTGGAAGAAACCTTGAATGGGGGGGAGGGGGGGGGGGCACTGTATATTTTAAGCAAAGGTTGATGATTTTTTTAACATATACATCTAAAGGTTTGATTTCATTAGCAATATTTGTTTCTTTGTAGAATGCCAACTCACACCACAGGACAATACAACTTACAAACAAAACAGCCAAACAATTTGGTGATATAACCAGTTTAGATAACTGGAAGGGAACATGAGGAAAACCATGTTTTCAAAAATTGTGGGGATACAGTTAAACAAGAGGTCATGATGTGAGAGGTGGATAAATTACAGATTTCGAATAATGATTGATTGAATAAAGATTAGTTGGCAAACAACCTGAATCATTTGGAGTAGATGGGATTACCACAGAGTGAAATAACATCTTTATGAAATACTTTATCTCATTTAACTAACAGGACTTGATATTTTGGTATTAGATTTATGAGGAAGTAGAGGCTGAAAAATGATTCGGGAAATTTACAGCGTAATCACTGGTGACATTCCAGATACACATGACTCCTTTGACATGTTTAAGCCCAATGCCAATCGGCTGTGTCATGGTCGGCAGATGATTGCTGAAATTGGCGATCACATTGATGATATGCCCCAGAAGAGCTCCCGTAAGACTGCCTCATTTTGAGGCTAAGTATTGTTCTGGGATCTGGGAGACGGGTGTATCCTGTGAATGGGTGAGTAGGGGCCCCAGTACATAGCTTTGCCCAGGGCCTACAATGCTGTTAATACAGCCTTGTGTATGTCTCTGCTCCAAATGACTTACTCCCATGTTTCATGTAGAATTAATCATAACAGAACGTAGGATATGAACCATATCACCACACCCCAGCCCAACATGCATCAACTTGCGTCTGCATGGATGAATGATACAGACGCAAAGAACTCCCTCAACATCAGTGACCATCATCATAGTTTCTCTATGAAACCATATGAAAGGAGACACAATTTACTGTTGGGCCCAGAAAGCACTAGATATAGCTCTGAGGAGAATTAATATTCTAAAGAGCCAGCTAGATTTGGAATTGAGAGGGGCTATGGGACATTATATTGCATATGATAATTAGAACGCTTTAATGTCATGTTATATTATTATATAAAACAAAACTTGACTTGTTACATCATTATACAGCAGTTGCAGAACAAGATTGTTAAGGGACCTGGTGCAGAAACAATTTCTGTGGCCCCCACACGGCCAATATGGATAACTTTGGCTTTGATACTATCATAGACCATGGACCCATTAAAGGGATGTGCCTATTGTTCTACCCCTGTTATATGACATCAAGGTTTGTCAGGGACGTACTATGTGTGGTTCCTGAGTCAAATGTCGCCCATCTGAGAGCAAGGTTTGGCTCAACTGACTTAAATAACAATATTGTCATTAGCTCTTATGTTATAATATGAAACTATTTAATATTTTATAATATCAAAAATATTCAGACACCCCTGTTATATGACATTGAGAGAAGACTTGTTACATCATTACATGGCATTGAACTTGTTACACTGAAAAATCAAATATATAGGGAGTACAAGTCCTTATGTGACAGTAGTGTAGACAATACCCTTGTGGACACAATTCACAAATACATAAATAAAGCAACTTGAAGGCAGGGAAAAGAAAAATGTTGGTGAGCTAAACTGGTCTCAGGCTCAAATAATATACATGTGCAAAATAAAGCCTTCCAAACAGGCATGCTTGTTACTTAAAAATTACTTATGTAAACAAATCTTAAAACAGCACCCAAAACTACAGGAAATAGATACTTAAAAGCTTTATAGTAGATATATTTTGTTCAATATAATTTTCATCTACACTTTGCAGTGGTAAAATGGATATTGAAAAAAAAATAAAAACTATAACGCAAAAATTGTGACAAAGAATTCCCAGAAAGTAACAAATATCTACAAAGCTTTAAATTTTGTTTCCCAATATAGGAAAATTCAGGATACCTGAGATAAACCTTCACAAAATGATTTACATATCTGAACCACCTAAAGATAAATTACCTAAATATACATACAATTTAAGAAGTCAACAGTTTGTTTTTTTCTTGTTTGATATTTTGACCCTAATATATTTTCGACTCAATAGTGAATATTTTTTTTTTTTTTTGTATATTAGATCTTGGGTGAATACTTAGATGAATAATATTTTGTATGTAATTTTTCATACTTAAATGGAGGAATCTAAATTTGGTAATCCATAAGAATTTGTTTTGTTATATCTTTTAAACCCAGAGATTTCTGCAAACTCATTTTTTACCTTCACAATTGAATGGGTTTTTTGTTTGTGGCAGTTAGCACTGTGTTAACTTTCTTATTATTCTTATAAAACAAAATTGGTCTTTTTTTTTGTTAAGATCTCTGACGGTATAGTTTGACAACATCCCATTTGATATCTTGTGTATAACTGTTGATTTTTGTCATGTTATATTTCTTCACAACTTAATAAAAACTTTAATAAAAACATTAAAAAACAGTCATCAGTTTTAACAGAGAAGGAAATTGTTACTTTCAACACTAAGAAATGTAATTGTTTACCAAATGTAGGAGAGGGAAGAAAAATAGTAGAAAGGCAATGACATCAGCAATGGTCATGACATCATCATATGAAATACTATCAGGGGTAGGCACTAACTTTACTCATGATGGACATTTACTGGGGTTGGTGTCAGACAATTTATTGATGTTCTATGGACCTTCATAGACCTTGCCACTGATACTTCATATCCTTCAAAAATACCTGTGAGGATTTGAGGATACACTGTTTGGGCTCTAGTCCTTAAAAAGTCATTGGGATACTAAATACCTCTGTCAATATAGCGAATGTGAACTGGGGATAAATATCTTTGGGGATAATAGCTTCATCGCTGCTACACCATAACAATACTTTTCCCACGGCAGAGCCAGGATTTCTTTTACCCACAAGGCTTTATTTCCCAGTATGTTCTCATGGACAACACAACAAAAGTAGGAGATAATAGTCCCATTCATCAGTGCACTCTGTATGTGTGTTCCTGGACAGCCCAAAAAAAGGGCATCCTGCCGGCAATGAAATATCAAAAGCACTCACCCAGTTAACATCCCTGCAAGACAACACAATTAGATTTTGTCCCCATTTCTAATATAAATAAATATATTAAGTGTATAGTGCCCCTCATTTTTCAGACCTCAGTCTCCCACATTTCATTACACAAGCAAAGCATATTGAAAAGGAAATGAAAACTTCATTAGAAGATATGGTAATTAGATTTGACATTTCCCTAGCACTGAAGTGGAACATACGCTGAATCCAGTGAATATTGTTATTCTTGCATAAGTGGCTAGGTGGTAGAAGACATGACCTCCTTTGCTAATATAATGTTTTATGAAGTAAATTATGCAAAATAGATGACATTATCTAAGGCCCTTTGAAAGGGTGAAAAATAAGGTTTAATGTCATGTTATATTATTATATAAAACAAGACTTGACTTGTTACATCATTATACGGCAGTTGCAGAACAAGATTGTTAAGGGCCCTGGTGCAGAAACAATTTCTGGGGCCCTCACTAGGCCAATATGGCTAACTGTGGCTGTGATACTATCAGGCCCGTCATCAGGGGGTGACGGGCGATACTGACGTCCCAGGCCCGGCGGGTCCAGGGGGCCCGGCAGGCCCAGGTCACGGCAGGAAAAAGTTTTCGCATTTTTTTTAAACAAACTTTATTAAAGCCGCACGGCTCGAGGGGAGTGCAGAACGCTTCCCTCACAGCCGTGAACTGGCAGAGCAGAGCACCGGGAGACAGCAGCAAGGAGGTAAGTACTGGGGAAGGGGGGAGGAGGGTGGAACAAAATGAGCATACTGAGGGGCAAAATCCTGGTGTATTGAGTGTCTAAATCCTGGCATATTGGGGGCAAAATCCTGGCATATTAATTGGCAAAATCCTGGCATATTGAGGGGCAAAATACTGGCATATTAAATGGCATATTGAGGGGCAAAATACTGGCATATTAAATGGCATATTGAGGGGTAAAATACTGGCATATTAAATGGCATATTGAGGGGGAAAATACTGGCATATTAAATGGCATATTAAATGGCAAAAGTATGGCAAAATACTGGCATATTAAATGACAAAAGAATGGCATATTGAGGGAAAAATATTTACTTATTGAGTGGCAAAATATTACTGGCATATTGAGTGGCAAAATATTACTGGCGTATTGACCAACTGCTCCCAACCACCCTCCATATTACACTAGACCGGGATAACATGCTTGTGAGGGTAGGTGGGGCGAATGGGAGATATTGTTGGGGGGGGGGGGGTAGAAAATTTGTTCAGTAAGGGGCCCTGAAATTCCTAGTGGCAGCCCTGGATACTATCATGGACCATGAACCCATTGAAGGGATGTGCCTATTGTTTTACCCCTGATATATGGCATTAATTTTGTTCTTCTTGCATAAGTGGCTAGGTGGTAGAAAACTTGACCTTCTTTGCTAATATAATGTTTTATGAAGTAAATTATGCAAAATGGATGCCCTCTGAAAGGGTGACCCATGACCTGTGGTATTAACTTTAATGCAGTGTTAATTTCTACTTCAAATTTTGATTATGTTTTTGTCATAGTATTTTGACTAAAATGCCATTTTAGTTTAGTTGTATTTTAGTCATCTGAATTGCTTTAGTTTTAGTCGACTAAATCTCCCGCAATAAGGGAAGGAACAGGTCTTAGAAGGGGAAACTCATGTGACAGTACCAGGCGAATTAGAAGGAGAAGTATCCTCCTCCTCAGTGGTTTGCATAGTCATAGTTTTAGTCCTATTAACTTTGTTATTATTTAGTTATTGTTTAGTTTTCTCACTGAAAACATGCAGTTGACGAAAACTATGACGAAAATGTTTAGTCGACGAAATTAACACTGCTTTAATGCTGTTTGGCAAATTGGATAAATAAGGTGTAATTTGTGCTTAATACATTTTCAATAACTTTTCCACCACTTTCCTGCATTGCGTTTTTTTTTATCTTCTTAAAAGTATAAAAAGTGAGAAAGAAAAATT
Source organism: Pelodytes ibericus (assembly GCA_036172795.1). Lineage (NCBI taxonomy): Eukaryota > Metazoa > Chordata > Amphibia > Anura > Pelodytidae > Pelodytes > Pelodytes ibericus. The sequence continues at coordinate 120,291,498 of CM069862.1, forward strand.
AAACATACTGGGCCATTATTACTATTGGGATGAACCAATAAACCATACAGCAGCGTAGGGGCATGCCACTTTGCAAGAGATTTTATTACTGGCATTTTAAGGGTTACTTAATCCCAAGCTCACTGTGCGCTTTAGCATTCACCACATCTTGAGGGGGATGTATAAGAAAGACCAACACATCAGCTGTTGGACAAAATGACAAACTGCCAAAGCCCCTGTGGAACACTAAGGCCTTATTTACATGCCCCATTTACATGGCATCCTTCTAAGGTGGCTGGCTACAGTAGGACCCAGAGCATGTGCATTTCCCAATAAACTGGGGGACAATCATAACATATATCGGGACAGCAAGCTAACAGTCCATTAAATCCAGTGTTGAAACTGTCATGGCAACAGCAGGATGGTTGGCTACTATGGTGTTATAGCATCTCACTGTTTAATATTTGAGGCCATTGATGTTATTCCTCGAGTGTCTTTTATGAAGCTTAAAACAGGATTTCTGAAGATCACTCTCTCACATTGTGTTAAATTGTACCGTACATTCTCCAGATGACACACAAAGCAAGGAATATCAATGTATTTCTTCTGGTAAAATATTTTATAAATAAATAAAAATATCCAGCAGAGACAGACATTTCTTTTTCACTATGCATCCATTTTCATTCAGATATTTTATCTTTTTTTGGGGGGATAAACTACAAGAATATAGAAATCCCGTTGGCTGTGTCTTCAAATCACACAGTCTCATTAAGAAATTAAAAAAAGGCAGTTAAATATTATAATTACAGAGAAACCAGCTGCCTTTTTAAACCTCCCCCATTCCTCACTCTGCCTTCGGCGAGGGAGCGGTGCTTACATTTTTGTTTCCATGGGAACCCAAAAAATACACTGCATTGCAAAAAAAATCAAAAATATTTAGCAAATTACTTGTATTGATTGCAATCCTTGTCTTGTGAAGCAATGTTCATATTCAATACTAACTATAATTTCACATCACGGTTTACGTGTATACATTAAAGCATATTTGCCCCTGTCTACTGGAGATATATATACATACATATGTATGTATGTATGTATCTCCAGTAGACAGGGGCAAATATGAATTTTATTAATTGATCTGTCACTAGAACTATCAGTTTGTTCTTTTTTCTTAATTATATATAATTATATATATATATATATATTTAATTCTGAAATAATAACATAACAAACTGATAGTTCCAGTGACGGATCAATTAAAATATTTCATAAGCTGACAATTTCTGTTTAATGAGACATTTATGGATAGGTAAAAAAATGTATGGGTATCCCCTGACATGCGTACAGCAATTATAAAAATAGAACAATATGCAGACATACATAAAAGAGAATATTGCCTAATACACATAACATTAAAGCATGGATGACTCAAATTATATATTTTTGTTCCGCATACAAGAATCAAATAAACAGGGTCAAGAATATACTACAGATAGAAGATATCATACGTCCTCAAACTTATGTAGGAATAGAAAATATCAATAATTCCTTGACAATATCAGTAAAATAACAAGATACTCGTGGCATAACTATTATAAAAAAAAACTATTACTATACAGAGAGATGGGTAAGCTAGGCTGGTAAAAGATATGAAAAAGAGAAGAGGAAGTAAGAAGAAAGGAGAAAGAAGTAAAAATGGGGGGGGGGGGGTAAGAGAAGGGAAAAGAGGTATTACTCATTAAGTATGTCTTAAAAACCATGCATTAGTCATTGTATACTGTTTAGTTAGCTAATAGACACATTAATAAGTAGATAAATCTTTTTTTACAAACAAAATGCATCATAGTAAAAGTTTAAAGTAGAAGAAAACAATACTGGAGATTTGTAGAAGAGAGATGAGTGGAAAGAAACCAAGAGTGAGTGAAGAGTGCCGACTGAGAGTAGAGAAGAGGAGGAAAGCATGTGAAAATGTGAGAAAAATGAAAGGGCACAGTTACTCAAAGAGAAGGGATTATCACATCATAACAAAAAACAACATCTTACTTAGGGAGATGATAGAAAAAAAAAAAACCCAAAAACAATCATGGGTAACCTTCAGTAGCGACTAAAAAAAATTGGGCCCTGGCTCCACAAGAAAGTGGACCTTGATAAATAGCGCCACTTGTTTTGCAGTTTATGTGCTGCTGCCAGGATAGCCGATTTTTCAGGTAACAATCTCAGCTTAACTATAACATGTCGTGGTGCATCCATAGGGGCTTTATTGGCTTTGCGGACCCTAACAGTCGAGAACCTCCAGAGATTTGTTTGTTTTCCGACCCATAACTCAAGGGGGTTGACAAGACGGTGTTTGTAAGATATTGAGGGGAGAAAACACCTGGATCCGCAGTTTTCTGCCCATTCAGAACAGAGCCCAAATAAAGCACATCTTTTTTTTTTTTTAACCTATCCATAAATGTCTTATGTGTAAAATTATTATCTCTTAAAATGAAAAAAAAAAAAAACTGTATGTTTCCCTGTTAACTTGTTGGCCACAGGTAAACCCTATTTTGTGTAAAAAATTGTATTTTTTATGGGAAAATAATTTAATCCATATAAATTCAAAATTCCCCCATTAATTACATTAAAAGTATGTAAACTGAAGGGATAGAGGTTTCCCAGAATAATATTTAACCCTCTCCTCTGCCTGAGGTGTGTTCTGTTGACTACTATATAAGTACCAACATGTACAGACGGTTAGTAGTTATGTAATAGTTAATGCTGGTGATAAGCAGATGATGACCTCAGGACAATGTGACAGGAATTCAAGAGCAGGTTCATTGTAAAGAGAAGGAATTGTATCCAATGTGTTGGCTGTGATGTCTATCAGCGCTTCTAATAACTACAATTAGCTTGTACTATGTCTGCTCCTCCCTGAATGCTTGACATTCTCACCAAAAGAAATAATAATAGTAAAAAAAATAGTTAAATGCTCATTTGCAATTCTTTTACTATTTATCATAAAAAGACAGAGCACTGGTTATAACATCTATTTATGGGAAAATTACAAAAAATAAAGGAATAGGACATAAAGGTTTATTAAAGGGATGATAAAGATACACTGTTAAAGGGACACTAAATGTTTTTTTTTTCCACTTGTGCTTCTAATATAGAAGCACAAGTGAAATGTCCGTTGTCCCTAGTGTGAGGATAAACTGGTGTGTTTTTTTGATAATCCTCTGACCTTCCTTGAAGGAAGCAGGGGTTAAACTTAGTGCAATGTCCAAATTTTGATGGTAATAGCACCTACTAGTGTCTTATGATTTTTAGAGATATGGATTAATTCATTAATCAGCACTAGAGTTAAGCGGACACCTGGATGTTCGGATTAGGCAGGTTCGGCCGAACTTAGGAAAAAAGTCCGGGTTCGGGCTCGAACTTGACTCCGAACTTGACCCCGAACCCCATTGAAGTCAATGGGGACACAAACTTTTGGGCACTAAAATGCCTCTAAAAAAGTCCTGGAAAGGGCTGGAGGGCTGCAAAAGGAATTCAAATGTGGGTAAGAGTAGGACAAGTGCCCTGCAAACAAATATGGATAGGGAAATGGATACAAATTAAAAATACAGCTGAGCTATAAAAAAGCACTAGATGGATTCTTTGATTTTAGCTTTGGAAGAACATAAATCTAAATCTAAAGCATGGCTGCCACGAGGATCAACAGAATTATCCATTTGAGAGAGGGTTGGAGTGCAGGGTATTCTCTTTCAGTTTATCCTAAGTGACCCATAGGTTGAGGAGGCGGTGACCATGGCGGTGTGGAAGCGGCGCTAAAGGAGGAGGAGGAGGAGGGAGCTAGAATTTTTCAAAGTGCGCTGTAAGCACAGTATTTGACGGTTCTATTTGACTCTCAGATATGAAGTGCACCGCAAGACTCAAATGTACTATTTAGAACCCAAAACTAATAGAATTTTTCAAAGTGCGCTGTAAGCACAGTATTTGACGGTTCTATTTGACTCTCAGATATGAAGTGCACCGCAAGACGCAAATGTACTATTTAGAACCCAAAACTAGTAGAATTTTTCAAAGTGCGCTGTAAGCACAGTATTTGACGGTTCTATTTGACTCTCAGATATGAAGTGCACCGCAAGACGCAAATGTACTATTTAGAACCCAAAACTAATAGAATTTTTCAAAGTGCGCTGTAAGCACAGTATTTGACGGTTCTATTTGACTCTCAGATATGAAGTGCACCGCAAGACGCAAATGTACTATTTAGCACCCAAAACTAATAGAATTTTTCAAAGTGCGCTGTAAGCACAGTATTTGACGGTTCTATTTGACTCTCAGATGTAATACATGTAATGCTATTGCTATTCTATAAACCGAAATAGAGTCCCCATTCATACTAATAGGTCAGTTGACCACAAAATGATGGTGCCCAGTTACACTTGTTTAGTTACATATTTTATTAAATACAGCCACTTAACAACAACAAAAGACATATCTGAAACCAACAATACAATATATATAAAAAAAAGTTTTCATTTTTTTGGTGGGAGTGTCCCTTTAAACACAGTACAATCAAAGCAATTTATTATAATATTTACATTTCAAAAATATTAGTACAAAATATTGTAACTTTTTGGATTGTGAAAATTGTCACATTTTAGAGAACAGTAACTTCTTGGATGATGTTTTTCTCACAAATTGCCTGTTACTATATGAAGAGCCTATTGAAGAGCCTGGGTTTAATCAGCAATGTTTCTAAACATATATTGTGGGTGTATGTGCCCCCTCAAAATAAGTGCACACAACTAGGGTTGCCACCTGGCCGGTATTTTACCGGCATGCCGGTAAAAAATTGGCATCAGGCTAATGTTAAGTCTATGGAGACAGTACCAAGGCCGGTATTTTTTTGAAGAAAAGGTGGCAACCCTACACACAACTAGAAGAGTGTATTTGGACAATTGTTAAATAATATCAGAAAGGAAATGTGGTCACCCTCTTACTACCCCAAAAATAGAATAGGAGGGACTCTATAGTTAACATACAGAGAGAAAAGATTGTTTCATTTCCTTCCTGTCTTCACTACATTTCCTGTCATTCAGATTTACCATTATCTTATCCACAAGCAAAGCCCATATCCCCCTTCTCTGTGCCTCACACACAGCATGGGGACTGGAGACAGACACATAGAGCAGACAAATTAACAGTGACAAGATCTTTGTGTGATTTTTGGGTGGGAGAACACAATAGCTGGATGTACACAAGAATATGACTGAACAATGTGGGATATTTTAAAGGGGTGAAACATCTGTATTGTTAGGATGACTTACTATATAAAGGAGACAAGTAGAGTTAAATTTGTACCTTTATTGGTTAACTGAGTAGGTTTAGGTTGAAAGCTTTCAGGTCTCTTCATCAGGCATGTTATCAAGGATGAAGAGACCTGAAGGTTCTTGAAAGCTTTCAACCTAAACCTACTCAGTTAGCCAGTAATAAATTATACTGTAGCATCTTGTTACCGCATTTGCTTGAATATAAGACGACCCTGATTATAAGACGACCCCCCAAACTTTGGATATTCCTTTAGGAAAAAAACTAAAAGCCTGAATATAAGACTACCCTATAGGAAAAAAGTTCAGCTTGTATATATTCACATGTAAATTTATTTTTAATATTTAATAAAAAAAAATATGATATTAAATAAATGCATTTCTTGTTTTTATTTCCTTTTATGTGCCAATGCTGCCTCTCTCCCCCCGTGTTATGGGTCTCTCCCTCCCCCCAAACTTTTCTCTATCTCTCCACCTCCCCCCCCTCCACCTTGTCTCTTCCCCCCTCCACTTGTCTCTCTCCCTCTCCCCCCGTCTCTGTCTCTCCCCCCTCCCTTTGTATTTGTCTCTCTCCCCCCCCCTCCCCTTGTCTCTGTCTCTCCCCCCTCCCTTTGTATTTGTCTCTCTCCCCCCCCCCCCCTCCCCTTGTCTCTGTCTCTCCCCCCTCCCCTTGTCTCTGCCAGTCTGGAGCACACCTGATGGATCTCATGTATTTCCAGGGGTCTGTGTGTTGCAAATTGCCAGCACACAAACCCCTGCAAATACACGAGATACATCCGAGGGGCCGATGGCAGTTGTGAATTCGGCAACAATTTTTGTATACTTTTCGTGCTGGTCGAATTGGCAACAGAGTGAGTGACTCTGTTGCCGAATTTGCCGCTGCTGCTTGTTTCCAGAATGTTTTTGTGTGCTCTCCGTTTGGAGCACACAATCCCTGGAAATAGACATCATGGCACTGTGCTAGGCACACATATAGGACATATGGAGCATCTATGGTTTACATGGTAAAAATTTCCCAATCCAAACCAATTGGACTTGAATTTAGGGTTACTGAGTGGCAGCATTTTTGGAGAGTTTAAAAATTTTGGCTAACGTTACCGATTTGGACTTGTATTTTGAGTCAACCCTCATGAATCACGTTAAAGTGACACACAATATTGCAGAAACACTGTTAAACAGAGTTAAAGAGGCTTTGTCAACTAAACATCACTTAAACTGTGACGCTTCCACTTGACTTTCTGAGTCAGAACGCCAGGAGGTCATGTGACCCCAGCGTTCACTGGCTGCAATTGAGAATCTGGAACAAGTGTGCATGAATGATGAGCTAATTCGGTAATGCATTGGACCCATTGACTGGTCCCATTGACTTAACGCTAGCAGCCCCTCCCTGGTGTAAGTATACTCAAATCCATTTAAAGTATGGAAAATGAAATTGTGTGACCCACAAATTCAAACTAAACACTCTGAACCGTTGACATTCAGGGTATTTTACCTCAGAATCTACCTATTTCCCTCAAAACTCTGAGAATATGCTAATTCACATTGAGAATCAATTAACTAATTTACCATGAGATGCTGCTCATTCACCCAGATAATCTGTGCCATCTCACTGGGGACATTTACACAGAGACTTTTCCTATTCACCCCAGAAAACCTGAGAATTTGCCTAATCACCCAGAGACTATGGAAAGCTACCTGTTTACCTCCAGATCTACTCCTATTTTGCAATAATCTGACTACATACCCCAAAACCCTGATAGTATTAATAATAATTACCCCCATATCCAGAGCCATTTTATAATTGAGGCTGTCAAGATCCAAGGTTTCAAGATAAGACTTTATACACTGCCCAATGAAACACATTATTACTAGTTGTTTCATCACATATTAATTAAAGGAATCCTAACACTTTGCCATGATCATGTCCACAAACTAATTTTGACATTCCTGCCAACAAAACACAAAACATTTTTAAATTGACCTCCTATATCCGCAGAAAAGCCATGCTAAGGATACATCACTCTTTCAGTAAAGTATATTGTTTACTGCAATGCTGCTATGGAGAAGTGGCATCAGATGACATTATAGTGACGATACAGTTTTCTTATGAGTCATTGTCCTGATCGCCTGCCAAAAAGTCTCTTCGTAGCAGCAAAGAGCAATGTGATACAGCTGGAAATGTTTAATTCAGTTTTTTGTGTGTCTGCTTTTGAAGAGGAATATATTTTTCTTCTGCCAGTTGGTGTCATTCTCTATAGTGTATCATGAAAAGACCTGTATTGTACCTTAGTACAGCTAATGGCGCTGTCTTATCCCCCCCAGCATCTCAGAACTAGACATGTGCAAAACTAAAATTTTCGTTTCATTTTCGTCCATTTGGACGAAAATGTTATTTATTTCGTCTAAAACGAATTTCGTTCATTACTGCATTCGTTTCAGACAAAATTCGTTCATTATTTTCGTTTAGTTTTATTAGTTCGTTTTATAGAATACGTGTAATACTATTGGCTTTCTATAAACCTAACGAGAGCCCCATTCATAAGAAATTCTTATGAATGGGGCTCTCGTTCGGTTCATAGAAAGGCAATAGTACTACATGTTTTCTATAAGCCGAAAGTCTATAAACTGAACGTTCGGTTTATAGACTTTCGGCTTATGGAATACATGTAATCCTATTGCTATTCTATAAACCGAACGTTCGGTTTATAGAATAGCAATAGGATTACATGTATAACATATAACTTTGTCTCCGTGTAGTGAAATGCCGACAGCCTATAAACCGAACGTTCGGTTTATAGGCTGTCGGAATTTCACTACACGGAGACAGAGTCTCCATTCATAAATTTATGAATGAAGACTTTGTCTCCGTGTAGTGAAATGCCGACAGCCTATAAACTGAACGTTCGGTTTATAGGCTGTCGGCATTTCACTACACGGAGACAGAGTCTCCATTCATAAATTTATGAATGAAGACTTTGTCTCCGTGTAGTGAAATGCCGACAGCCTATAAACCGAACGTTCGGTTTATAGGCTGTCGGCTTATGTAATACATGTAATTCTATTGCTATTCTATAAACCGAACGTTCGGTTTATAGAATGCCAATAGACTTACATGCATTCCATAAACCGAAAGTCGTTCGGTTTATGGAATGTAAGTGTACTATGCTATTGTATTCTATAAACCAACTCTATTTCGGCTTATAGAATGCAATAGTACTACGAATGGACGAATGAACGAATGATTTTCGTTTATTAACCATTCGTTCATTCGGCGTTCGTTAGCTTAGCATTTTCGTTATTCGTTTTTCGGACGAATGGACGATAATGCTATTTTCGGACGAAAATGCATTCGTCCGAAAACGAATGCACATGTCTACTCAGAACATCCCAAACCTTCTGTACTAATGTAGGAAACAAAACAAACTGCACAAGAGACCACCTGGAACGTCACTCTTAAGATAATGTTGTAGATTTGTAAATGCCACTGAAAGACATGTGATCTGAGGCAGCAATCGTGCCATATTACCCAGTGTTATGTACTTAAAATGGCACTGAAGAATTTTTTAAAAGTTAGTGTCACTTCTTTGTGAATCAGACATGTATCTCTTTTTAGATAGGCTCAGCTAGGCCTCTCAGTCAACTGGGGCAATTCCAATCTAGCTGCAGGCATGCTGATGCTGTCAGTCTTTGCTGAGTCAGGTTTCTGTAATGTACAGAAAAGTTTGTAAGAGATATTGGGGGTTACACATAACATAGCTTATGACTAAGCGCCTTTGGGGGGTGAAACGCATAAAGCTACTTTATTTTGGACCTACCTGCCTGTCACTTTTGGAAATTTCCACATATTTAATCAATTATTTCTGCACTGACGTTTCATTGAGATAGATTCTGCTTTGCTTTTTGGTTACACAAAACTAGGGTTGCCACCTTTTCTTCAGAAAAATATTGACCTAGCTACTGTCTCTATAAACTGAACATTGGGCTGATGCCAATTTTTTACTGGCTTGCTGGTAATATACCGGCTGGGTGACAACCCTACGCATAACAGAGGCCTAATAGTGGTGTACATACAGATAACGCAAATAGATAACATTGAAGATACAAGGTCATCTTTATGAAGGTCAGTGGAGAGATAACAAATTTGCCTAATTGGACACGTCAAGCTTATACTTTTACTCATGGTTCCTCTGAGCATCCTCACCTATGGGACAATATAATGGGTATATTATAAGGATATGTTTTATGTTGCACATTGATCCTCTGTAAAATCAACACTGTGTCCTTAAAAGACTTGGTCTTTTACTGGTCATATTTAAATGTTACACTTTCAACTAATTCATCATGGTGGTTACTTGGAGACAAATATGTTCCATAACATAGAGTATGAGTGAATGTGAGTATGAGTGTGTGTGAGTATAAGTGTGCAGGGGCACACATGGTGTCACCCCCCTGGATTTCTTCCAATACAATGCCAAACAGATTCCTTAGTAATGCCAGTTAGATGGCCTATCAGTGGCGTCCCGAGGGTGGTGGCGGGGGGGGGCGGACCGCACCGGGTGACACCTCCAGCGGGGGTGACACCCGTGCTGCCGGCACCCCCCCCCCTCCCACATTCTGCTGCAGGACGCAGCCGCCGGAAAAAAGTATAAAAAAAAAAACTCACAGCAATGACTGTGTTTCCCTCCTCCGTGCAAGAGGGAAGACTGCACGGAGGAGGCGTCGGTCCGGGAGCAGAGAGCAGCATCGGTAAGTAATGGGGAAGGGGGGGAGGAGGGTGGTTTAAAATGAGCAGGGCTCTGACTGGCACTATTTTACTGGGCTCTGGCTGGCACAATATTACAGGCATCTGACTGGCACAATATTACTGGGCTCTGACTGGCACTATATTACTGGGCTCTGACTGGCACTATATTACTGGGCTCTGGCTGGCACTATATTACTGGGCATCTGGCTGGCACTATATTACTGGGCTCTGACTGGCACTATATTACTGGGCATCTGGCTGGCACAATATTACTGGGCTCTGACTGGCACTATATTACTGGGCTCTGACTGGCACAATATTACTGGGCTCTGACTGGCACTATATTACTGGGCATCTGGCTGGCACTATATTACTGGGCTCTGACTGGCACTATATTACTGGGCTGTGCCAAATGCTCTAGGTACGCCCCTGTGGCCTATTAACTATGCCACATAAAGGAGCCCCATAACTATGCCACACACAGGAGCCACATAAATTATGGCACACCAGAGCCCCACTATTTAAGCTTCATCTCTGCCCAATTAATTATGCCACGCACACAGGTGCCCCATAATTATGCCACACAAAAGAGTACCTTAATTATGCCACACAAAAGAGTCCCTTAATTATGCCACACATGGGGCCCAATAAATATGCCACACACAAGCGCCCCATAATTATGCACACATGGAACCGCCATTAAATATTCAACACACAGGAGCCCCACGAGGTGACAATTGTACAATTCTAAAACAATACATATCTATACATAAAGACATCACTCTCCTTATAACAGCCAATTTGCCCAATTATATGCCAGTATCATTTTGTCATTAATAAGCCACAGCCAATTTGCCCATTAATATGCCAGTATTATTGTGCCAGATGCCAATACCATTGTGCCATTAAGATGCCAGAATTATTGTGCCATTCATATGCCAGTAATATTGTGCCATTCAAATACCAGTAATATTGTGCCATTCAGATGCCATAATTATTGTGCCATTCAGATGCCAGTAATATTGTGCCATTCAGATGCCATAATTATTGTGCCATTCAGATGCCAGTAATATTGTGCCATTCAGATACCAGGAATATTGTGCCATTCAGATACCAGTAATATTGTGCCATTCAAATACCAGTAATATTGTGCCATTCAGATGCCATAATTATTGTGCCATTCAGAGCCCAGTAACATTGTGCCATTGAGAGCCCAGTAACATTGTGCAGTTCAGATACCAGTAATATTGTGCCATTCAGATACCAGTAATAGTATGCCATTCAGAGCCCAGCAATATTGTGCCATTCAGATACCAGTAATATTGTGCCATTCAGAGCCCAGTAATATTGTGCCATACAGAGCCCAGTAATATTGTGCCAGTCAGATACCAGGAATATTGTGCCATTCAGAGCCCAGCAATATTATGCCATTCAGAGCCCAGTAATATGGTGCCAGTCAGATACCAGGAATATTGTGCCAGTCAGATTCCTGGAATATTGTGCCAGTCAGATACCAGGAATATTGTGCCATGCAGAGCCCAGTAATATTGTGCCATTCAGATACCAGGAATATTGTGCTATTCAAATACCAGTAATATTGTGCCATTCAGATGCCATAATTATTGTGCCATTCAGATGCCAGTAATATTGTGCCATTCAGAGCCCAGTAACATTGTGCAGTTCAGATACCAGTAATATTGTGCCATTCAGATACCAGTAATATTGTGCCATTCAGAGCCCAGTAATATTGTGCCATTCAGATACCAGTAATAGTATGCCATTCAGAGCCCAGTAATATTGTGCCATTCAGATACCAGTAATATTGTGCCATTCAGAGCCCAGTAATATTGTGCCATTCAGAGCCCAGTAATATTGTGCCATACAGAGCCCAGTAATATTGTGCCAGTCAGATACCAGTATTATTGTGCCATTCAGAGCCCAGTAATATTATGCCATTCAGAGCCCAGTAATATTGTGCCAGTCAGATACCAGGAATATTGTGCCATTCAGAGCCCAGTAATATGGTGGCAGTCAGATACCAGTAATATTGTGCCAGTCAGATGCCTGTAATATTGTGCCAGTCAGATACCAGGAATATTGTGCCAGTCAGATACCAGGAATATTGTGCCAGTCAGAAGCCTGTAATATTGTGCCAGTCAGATACCAGTAATATTGTGCCATGCAGAGCCCAGTAATATTGTGCCAGTCAGATACCAGGAATATTGTGCTATTCAGAGCCCAATAATATTGTGCCAGTCAGATGCCAGTAATATTATGCCATGCATAACCCAGTAATATTGTGCCAGTCAGAGCCCAGTAATATTATGCCATGCAGAGCCCAGTAATATTGTGCCATTCAGAAACCAGGAATATTGTGGCATTCAGAGCCCAGTTATATTATGCCATTCAGAGCCCATTAATATTGTGCCAGTCAGATACCAGGAATATAGTGCCATTCAGAGCCCAGTAATATGTTTCCAGTCAGATACCAGGAATATTGTGCCAGTCAGATTCCTGTAATAATGTGCCAGTCAGATACCAGGAATATTGTGCCATTCAGATACCAGGAATATTGTGCTATTCAAATACCAGTAATATTGTGCCATTCAGATGCCATAATTATTGTGCCATTCAGATGCCAGTAATATTGTGCCATTCAGAGCCCAGTAACATTGTGCAGTTCAGATACCAGTAATATTGTGCCATTCAGATACCAGTAATAGAATGCCATTCAGAGCCCAGTAATATTGTGCCATTCAGATACCAGTAATATTGTGCCATTCAGAGCCCAGTAATATTGTGCCATTCAGAGCCCAGTAACATTGTGCAGTTCAGATACCAGTAATATTGTGCCATTCAGATACCAGTAATAGTATGCCATTCAGAGCCCAGTAATATTGTGCCATTTAGATACCAGTAATATTGTGCCATACAGAGCCCAGTAATAGTGTGCCAGTCAGATACCAGGAATATTGTGCCATTCAGAGTCTAGTAATATTTTGCGATTCAGAGCCCAGTAATATTGTGCCAGTCAGATACCAGGAATATTGTGCCATTCAGAGCCCAGTAATATGGTGCCAGTCAGATACCAGGAATATTGTGCCAGTCAGATGCCTGTAATATTGTGGCAGTCAGATACCAGGAATATTGTGCCATGTAGAGCCCAGTAATATTGTGCCAGTCAGATACCAGAAATATTGTGCTATTCAGAGCCCAATAATATTGTGCCAGTCAGATGCCAGTAATATTATGCCATGCAGAGCCCAGTAATATTGTGCCAGTCAGATACCAGTAATATCATGCCATGCAGAGCCCAATAATATTGTGCCAGTCAGATGCCAGTAATATTATGCCATTCAGAGCCCAGTAATATTGTGCCATTTAGATACCAGTAATATTGTGCCATGCAGAGCCCAGTAGTATTGTGCCATTCAGAAACCAGGAATATTGTGCCATTCAGAGCCCAGTAATATTATGCCATTCAGAGCCCAGTAATATTGTGCCAGTCAGATACCAGGAATGTAGTGCCATTCAGAGCCCAGTAATTTGGTGCCAGTCAGATACCAGGAATATTGTGCCAGTCAGATTCCTGTAATATTGTGCCAGTCAGATACCAGGAATATTGTGCCATGCAGAGCCCAGTAATATTGTGCCAGTCAGAGCCCTGTAATATTGTGCCATTCAGATACCAGGAATATTGTGCCATGCAGATCCCAGTAATATTGTGCCAGTCAGATACCAGGAATATTGTGCCAAGCAGAGCCCAGTAATATTGTGCCATGCAGAGCCCAGTAATATAGTGCCAGTCAGATACCAGTAATATTGTGCCAGTCAGAGCCCAGTAATATTGTGCAAGTCAGAGCCCAGTAATATTATGCCATGCAGAGCCCAGTAATATTGTGCCATTCAGAAACCAGGAATATTGTGCCATTCAGAGCCCAGTAATATTATGCCATTCAGAGCCCAGTAATATTGTGCCAGTCAGATACCAGGAATATAGTGCCATTCAGAGCCCAGTAATTTGGTGCCAGTCAGATACCAGGAATATTGCGCCAGTCAGATTCCTGTAATATTGTGCCAGTCAGATACCAGGAATATTGTGCCATGCAGAGCCCAGTAATATTGTGCCAGTCAGATACCAGGAATATTGTGCCATTCAGATACCAGGAATATTGTGCTATTTAAATACCAGTAATATTGTGCTATTCAGATGCCATAATGATTGTGCCATTCAGATGCCAGTAATATTGTTCAATTCAGAGCCCAGTAACATTGTGCAGTTCAGATACCAGTAATATTGTGCCATTCAGATACCAGTAATAGTATGCCATTCAGAGCCCAGTAATATTCTGCCATTCAGATACCAGTAATATTGTGCCATTCAGAGCCCAGTAATATTGTGCCATTCAGAGCCCAGTAACATTGTGCAGTTCAGATACCAGTAATATTGTGCCATTCAGATACCAGTAATATTGTGCCATTCAGAGCCCAGTAATATTGTGCCATTCAGAGCCCAGTAATATTGTGCCATTCAGAGCCCAGTAACATTGTGCAGTTCAGATACCAGTAATATTGTGCCATTCAGATACCAGTAATATTGTGCCATTCAGAGCCCAGTAATATTGTGCCATACAGAGCCCAGTAATATTGTGCCAATAACGTCACCGAATCCAGCGGATGCAGCTGCCATCCCCCCCCCCCCCCCCCCCGCTGGAGGTGTCACCCGGTGCGGTCCACACCCCCCGCACCCCCTGTGGGACGCCACTGTAAGTTTGTGTGTGTTTGTATGAGTATAGGTGTGTGTGTGTGTGTATGAGTGTGTGTATGAGTATAAGTGTGTATGAGTATGAGTGTGTGTGAATATAAGTGTGTGAGTATGAGTATAAGTGTGTGTGTGTGAGAGCCAGTGTGTGTGTGTGTATATATGTGTGTGTGCGATGTTGGCACTTTGAGATCTGCAAATCGGTTTTGGTCAAAAATTGGGCACTCAGGCCAAAAAACGTACGGCATCACTGCCATAGAGAGTATGCTTAAAGAGACTGTACCACCTAAACATTGTTTTTACCATGATTGTACAGAATAAAAAATGACTGATAACGATCTATAGTGGGTGGTTATGTAAAAAAATGGCGACCATGCCGATTGCGCCAAATAATGTAAAAAGCAGACTCCCGACAAACTTTTTGAGTCTGCGTTTGCTGCGCCACAAAGGTGCTTCCAGGTTGTGATGGTGCTCATTGCACCGTCACAGCCAATGTAAAAAAATCAGACGCTTAATAGCACCTGATTATTGATGGAGAACCTCCGCTAAACACTGGTAGGCGGAGGTCTTGTCCCACACTGCAAAGTGTCGGGAGTTATAAAAAAGCACCATTATACATAACCCCCAAAATTTCAAGCATTTGCCTAAATTTGGATAAAAATGTATTTTAAATGTGGCTGTGGCGTCTCCTGTTGATGATATCATCTGTGTCTTGATATGCAAATGAACTGCTTTTCAATGGGAAATGTTTAATTTGTATATCAAGCCACAGGTGATGTCTCCAGGTGAACTAGAGATTCCACAGACACATTTAAAACACATTTTTCTCCTAATTTAGGCATTTGCTTGCAATTTTGCCAACACAATGTATAGAACTTTTCAAGAATTTTTTCTCTAAATTCACAATGACAAAATTTTTTAGGTGACACAGTCCCTTTGATATGCAAGAATAATGTCACACAACCCTGTTACTAAAACAGCTAGTCTCACTTTAGACTTGACATCATTGCAAGGTTAGAGGTGTCATGTTTTGGTTTCAGATGGGCGCCAGGGTACATGCTTTTCTATAGATACAACAGTCTAGTTTGCTAGCACAACAAAGTCTAGATATATTGGCTCTAGTGATTACTTATTTTCTAGCAGAACTGGATCACAGGTCCTCCCTCAAACCCTGGCAAATCTCTGGTGCTAGTAATGGCTAGGGTTGCCACCTTTTCCTCCAAAAAATACCGGCCTTGGTACTGTCTCCATAGACTTAACATTGGCCTGATGCTAAGTTTTTACCGGCCTGCTGGTAAAATACCGGCCAGGTGGCAACCCTAGTAATGGCCCCACAGTATACCTATTTGGTAAGATGTATTTTACCATGGCAGCAGATGTGCTGCAGGTATATAGGCTTGAGCTTCATATGTAATATAGACAGTTAGAGTGAAAATGGCTCACCTTCACAGTTCTACATGTAAACCTACCAACACTTCAAATTGCCAAAAAGAGTTACTTGTTTTAGGGGTTGTAGCTGAAGCGTGTGATTGTGGATGTGTCATTGTCCTGACCATATGGTAGTGTCAGGAATCCCGATGAGCACTCCACTTAACAGGGTTGCCTTCAGGGTGGCTGCAGAGGATCTGTGTGCAGGCTGCTGGGTGCCCACTCCATGTTGCAGCCTATACCACGAGAACCGAGTGGAGCCCTATAAGAGTGCCCACCCATTTGTCAATGGTGGCACACACCTCCATTGCTCAGCCAGCCAAGAAGTGGTCTGTAGAAAGAAGAGAAAGAGCTGAGGAATCCCTACAATCACGAGGAGAATCACAGAAGCATTTCCCTGCCCAAAGAGGTAAGGCCGCTGGTTGGGCAGAACTACCTCATTTTAATGTTGGAAGCACATAAATAGCTTCTGCACCTATCCTTCAATTCTGTCTTTTTTGTGGCTTCAGAGTTACTGGTTCCCATTTTATGTGCTCTATACTATTTTGCCTAATGATTCTTCTGGTTTGACCCTGCTTGTTTGCTGATCTTTACTTGCTTGCTACCTGCGTATTTGACCTCAGTTAGTCTTCCATTTATGAATTTGTACTTCCTGCCCCTAAACTTTGGCTTGTATCTAGCTACTGTAGCAATCTCCAGACCTTACCTCGACTGTCCAGACCTGCGTTCTACCTAGGCAGGGCCGGCGCACAGGAGGCTGCCTTAGGGCACCCCAAGGGCGGGGGGGGGGGGGGGGAGGCGCCCGCGCCTCAGGCCCATTTACTTACCTCCTTCCTTGCTGCTGTGCAGGTCCGCGGCTGTGAGGGAAACATTGTGCGCTCCCCTCCAGCCGCGCAGCTTCAATAAAGTTTGTTTAAACTTTTTTTTTCCAACAAACTTTATTGAAGCCGCGCGGCTGGAGGGGAGTGCACAACAGAGCACTGGGAGACAGAGCAGGAGGTAAGTACTGGGGAGGGGGGAAAAATCCTGGCATATTGGAGGGGCAAAATCCGAGCATATTGGAGGGGCAAAATCTGGGCATATTAAATGGCATATTGGAGGGGCAAGATCCTGGGATATTAAATGGCATATTGAGGGGCATCATCCTGGCATATTAAGTGGCAAAATCCTGGCCTATTAAATGGCATATTGAGGGGCAAAATGCTGGCATATTAAATGGCATATTGGAGGGGAAAAATCCTGGCATATTAAATGGCATATTGGAGGGGCAAAATCCTGGCATATTAAATGGAATATTGGAGGGGCAAAATCTTTGCATATTTAGGGGTAAAATTCTGGCATATTAAATGGCAAAAGAATGCCATATTGACGGGAAATTACTGGCATATTAAATGGCATATTGAGTGGCTAAATACTGGCATATTGAGTGGCAAAATAGTGTGCATCAGGTTATGTGTGTATTGGTGTCCCTGTGTGTGTGTGTAAGTGGTAAGGGTGTGTGTAAGTGTGGTCAGAGGAGGGGGGAACCAAAATGCACCTTTGCCTGTGTAGACGAAAATCCTTGCACCGGCCCTGTACCTAGGGTCCTCATGCTCACACTGCTTCCCCAGAGCCTGTTACACTTTTCAGTCTCCACGGGTCAGTGGAGTTATGCAAATGGTAATTTCTATCTACAGGCTCCAGATCCAACTGAATCCTTACAGGTTTGTAATTGGGTAAGTAATTTAGACAACAAAACAAAATATTCCATATACACAAACTAATATACAATCCATTTACTACAGTGTAAACGCACCTTAGTGAGAGGTTTATTGATGTTGAAGGACTTTTTTTTTTTTTTGCTTAATGGAACGATTGGGTCGAGCAATCATTTTAACATTTCCCCCCAGCAACACAGGATGTAGGGGGACTATGCCTTGGGAGGGGGAGTGTCAGTCAAAGCCCTTGTGCGTGGTAGCACTGTCACTCAAAGTTACAACGCTACTGCGCATTTGCAGTATTAATTATCCAATATTCTGCACACTGAAGAATGAAAAACAGGGACATCTGTAACAGTTGTACACTTTTAAATAGAAATGATTTTCTGACTGAATACAACTAAAGTACATTATCTAGACCCATATATAATAATAGTAACAAAGTGTTTAACCACAAAGGTTCAGTCCTGAGAATGTTACTTTTGCCCAACATCCAGGAGATGTTATATAGGTTGCATAGCTTTGTTTTGGTGTGGACATATTTACAATTTTGGGGCATATCTTTAGTCATCTGACTCAAGATGAAAGCTCTAACTAAGCATTGTTTTTCTCTTGTGCATTACAAGCCACAGGTGGTGTCATACACAGAAGACAACTCAAACACATAAAAAAAAAAAAATACAATTCTTTTAATTCATGATTTGCTTGCAATTCTGATAACACACTGTATAGTTTAGTTTCATCATTTACCGGTATTATTCTCTAGTATAATCAACGTTTAAGTACCACTCTAAATAGCCATACTCCTATACACCAGTATTATCTTTGTAATTCATAATAAATTAGATGTTAACAGCATCAATTATAATCTTAGTATGGAAATACAATAATAAGTTGCATTATTAAAACTATCAAAGGGTTGTCAGTGTCAATTGTAGTATTTGTAGATATGGCCTGTATATTAAAAATATCATTTAACACTGCTGCAGCCAGCACAGGCATTTATCACGTGATTCCTTTCTGCTAGACACCCCCCTTTTTGCGTCACTAGCAGACACCACGCCTGTTGCTGACGCAGGACGCTGCGTGTCGGCCGGAAACATCCTGTCAGTCAGAGAAGACATTACCCGAAAGCGAGCGGCGGGGGAGACCCGGGTGATACTGGCCGGTGTCGGGTGAGATTTTAGTGGAGCTGTCACCAGGAAAAAATTAGGGGGGCCGGGAGGGCTAACGATAAAAAGATAAGGGTCTCGGTTGTGTTCGTCCGTGGTTGTCACCCTGAGATGGGGAGGGGTGATTGTAGAGACACAGGCACTGATACAGCGAATGTCGACCTGAGATTGGGGTGATCAAAGACAGTGGCAGTGATATTGGGTGTGTCACCCTGAGTCTGGTGACATGGGGGTAGACAATAATATTAGGGTGTCACTCTGAAATGCGGCCGATTATATGGACAGGTAGCTGGATAAGGATGTTAAACTAACATTGGGGTATTTTGTTTATGTAGGCAAAACGTTAACTTATATTTAATTGAGGCTGTGGTTGTCACCCTAAGGTTGGAGGGCATATGGATACAGAGCTTTAGTTGCTCATATTAGGGCTTGGCCTGCATCACTTGGGGCTTACCATAGAGGTTGCAGGGTGCTGGAATTTTGTTCATGTTATATTATAGATGGAGGTGTTGCATGAACCTGATCAAATACTAAAGTTGACTTTGGGCTGAGAAAATACAGATAATAATAAAAAAAAAGTTGGCTTTTATCACCATGTGTGACAAAACGTGTTTAAAAAAACTGGAACAGAAATTCACTTTCAGAGAGGCAAATCTAAAAGGAATCATTAGGGGTTATAAAGTAGACATCAGTGATGCCACTTGCCCCCTTTTTGACCATAGCTGATCTAAAATTCACTATATTGTGACAGGGTATGCTAGAAAACTTTATCTGGGCAAAAGCATTGTGTGTTGGTAGGTCTAAACTTTGATGGCAAAGTAAAGTAGAATATTTCCATGATGTTTGTTATTAATGTCAGTTATTATATTTATGCATCAAAGATTATTTTTAGTCAGAGGTTGACACAATATATCACTTGGGTGATATCCGGAATACCCTAGATTATGCAGGTCATGTTTTGAAATTAGGTAATCGGATCATAATCTTGTATGACAGACATGTAAAGCAAGTCTCTGTGGTGGTCACTTCACACTAAAGTGACAGAAGTGGATTGGGAGAGAGGCAGTTCAAGGTGATATGAGCTGGAGAGAGGGATATTGCTAAGATGGGTGTATTGTCTTCCAATAATACCTCTGTCACAGTCACAGAATCCTTAGTTGAAGAGGTTTTGTAATCGCTTGAGCTTTTGGGATTTGCATGTTGGTAATTTCACTGTCTGATTTGTATACTTGACCTGTTAATACAGACTTTATCTTAATGTACTCTCATTATCTTCTATCCTGCTGGTCATTACTTTTTTCTCACATTGGAATACATTGACACATCATAAGTAATGTATATTATTTACACACCAGAGATTGTAGATGCTTGCATAGGCCATTTTTAGTTGGTCCTCAGTGATATTTTAGCCCTAATACTACTGCACTGCAAGCATAGTGCTTAAATAGATTGTAAACTCTCAGGCAGTGCCAGGGATTTACTGATGGTTTATAAAATTAATGAGTGAGCCACTCCTGGAATGATACAGCAGGATGTGTGAAGTAATAATGTTGTCAGTCCTTTCTTTCCATTTTTGTTTCCAGAGAAGGCTGCATTGTATCCTCGGCCTTTAATGCATTGCAATCCCCTTTTTATTGAATTGTTTTTGTCTAATCTGGTTTTTCCTGAATACCTGTACAGTTCTGGGAATTGTTTGGAAGCCGGGATGTTGATAACTAACACTGTTACCCATATCCCAACCAGCTTGTACTTGTCATTGGTTAGCTCGTGGAGGAGGGTGGTGGTGACTTTTTGTGATTGGCCATACCTAAGATCAGTCACGGCTTGTGTTGTGTCTGTGGCCTTAGCTGTAAGCTGACACGTCTGAACCTCAGTGCCGTCCCACTAGTCCTCAAGGCTGGGGTGTGCTCATTTGCCGGGATAAAATGGTAGGTGAATGCTGTGATCTGCCAGAGTGCTTTCTGTAAATGATTTTTGTTTCCTATAGATAAAGTGGTTATTGAACAATAGCCACATTTTATTTCTGCATTTATTTGATGACTGCATCTAAACATCCCTTTACAGCTCTTACATGTTTAGACATTTCATAGCCAATTCTTAAATTCTTATTTACCTGTGTTTCCTGGTTTAGAGTGGGTATGCAACTGGTACTTTCTGCATGCCCAATCCTGTATGTAGTGGGAGTTGTAGATCCCATTGTGTTGCAAATATGTTTTAATCTTGTGTTGTCTACTATACTCGCAAATTATGTTTCTTTATAGCTTGCTCAGGATTATTGAAGTTGCTGGCACTTTAACAGCTGGATAGGTTATTGCTGCTTACCTTCTCTATATCTACTGAGAAATATATTGAATCATTCCAAAAATTTGTATACCAGAATTATTTAGTTTTTTCCCCCAAATATGTTTGCTTGCATTGCACTACTATTATGGGCTGTATCTTTTTAATGAACACTATGTAATTGCCTGTAATGCTAGAAACCGTTTGTATTCCACAACTTTAAGAGGTGCTTTTGGTATACCCTTTGTTTTGCTTGTTTGTTTTTATCCCTATTGTGAACATTGTTTTTCCTACCCTTTCAGATTGTTTGGAATCTTGTTTGTCTGTTGTAAAAAATATTTTGTCTGTCATTAAGAATCTAGTACCCACATGTATAGATGCTACTTCCTTATTGCAAAAAAAAACCCTATTTTAAACTTATAGTAGACTAACATGATAATGGAACAAAATGTTCCACTGATTGAATCTTTAGCTTACCTGTACCCCCCGTGTGTGGTACTGAGGGTATCTTCATCGCTGACAGTTCAGCGCGGCAGTTAGAACGCTGAACTGTCAGCAATGAAGAATAACGCGTCCGTTTCATCGGGTCCCCGGCTATGTAAGAGCTGACAGTTCAGCGCTGAACTGTCAGCTCTTACAAATGTACAAGTAAAAATAAAATAACCCCCCTAATAAATGATTTCCAAACCCCAATACTAACTCTAAACACTAAACCCAATACAAAAATCAACCCCCTAAACCCTAATACTAACCCCCGAGCCCTAATACTAAAATTAACCCCCTAAACCCTAATTCTAACAACCTAAACCCTAATTCTAACCAAAGTAAAATAGCTAAAATACTTACCTTTAGCGATGAAATGTCCCGCGATGAAATCTCCAGCGACGATCTGTCTTGCTGTGTAGAGTCGGCGGTGAAGCGGCTGCGCAGAAGCAGCCGCGATGAAGAGTCCCATCCCCATCTGAGGATTTTTCTTAAAGTGGCTAGAGTCCAGGCTGTGAACTTAATTCTGTTTTTATTTTGTATTTGCTATAAATAAAGTGCCCTTGTTATGTTAACAAGTTTTTTGCTACATGTAAGGTCTTCAACTCATGTTCTTATCTGGGTAAAGAGCAAATATTTTGGTAGTTTTTATTTGAGTGATTTTATAACATTAGTTGAGATGCAGATTGTCATAGAATGGCAAACCCTTGTTTATCCCTTTATGCTATCCCACTTCAGACTGAATACCACTCAACATGTTACTGTAACACGAGCCACTAAGCACCCCATGGAACAGAGGACCTCCAATTCACTTAAATATTTGGTAAAATCGTCAAGTGCGTGGGGTGCAAAATGATATTGTCACCACTCAACATTTCACTTCATGGGATATATTTATTGTAACTGGTGTACTGTTGTATGTACACAGACTATCGATCACTGGGCCTTTGAGCCTAACTCAACATACTGCTGTGGACATGAATACAAGAACTTATAGTCCGCCTCAAAGGAAAATGCAGTCTCTTACAACATTTCTATGGATGTTTGGTTCCAATTGCCTGTTGTACGTCAGATGTCCAGATGCTCCAGTCATGCAATAGAGGAAGTAGGGACTGAGTTCTTTATGCACTGCCTGTATGCTGGATAGAATGCTAAAAATATTGATTAACTGCACTAGATAAGCAGGACATTTTTATTTTTGTATTTTTGAGCAAGTTAACACCTTCCTGGCCCGCATTTGCGTTAAGATGAGCTGTGTACCATGCTCGCATTGTCTAGTATAGGAAAGCCAACATCTGTCTTCAGTAAAGAATTAAAATATCAACAGATGGAGTTCTGATGAGGAGCTTATTGATACAAACACATTGACAGGATATAAGTTAGAAATGCTTCAAGCTATATTAAGCATCAGATATATCCTTTCTTTGTATGTATATCAATAAACTCTTCTCGGATGAATTCCAATCCTAACATATGAAGACATAGGGGTTCATGTGTAAACATGGCACACATGCAGATAGCTCAAAATAATGGTACTCTCAGTGTGTGCACCTATGTAAGAAGCACACACTCAACAAATGTATAAAAATCAGGTGCTGATAAGCAACACTATGTCTTTCTCCCACGCTGTGTTGGGACTTATAGAGAGGCGCAATCGGTGTTACACATAAAAAATGGCTTTTTACCTCTCCCAACACTTTAAAGTGCGGGAGTTTTTATACATGACCCCCATACACCTTATATTGGCTTTTACGTGAATTTTGTTCGTCTTCAAAGTTACACCGGTGCCAGAATTTTAAGGCATGGATTTTGGATTGTAAGCTTGCACGCAGGGTACTCTACCTCAGAAAAAATGGAAGGTGTTTATCACATACAATCACCCACTGTGCACATTCTCAATTTATAACCAGTTTACTGTCTGACCTGTAAATAATAAAACCGGTTACACTAATTTTGTCAACTCTTTGGGTTATGACTGCTGGAAGTAAAATAGAACTTTCTCTCTTTCTTTCCACTTGCTTACTGTATATAATACTAGCTGTGGTTTCATATACTTACTTTAAAACCACCCATTATATTGCAGAAAACCGCGAACAAGGAGTGTTACAACATCACTCAGGATTGTAATGAACACACAGCCTTTAGGCATTTAGGCTGTGTATTCGTTACAGTACTGAGTGATATTGTATCAGATTACAAGTTTGCAGCTAGTATGGAGTATACAATTGAGCTGCATTCAGTAACTACTGGTGATGTTAAAGGGTCAATGAAGAAATAATTTAAAATGCTCTCTTAGTATCTAATTGTGCATTTGATGTAAACCTTTTTTTAATATTTTAGTACCTGATGTGTGTGTTTCCATGTTTTTGAATGTGGCTTGATTAATACTGCCGGCTTTGGACAAATCCCATGAGCCAGAGAACCTTCTAAAATGCTGACTCTAAACCATATAGATTTTTCTTTTAAGCAATAGAAAAATTGAATTACAATTTCCAGGCCAGGTCATGAATTGGTCCATACAGATACTTGTCAAGTCTTGGGGGCGTCCATACCTGCCAAGCCAGTTTACTAGTAGTGGTGATATTTGGAAAATTGACAGCTTAAATTTTCTCTGGGTTTTAAAAACAAGATTTTGCCTGCAAAAAAAAAAAAGCAAACAAAGGTCAATACTCAATCATGGTTTTTGCAAAGACCTTGTGATCACAAAAAGGCCTTGCTTAACCGCTAGCAACATGTGATGAGAGACTTCCCCATTTTACGCAGATTGGGCCTGCAGGAAGAGGTGTCCACATCTTTGGAGAATAGAGAACATTGACTTTATTGTTAAAACTCGAAATAAGACCACATTATATTCAGAAGGATGAAAGGATATATGTTTGTGTTAAAGCTAATTATATAAATGTAGGAATCATTCTGTGTACATGTTTTCTTGTCAGGGGGTTGCTAACGTTTTGCAGTTGATTCTGGTGAAAGTATTCATTTCATTGCTTTTTTTTTTGTTAGTGTCCACAATAAAGATCTATCTTTGTCTGAAAAGGTTATGACTAAGTTACATTTTTTTTAGTTGTTTTTAGAACACCTTGTTATTTCAAGTGGTAAAGGAACTGATGTTCAATATACTCGCTCTCGCTCTCTACACATTGATGACAGAACTACTAAGCTTCAAGTTCTCTGTAGTGATGTCGAAATCCTTTTTGCGCTCCATTTAGTGATGCTCTGTTCTTGGTCTGAATCTGAAATAGGTTCTTAATTACTTTCTTTCCACATTGTCTACTGCAACATCTTACATTTTGACCATACTGCCTGTCTCCTCTGCACCAGTGTCCACCTTTGTGCCTTAGTTACGGGACTGGATGGATTTTTTTCTGGCATCCTGTTTAATGCTTTCTGTGTTTGAATGTAAACCTACTTAAAAGAATAAAAAAAGAAAGAAATTGATTTAAAATAAGGATTTAAATACAAGACTGAAGCTCCTCTGGTAACAGGGGATTGCCATCCCAGTTATTAAATGTTAAGTTGAAAAGGTAGGCACAAGTCAGGGTATTTATGTGTAGGGTGGTCTTATAAGATATCATTGTGTGTGATATATGTTTTTGGTGTGGTCTGCTTATCTTATATATGTGCAGTTATATTGATTTGAATGGCTTGTGCCCAAAGGTTCAGACAATTGCAGAGAAATACATTGGGTTTTTTTCTACTCCATTGGCTTAAAGCTCAGTCTTAATTACTTTGCATGTACCTTTCTGATGAATGGTTAGTTGGTTATTTTTCCTATATAATGGGTTGATGTTACAGTGCTATTGTTTCTTTTGATATGATTTCATCCCTTTTTACAGCATAGCAGATGCCAATAAATGTTTCTAGATTTCTGCTTGTGAATATTGAAATTCACTGCTGTTCCCACACTCTGTTCTTGTTCTGTGGCATGCAGGTCAGACTGCCTTCCCTCTGTATCTCATTTTACTTTTCATTGAGCTTCCAAGCCAGCCTTCTCGGCCTTTGAATTCCAAAGCCCTTTGAACAAAAACAGACCCACATTACATTCCACACTAAACCTGTTTCTTGCTGAACCAATAACTTCACACAATCCAGGACAGAGCCAATCTGTTTCCCGAATTGAAGGAAGTTGCCTAGCTGGGCATAAGTTACAGTATTTCTAGGAGCTGTATGTCCTGGGGTTTATCAAGCATTTTCCCCCAACATTTTACCAGTAAAATGGCAATAGTTCGAAGGGTCACTCTGGTTTACGGACTTTTTAAGATGGAGGACAGAATATTAGTGGTGTCTTCTGATATGATTAGCATACTGGAGATGGTGGAGGGTTTGGCTCGCGTTTCATTTTTCTCATTAGCGCCTGCATTTTGTCTGTGTGTATTACATTTTATACTGATTTTCCTAGTCATTGTATTTCTGTTGACTTTGCTTCTGTTTGGCTTGCCTCTGATTACATCACCCTTCTTTACACAGTTCTCTGTTAGAACCCTTTCCCAAATTCCATGTGGTTGATGTAATACAATAAATGACTGAAGAAGGAAGTGGACTGACTGCAAATACTGGCTGGTTAAAATAGCACTGATTTCCTTAGAAAAGTCTTACACGTGACATGCTGGAAACTGAGTGTGTGTTCAATGTACGCCGTAGCTATTCTTGTTCAGTTTGCCTTGTATCCACCATCCCCAGAAGTATGTGATATTGATTAGCAATATAATCAGAAGTATAGTTGTTTGGGAGGAACTTTCAGTTATAAACTGGGCCCAAAACAAGCTTTTGTGATACTTTTTTAAAATCCATATTATCAATAAAACACATTTAGTTGCTTGCAAGCTTACTGGACTTAGTTGGTTTTAAAATACCCTGTTTTTCTGCTCCTCAGAAATACTGCCTGTTTCGTTTACCAAGTTGCGCTATATTTAGCTTTAACTCCTGTAAGATCTGCTTAGCTATATTGGAATTTGAATGTTTATCACGCCTTTGCTAACAGGAGAGCCTGCAGCACATTGCTGAGGAGAAAGAGAGCCGGTTTTGGGGACTTCCAGCAGCAGTTTGAAGCGTTTGGCTTCTTTCTATTTTATTTTGCATTTGTTCAGTGGGAACTAAATGGCTCATATTCTGTATGCAAACTCAGCAATGCTTGTCATGCAATTATTTACATATCCAGGGGCACTCAAGGGGTTTTGGGAAGCGGAGAAAAGAAATAAGTTGTAGATGATTGCAAGCGTCTGTACCTCCATATCTGAACACTTTTTTACTCAGCCAGCAGGAGATCAGTAGGACATAGATTCCATCTCCAATTTGCCACCATTCTGTAACCTCATTTACATTCTTTTAATGTACCCATGAAAAAAAGGGTATTAGAGATTTGTTATCCTCAGAATGTGAATCTACTCTTTACACCAGTCACCCTTGACAGCAGAGACTCCCAAGAGATCACCTCACTATGTGAAAGAGCAAATGTTAAAGGCCAGCTGTCTGAAGAAATTATATTTAATTGAAAAATTGCAGTGTAGGCATTTTAAATAGAAATGCTTTAATGAAAAAAACACTAATAAAGTACTTTATTGAGCCTTTTCTGCTTTGTGTAGCTCTATTAGAGGGCTGACATTTTGGGTCAGACGAAAGGGAGATTTGACCCAAGAGTCAAAACAACATGTCTGCTTGTAAAGCTTTATCGGGCGGAGGGCTCATTAAAGGTACTTTACGTGTATTCCTTCATTAAAACATTTATTTTTTAAATGCCTGCATTTTATTTTAATCTTAACATTAAACATAACTTATGTTTTTTTTTTATTTCTACCTTGCCCCCATTTTTTTCCTCTTAAGAACAGTACATGTACTTTTAAAATGTTAATGTATTTTAAAGGTATGTTTTGCTATAGGCAATATAATGCTTAAGTCTTTTTTTTTTTTTTTTTTGGTTTCATCTCACAGCTTACAGATTTATTTAAACATGGACAATGACGATATTCCAGAATTTCTAAGCCCCAAAGAGGAGATTTCTTATTGGAGAGAACTTTCCAAGACTTTTAAACAGAGGTAAGATGGTTTCCTTCATTTTTGTCTTTTTTTGTTTTTGTTTTGGGTATTGAGCAAGTATTGTGGGGTACACATACCAGGCTTTGCAGGGTAGGATTCTGTCTATACCTGTCCTGTCCCCAAAATCTACAAGCCAATGAGAAGCGTTCTTGACAAGCTCATACTTTTGGGGCCACATAAATGTGCAGTTGTGTATTCAGTACTGAGTTACCAAAGTAACATAACCTCATAACCAGTAGCACATATCCTGTGGAGCAGGATACTCTAGGTGGATATTATGTGGTGTTACATGAACTTAGAGGATCTATTCAAATTTAAGTTGCACGTTTGCTTTAGAACAACCTCTCAATTTTTTTTCTAACCCGTAGTTACCAAGAAGCTCGAGATGAGCTAGTGGAATTTCAGGAAGGGAGCCGGGAGTTGGAGGCCGAGTTGGAGACACAGTTGGTGCAGGCCGAGCAGAGGAACAGGGACTTGTTAGCTGACAACCAAAGACTTAAATATGAAGTAGAAACGTTAAAGGTACAGACTTTCTATTGCACTTCACTATGATGGACTACAGTGTCCTTTTCCTAGTGTGTATTGCATCCTTCCCCTGACATGCAAAACGATCTTGTTTCCTTGTAGGAGAAGTTAGAGCATCAGTATTCACAGAGCTACAAACAGGTCTCCCTGCTGGAGGATGAGCTAGGCCGGGCACGCAGCATAAAAGACCAGCTCCACAAGTATGTGCGGGAGTTAGAACAGGCCAATGATGACCTGGAAAGAGCGAAAAGGTGAGTCCAGAATGCAACATTCCCTTTATAGGGTTTTGTAAGAATGGGTGCTGCAGTTATGATATTGTTCAAACAAGGTCATGTAACCAAGCCTGTATCATAGCTGTGTTTATTCAAATTTGTATAGCTTTTATTGACGTTTATGTCAGTCCATAAGTTAAAATGATCCTTTTGGAGCACATGTATTGAATATTCCTTTCTGCAATTTAAAGAATAATGGCAGCATTTAAAAACTTTTAACAAATTGCCCTTTTTCTTCTGATTGTATTCACTTTTAAACTATCCTGTCCAACTGCTGCTGGAACTACAAATCCCATAATACCCCACTAGCTTTCTTGAATGGCACAGAATTATTGTAATTGTAGTACAGAAAAAGCTGGTGGGACCCAGTTGGACATCTAAGGTCTTGAAGATTATTTAGGCAAGTTATGTAAGGGAGAGACAAAGCACTAATTCATTTGCTTCCAAGAAAAAAAACCCTATTGGTTCCATGAACAGGTTCTTGGTTGGAAGACCAATAAACGTTCACCTTCACAGGGCATGCCCACAGGCAAACAGTCAAGGGAGTAGGTATCCTATTGCTTTATTGCTTGGTTCTGTTTTTACTTTATTTTTGGCAGTGGCTGGTGTGCCATAAAGCTAGTCATGACTGGTATAGACTCACAAATGTTAAAGACTGCGGTTGTATAAGGCAGTTCTGTTTGAAAGTCTGAACTGAACTCAGTGTGCTCTCCTATACATTCAAATATAAATGGAAAAAAATCTGGCTATAATATTTGTAAAAATTAACTTTTTATTTATTACGGATAAAAAATATCACTCCAATAAAAATTGTTTCCACAATTAAGTCACAAAATATTTACACGCAAAATAGCACATTTTATTTATTTAAAAATTAGAAGGCTACTCCAAATGACTAAATTATAATTATAATGTAGTCATTTGAATTAGCCTTCTTATTTTAAAATTTGTCTTACTTCACATTATCTCACATTTGTTTAGGCACTTATATCTGTGTTATTTTGTGTGTCAATAGTTTTGTGACTTAATTGTGCAAACATTTTTATTGGAGTGATCACTTTTATTTATTATGGATACAAAAATGTTTTACAAATTTTATAGCCATATTTTTCTCCATTTATATTTGACTCCTGGGTTATCCCATTATCTGGGTCAAAATCAGTTGCAAAGCTCTGTTTTCTGACTAGTTTGCTCTCTCATTCATCCCTAATATTGCGCTAGAGACAACATCACCAGGAGATAAAAAGGTGACTGTATCTATGTAAATATCATGTACCCCTAACCCTAAAGTATGATTTTAATTATTACTCATTTAAATGATTCCAAATATTTCCCAAACTTAAAATACTTAAATGTTTGGCCAACTATGAAGGGACAAAAAGAATTCCACAGGGAATAATAGCCCTGGCACTCTGGTTCAAGGTGAAAAAAGTTTGAGCAAAAATGCAGGGACAGAAAAACTTGACAGGCTTTGAGTATACTGACTCTTAATCATAAGTGTGATTGAGTCAGTAGAGTGGAGTACCAGCACTATTATTCCCTGTGGAATTCTGTTTGTATACTTCAGCACTGTTGATGAGTGGCTATGGCTGAAGCCCCAAACGGATCAAGTATGGCAGTATGGCTACATCAGGACCCCGGGCCTGTTTTTCCTTTCCTTGGGTGAAATTAAACTATGAAGGGACACACAAAAGGCTTCTTACATGTGAATTTGTGAGGAACATAGGAATCCATAGAATATGACAACAGAATTGTCTAGCTTGAAGGACAAATAAGCTTAATTTTTGGCCACCCGTGACAAAGGAATATTACCAACAGACTCTAACTGCGAGCACATAATGTAGCGTACACTTATACACCTTCGGTGCTACTATCATTTTAAATTGATGATGCCTAACTAACCACAGTAAGCAATATAATACTATATGCATGCGGAGAGTGGCCAGAAAGTCTATTATTAAAGCATTAAGTCTCTGCACTGCTTTTGTGTAATGATTGAATATGTTGAGTCATTAGTGAATGAATCTTGGAAGAATAAGCACTCTCTTCAGAGCAGTATTGGAACAAACACTGTCATACAAATACATTGCGATGTTTACCAGTGTATTCTCATTTACACCCATCACACCCAGGCATGCCAGGAAGACCTTGTTAAGTTGTGGGAATTGATCCACATGCAGTAATGTAATTAATTAATCTAAGGTAACTTCTCAAGTGTCAGACTGATTTGTGCTAATTGTCCTTGGGTTAGATTTGAAGAGCTTGATATTTATAATGGTATGTCCATGAATATAGTGCAAATAGTGCAATTGTAGCACAGAATCGGTATATATGAATTGATATTTTCAATGTTGCAATATTCATACCTTCAGCTGACATTTGCATCTCAAAGTCTATAAATAGTCTTACAAAGGGGGTAACCCAATATGGATATGTAGCCTATAACACTGAAGCTATCTTCTACAGTAAGTGTTTAGTGTTTCATACATTTTTTGAAAAAAAAAAAAAAAGCATTTTACTTAAAATATTGTGTAAAAAGAAAAGTTTTAGGTGCTACAGAGTAATAAATGATACAATATATGTATAACTGCAGCTCACCTCTAGATGAAAAATACCTCTATTTCCACTTAACTAAGTAGAAAGAGTGCAACAATAATTGTATTTTATTTATTATTTTTGCGCTCAGTCTACCTATGTGTTACTTAAAATATTGTGACCTTTTCGCTAAGCACAGTGTTTTTTTGTTATTTTTATTGTTTACT
The DNA here is from genome assembly GCA_036172795.1 of Pelodytes ibericus. Taxonomy (NCBI): domain Eukaryota; kingdom Metazoa; phylum Chordata; class Amphibia; order Anura; family Pelodytidae; genus Pelodytes; species Pelodytes ibericus. The sequence continues at coordinate 120,322,950 of CM069862.1, forward strand.
GTCTGGTACTCTTTGAAGTCTAAGTAATATTTAACAGAAAGACTGGTGGTTCCTGAAGTTGCATTTGAATAGTGGCAGAGGAGACTATGGAAAGGGAGTAAGACTTATTTAGAAAGTCATCCTCTATGCGAGTACAAAACATGGAATATGGCATTAGACTACATTAATGTGATTTGATGGCACCTTCAAGAGGAATACGGTTATAGAAAACACATATTGCAAGTCCGCTAGAAACTGGGAGGCTAAATGCACTAAAAGAAAGCAAGAGGTTATAATATACAATGGGAAGTTCTGGACGTTATTGTACCACAAAGTGCTAGGGTTTCGTTTCATTGGGGGTGGTGCAGTCAGTGTCTGTTTTTGACTTCAATCCCCTCTGTGTGCAATATGGTTCCACAAAAACGCATCCTTTCTATTTTAAAGTTTAATGTTATAGAGAGATTATTTTTCTCCTCTGTAGAGCAACAATCGTGTCTCTGGAAGATTTTGAACAAAGGTTGAATCAGGCGATTGAAAGGAATGCTTTCTTAGAGAGCGAGCTGGATGAGAAGGAGTCTCTGTTGGTCTCTGTGCAGAGGTTAAAAGACGAAGCACGAGGTAAAGCTTGAAATAATTCACGTAATTAATGTCCTTTCACTGTTGCTTCCTTTTGCTTTTAATAATCCAGATTTGAATCCATCACAAAGGGCGCCCAGTCTGCTGCTGCGATACCTATGTTTTATTTAAATAGACTATCACCCAGACCAAACATTACCAGAGTGCTTATTCTTTTCTCAATGGTTATAAACACACAAGTCTTTTTTGCTACTGGGGTAACAAGGCTCTTCAACATATTGATGCCCTAGCCATGTATCACATGACTGCAGCAGGAAATCTAAAGGGTCAGGATCTAACGTGGTTATTTTTGGGCATGGTTTAAACACTGAAAATTAATAGGGATCCTACTCTGTATGTTATTATGTTGCACAAAACTATAAAACATTCAAAGGAGCAGCTATTTCTGTTCCGTTGAAATGGATATGTGCTATATACAACTGACTAGCTGCTGGTGGACTGTACATCCCATTATCTTCAGACAGCTGAGGCCGTTGATAATATTTGCAAAACCTGGATATGTTACAGATTAAGGAAATCGCCTGGGGGCTTTAACAATATTTTGGAAGATGAACTCTCAGGTCTTCCAATGTATGAAAAGGATATATCCTGACAGATCTGAACTCCTTTTGTATATTGTGTGTACACAATGTAGTATTAGTGTGTCCTTTTCAAAGAATCTTTTATTTGTAGACTTGAGGCAAGAATTAGCTGTACGTGAGAGACAGACGGACGGTACAAGAAAATCTGCACCGAGCTCCCCTACGTTGGACTGTGAGAAAGCAGACTCAGCAGTGCAGGCTTCTCTCTCCCTACCAGCCACGCCAGTGGGAAAGATATCCGACAATAGCTTTACCTCTCCAAAAGGTTGGTTTACACCTGTCAAGCTGTGGCATAGGTTGGACTTCTTTCCACTTCATGTGCAAGATTTTTGCTCTTGGCTCTCATCTGTCCATGGCGTATTGTATAGCAGATTTTCTGGTTTGTTTAGCCTTGAGGATGGTGTAAAGCTGGGATTATCAGAGTGAGCACTTTACGAACTGGATGCATCTACTACTCGACAGTCTGCAACTGGCTAACGATACTGATCTACCTCTTCCTCTAGGTATACCAAATGGTTTTGGGACCACTCCACTCACTCCATCTGCCAGGATATCTGCACTTAACATTGTGGGGGACCTTCTGAGAAAAGTTGGAGTATGTATCATTTAGCATTAGGAAATGCACTAGTGACTTAGGACTGCCAGAAATTCCTTTTAAATATATCACCCTTTTTCCCAAACCATACTTGGTATAGCACTATTTTATTACCACTCGGACCCAGGACATTCAATGCCATGTCTATACCTCTGCATCTTGATTGCTACTTTGGTGTATGACCAGCACAGGAACTAAGAATTTGACTTGTCTGTAGGCGTTTTTCTAAGGCGCTTTGATTCTCAGAAGGAGACAAATTATTATTATTATTATTATTATTATTATTATTATTATTATTATTACAAGGTTGTATTTATCTTGGAGCAGTGTACCTGCCACATCATTATTAATTTGCCTTTTTTGCAGGCTTTGGAATCCAAGCTAGCGGCCTGCAGGAACTTTGCAAAGGACCAGGCCTCACGGAAGTCCTATGTTCCTGGAAACTTAAACGGAAGCAGTAGCAGTATACTAAACAACAGCAGTGCAAAATACTCCCATTCGGCACACACATCATTCTTTGACAAAGGGTAAGTTCACAGGCTGGGCTTTGCTTGCAGGGAATAGGTTGACTACTGTAGGTTCCTCTACTGCAGACTGTGTCACATCCTTGGAGGTAAGGAGCTCCAATCGCAAATAAGCACTTCATTAGCATATTATTTAAATTGTAGCATTCACACATTTATCCTTTGGACTGAATCGAATGGGTGTTGTCACAGGAGCAGCCAACACACGCTATATTTGAGACGTTCCAATGTTCTTTAAGGCTAATTTATATTATCATTGCATATGACATTTTATAATTGTTTTAAAATATACATTTTTAAAGAAATTAGGTTAATGGCAAAAATAGAATATGCTTTATATAGTAGTGTTAAAGGTCCATTCCAGCCCCTGAAATAGTTTCTGTTATTGGTGGCAGGGGGCATGTGTAAATGAATGAGAAATAAATGCTTTTATCCAAATGCCAATTAAATTTCATTGGCCGCAAACGTCACCAAACTATTTTATCCCCACATGTACACAAATCAAAATGTTGCATCTAAACATTACATCTTTTTACATCTTGGTGGTAATTTGTTTTCAATCATGGTGCATTAATCAAAATCCGATGCATTTAAAAATAAAGTATTCATAGTGCTTTGTCACCATTTAAAGAATCAGTGCGCTTACAGGAAGTGAGTTAGCAAATGGTAAGTTTGTCAAATGTATGAATGTTCTTGCCTTCCAGCTACACCCGAGGGCTGAAATAATTTGTGTTTTTCTTTCCACTCCAAATAGGCAGGACAAGGTCATTTTCCCCACGTTGTTTATGGGTAAATGAACGTTAGCGATAAGGCTGCATGCTGGTGATTTATCTTTGGGTGCCAAAAATTTAACATTTTACCTTCTACTTGGCTGAACTAATTGCATGGTTGTTCTCTGGACCTGGTTGTGGAGATCAGTTTATACTTCGTATCGATAGCTTTGTAGCTGGTTTTGGTCTTTCTCAAACATTACAGCAAATGAATCCTTGGTATCAGCAGAATTTAGCTCCTAGTTTACTCACATTCCCATAATATGGTCTGGGCTGACGAATATCATTTCTTTTTCGATTGGCTTGTTTTTGGAGTTGAAGCGTAGCAAAAATCCCCATTGTCTTTTAAATAAAGCAGGCAATTTGTTTTACTTTCAGGGAGCCAGTGTTTTCATTAGAATGATATGAAACACGTGATTTTAACCTGCTGTTTAATGCTTTGTTCCGTAATCCACTCTCTAGAATGCAAAGGATTGTGGTCAGTGTTTGTGACTGCTCCTGAGCCCTCCAAATGTGTTATATTATTCACTTCATTAGGGGTTAACTTGTTCCGTTTTTGTCCCCATCTTATTGCAGCTCCAACCACAGTCAGTACCTCTTCTTCCATAATGTAGTAGTTGTACACGCATGTGTCTGTCAGTTGTAGGTGGAGGTCTCCTCGGCAGTTGGGGGTCTGCCTGTTTATTGTGGGTGTTTTCTTTTCCTTTTTGGGAAGTCTGAATAATTCTCTTTGCCCTAATGTTTCTCTTCCTCAGTTAAATCTGTAAATATGTGTATTTCTGTGTAGTGGAATGTTACAGACAAGAGGCCATGAGATCTCTGGAGCAAACCTTAGGACACTTCCCAAGTCCTTTATTGTATCCACTAGACGGGACAGAGAGCAAAGGAACTTACATTCAATTTTAGGAAAGGGTATGTCTGGAATTCCTTTCTTATTAAACATGTCTGATCATGAGGTCTCTGTCCTGTCTGGAGTTTATTATTTGACTGTTTTGAGGATCTTAAGAGCAGAACCTAGGAACAATAGGTGGAAGTGAGAAAGCGGATGTATTGTGTAGATTGTAAGCTCTCTGGGGCAGAGACTTCCCATCTAATTTGAATGTACTAAAAAAATATTCTTATCTATAAGCAGTATGTATAATCTTTAAAAAGGGACTAATGCCAACATTTTACAGATTTTATAACTTGGCCCTGTTATACTGATTTTAATCACTTTTTTAAAATTCTCTTTCGATCGTGTTTCATTAAACACCAAGTTGGAAGCCTATTTTTCCAGTGTAGCCACAAATGTGGAAAATGCACAACATTGCGTTTTAAAGAGGCAAACAGTGCAGGAGGCAGGGAGCTGGCTCCTAAAAACCATTACATGGAACTCTGGTTGTACCATTTCCCTGGCTCCTGAGACTTGTTAGACTGGCGCTTTTGTTTTTAATTACTCTTGGTACACAATCAGCGACTACTCCTAAGTTGTCTTCAGTTCCTATTATCATGAAGATGCAAGATTTTACCTGCCTTTAAATGATCTATCTCCCATATCCTGGTTTCCTCTACAAGATATGGCTGATAATGTTGAAAATTCCAGGAATCATCGCTAGTAGATGCGGTCTTGTTGGCCTGACTGATAAAATCCCTGGTTAAGTGGAGTTCCTGTCATACTTGTGAGATTCTAAATATGACTATAACGGGACACGCATCTTGTGAGATTCTAAATATGAATGTCCTAGTGCTTGGTTTGTCTCCTACTTAATCATTAACATATTCTAAATAAAACATGATCAAGATATATTGTCTGATGATCCTTAGAGTTGGTATTGCAGGTACTGAGTGCCCTATACTGCTTACAATAGACGTGTAAATGAATCTTGATCTTCATGCCAGAGTGACAGTGTACTAAATATCCCTACTAACTGTCTAGAACCATCAGTGGCAATGTCAGGCTTACAGTCTACTTTGTATTCAGTATAACTGGTTCACACTGTGTTATTGAAGGTGTGTTGATGCCCATTCTGATGCATGTTCCTATATTTCGTCTAATTTAACTTCATGTTTTCGCTATACACATTGCTGAGTAATTACAGGCCATTTCTCTGTACGTTTGCATTTGTCGATGTTGTTGAAGAAAGCACCACTGACCCCATTCTTTATTTGGGATCATTCCATTCCATGGGTTCCATGACCTAGGCATTGTTTGCAGTTGAAATGTACAGCATTATACATTGTGTTGTCAGGATTGCCAGTAAAGACATAGATGGATCAAGGGGTAAGTGTTGCTGTGCGGTTTCCTACTTGACAGTATGTTGTGGTGAGATATGCAAATGATATATTCTTCATTTAAGGTTTTTCATTTGCATGTGGTGCCACAAGATGATGTCATAAATTGGAGACACCACACATTTAAAACACATTAGTCTTTTGATCTATTGTACTGAGTGTTTTGAGTATTGGTGACACAATAGAATCTAGTAGTGTTCCTGCCAGTGATATTGGTTTAGGGTTCGCTACAAAATATTTGTAATAAAACCGCAGGTTTCCTGGTCGCAGTTTTCTGTAGATTTATTAATTTCCCTTTTTCACCTTCTATTCTTTCCTTCTTTTTTTTTTTTTTTTTTGCACTTGTGGTAAAATCATTAGTCTGTGTAGATCATGTCTGTCTACATCCGTAACTTACCAGCTGTACAAAAAAAAAAAAAAGTCTGCTTTAGGAATTCCTGCATTGGTGACATTGTTACATGTACATGTATGAGTACTGAGTACATGTATTGTTATTGATTTTCTTTTTCTTACATTAGGGCAGTGAACGGGTTTGAACCTCCTGGGCTCTTAGGATCTCGACCTCCGTCCCCGCCAGGCTTGCTTCCCTTGAGTGTATGAACATAGGATCTAATGGGAGGACTTGCACTATTGTTCATATGTTCTGCACAAAGTGGAGGACAAAACATGCTTCACATTAACTACTTCACTGTCCGGAAGGGACCGCAAAGGAGCTCCTTGATATTGAAGGGGCTAAATATATCTTCCTCAGCTGGAAACAGAGACTGCACAATATAATCGCTGCTGCCGCCATGTGGATGTAGCACTTGGACATTTGCTTCTAAGAGTTCACTCTCTGAATACTGGTTTGCTCTGGCATAAATGGAGGCGGTACAAACTGAGCCCAAATTGAGATATGGTGTTCAAAAAGTGAATGCATTCTGTCCTTCTTTATTCTGCTTACTGAGAATGCAAATACCTGCCATCATCCACTGACCCCCACACCGCGCCTGGAAAGGCTTTGACGCAGCAGGTGGAACCCACGGAAAAGAAGTTGTCTCACCTGCCAAGGATGTAATGCGCGTGGAATTCAGGGCTCTTGCACCACCAAACTAAGTTACAGGGTTGCAGCTGTACCCACGTCAGTTTTTGTTCTTTTTAATATATATTTATTTTTCTTTTGTGAATTAGTGTTGATGTTACAGCTGCAGTGTCACACACAGCCTCTAATGTGGCTATTTTAGGTCACTTAGTATATTGTGACTAAGTTCCGTGTTGGTATTTGCACCTCTCCCAACATGTTTACAAATTTGATGTGCCTCAATCACTTTTACAGCCCCTCCCCCACGGTTGGAAAAATCAGAACAATTTACAGTCCCTCCCACTATACTGAGCTCACCTCAATGTTCTGTTAAGGTTCTCGTGTCTGTGTATGTACTTATATACTTCCATGTTTATTCTGGCCTTTCCGATTTTCTGTCCTTTTGTGTTCCAGAGCAGAGGCAATTACGTAGCCCCCTCTGGGACACAAAGATTAAGGAAGGTCATTTAAAAAAAATAACTTTGTGTTGTTCAGAATCTCCCTGCACATTATTTTAAGCACACTTAATTTTAACACTTAACTTTAAAATAGTTAAAATATATCTAGAATTTCTTCCCTCCACCTTTACCCTCGATTCTTACTGTTGATGTTGTGATACAACGGTTTACATATTTTTTCCTTTCCTTTTTGGTTTTATTGTATATAGATTTGTAAACATAATATTTTTTTGCCTAAGATATTTGTACATAACTTGGGCGTCTTGTAGCTCTATTTATTGAGAAGTTTATACAGCATGTTTTACGGAAGGGCAGTGTATAGTTCCACAATTTTGCTGCAAAACACTCAAGCAAAGATCTCCACATCATGGTTGCAATTGGCTGTCTAAACTAGTGAACGTTTTTTGAAAGAATAAAAACCTTCAAAGTGAAAGAGGTGTCTGGTGACTTTAGATTCTACAGGCCAACATTGTGATACCAAATGTCAAACTGTTTAAAAAAAGACACTGCCACCTAAACACTAGTTGTAGAGCAAAAAACCCCCATCATACTGTTTTTCTTCTTGTTCCTTCTGTTTAGACCACTTTCTGAATTTGACTCCATAATTAACTTTTATAAATAGTCCCCACTGTGTTAGAATTGCAAGCGAACACACGGATTGAGAGAAATGTTTTTTTTCTTGATCTGTTACTGTCACATAGTACTTTTATCAGGACAAAAGCGCCAAAACAGTGTTTGTGTTCCTGTCCCTGATCAGTGAATGTAAGATACGAACGTAATAGATACGGCGGGCCTGTGCCGAGATGTTGCGACAGCGTGCCTAAACCTGGAAGTTTGGGCACAGTGCATTTTAGAAAATTGTAGCTAATGCTCACTTTGAGTGTCTGCTACACTTTCCCTGTCAGACCAAAGTAGCCTCATCTAACAGGTGGGATCCAGCTGCAAGTCCCGACAGCGGAATACAAGGCACATTGCAGGGGATGTGATGACCTATTAAACTAAAGACGTTCTATGACATCCTACTGGTGTTTGAGCCCTGTAATTCAGGACGGCTTAGAACATCCTACCCTCATGAATTTGTCTGTGGTGTTGTCCTGTTCTTATTCCCTTAATTTGTGTTTACTTACTTTTCTGCCAATACAACGTATAGATAAGTGTTCTACATGGAAACTGCAACCAGTGTTTAGATGAATAAGTACATTTCTAGGTGGCTATCAATTTTTAAAATCAATTTCTTCATTTCAGTTCTTCAATTTGTTGTTGGTCCAGGTTGTAGATCTTAAAACTGGTACTATGTGCACTTAACTTTTTTATTTTTTATTATTTGTTTTGTTATTAATCATATGGATGTACCCTCATCCCTGACTCCTAAAAATAAAATAAGGTTGGCTCCAAAATAGATCTGATTTTCTCCTAAACACAAACTATTCCAAATTATGCCGCTGTACGAAAAAAACCTGCTACTGATAGTTAACAAATCACACTCTATTAATGGCAAGCCAGATGTCGGCCATTTTTTTTATAGTCATTTAATGCAAGTGATGGTAAAACAAGTGAATTCTAAATCTTTAGTACTTTTCTTTGTTTAGGGCATTTCAACTGATTGGTTTGACATTAAATTCATATATATAAAGTGATCATATCTATATTCCCAGTGGTTCTGTAAATGAAATCATCCAGAAGTTTTGCTTTGAACTTGATGGATTTCAGAGAGCTGAGCTCTCTCCGAGCATATATACCGACAGCATCTTTTAGTAACCTTCCAGGGTGCTGCCACTTTGGATTGCCCCTGTGAATTAGCATTAATCTGTTTATCTGTGTCCCTGTGCCTTGTTAGTGATGTGACAATGGATCCGTGTACACAATGCTTGCTCTTGCCTATTCTTGTCTGGCAGATTTCTTGCTGTGAGAATTCACCCTTGTACAGAGTCTCAGCCTAATCAGAGACAATAACCCTCTCAATAAGATCCTTCAAGCATCTCAAAGGACTAGTTTTTCACCTTCAGCTCTAGGGAAGGCACAACATAGCAGTATTGCTCAATAGCACAGATACCTTCCCTGGTGGAGCTTTAGCTTCCTTGTTACTGGCATGGGTTGATGTACCCTTTACAAATCACAGGATACTGAGCTTCAATGTGCTGCTACATGTTAAACAGATACAACTACTCTCAAGTCACTGATATATAGGAATTGTGTGCCTTGCCCTCCTATCCACTAAATGCAAGCAAAACTAGGCAACCTTTAGTTAGCATGGCAGAACCCGATCTCTAAAGTAATGAAACTGTTCTACATACATGCAGTGCAAAAATCTCCTTGCCAGTCCATCCATAACCCTGTCTCCTTCAATGTTTGACACAGATATGCCGGGTCTAGGACACTTCTTCGCAGCTGCTGCACAGCTGACAGTACAGCACGAGGGGACGGAGAAGCGGCTGCGTTAATGCAGCCGTGATGAACAGTCCCATCCCCGATATGCCAGGTTCTTATTTCATCAATCAGATGGACTGAGGTTATGAAGTCATTACAATGTGGTGAATTATTTCCCCTTTTTATACCGTCAGTAAACAAATGCACAAAAAAAAGGAATTGACAGGAATTTAAATCTTAAAGGATAACTGTGAATTAAGTTGTTTAATTGAAATATTGCTTAGTGTAGATATTTTAAATATAAATGATTAGTGACACAGCATGTTTTAACATCTCTGCGTGTTTGTATTTAGTTGTAATTTTACTCTTACTAGACCCAAACGAATAATTTTGTTCTTTAGATACCACTATTTTGATCATATATAATTTACTATGAAATTATGATGGAAAATTTAATTTTTACATTTTTTCTTTAGCCCCTTACTTGAAAAACCCTTTATATGCAATAAAACAACCTGATAAATTGATTCCAATCCAATTCCTGGGTTTTAGAAATTGCACTAAGTTTTTCTGTTTTTTTGGCAAGTTAAAGGGCAATTACTGCAAGTTGCGCATTGTTTTTTCTTAACCATTTTCTCCCCAGAATTACACTGTAGCCCTAGGGCTCACTTTATTTACATGGACTTTGCTGAACCTCAATAATGAGGGAAGTGATCATTGATAGCTTCTGAAGCTCTTGCCCACAGCAGGGCTGCACCATATTTTAAAGGCATGCTGCCTTCCGATATGGCGAATGTCCCCAGCATCTGATTTTGGTGTTGCTGAATGCCTTGACATTGAGGTACAGGTTGCGTATCCCTTATCCAAAATGCTTGGGACCACAAGTATTTCGGATAACAGATAATTTTCACCAATAGTATATTTTAAAGCCTCTCAACACTCCTTAAATACGCTAGTATGAAAATACTGTGTAGAGCAAATAAATCACTCTTACTGTGATATGAGGCATTGTTGAGAACCTGCAGTTGGTGTGTTGGGCCTGGAAATGTGACACTGTATTAACCTTTGTGGGGGAATGAGAATGCCTAGAAAGGTTATATCAAAGTTTAAGGGGGCAGGACACTGGATTTCTTTCTGACAGGTATGTGTGGAATTTACAACTTGTGGAAATTCATTTTTGGATAACCGATTTCTGAAAACAGTTTAAGGGATGCTCACCTTATATCCGCAACTCCTGCTGAGTGATGGAAGTGATCATTGATCACTTCCGAAGGTCATTTAATGACAATATAAATAAAGTGCCTTATATCTTGCTCCATATAGCTCTACTGAAGGGCAGACATATTGTTTAGAATCTTGGGTTAGGTGATGGAAGATCTGATCCATCTGGTCTGTCCCCTGACAGTTTTGAGCAAAGAGCTCAATAAGGTACTTTTATCTGTATTCTTTAACATATTTATTTTAAAAATGCATAGACTTGATACAATCTTTCAATTAAAACAGAGCCAGATTTGACAAAGGTTGTTCTTTAAGGCCATTTTTTTTTGATACCTTTGGCCAAATCTGATACCTTTGGCCTTAAGTTTAATATTCCGTCTTTCACAAATAAAGCCCTTTGTATCAACCAACTCTCAGGATTTGGCTTACTCCACAGAAAAGTGTATTTTTCCCCCCCTATGCTTAGGAATGGCTGTCCCTTTCCCGTCAGACCAAAATGCGTGTACAATATGTGGGCAAGTTTTAAAGGTGAGAATTTGGGTTTTTTATTTGTGATACAAACGTGAATAGTATTTGTTCTGTTCACTCTCTTTTGTCCAACAGGTGATGAGGTAGGTAACTGGCCCTGTTGAGGAATGACAAACACATTTTCTTGCTACATTCCAGTGAGTTCATGTAAGGATAGGTGTATAGAGTATATACTAATGTAGTGGTTGGCACTCACTGCAAGAGGTACTTGAGAAGGAAAAAAAAAAACAGGTTAACCTTAGTTGCTGGTGCTCACCACCCCTTGTACCTAAATCCTGCAGGTATTAATGAATTGTTTGAAAGGTCAAAAAATATATCTTTTTTGTTGAAGGTGACTTTTTCCAAGACTAGATTTCATTCATCTGTTATATGCATGGCTGCACATACCTTTCTCATCCTCCTGACAGGTCCAACAATTGGTAACACAATGCACACATGCCAGAGTTTCAACTCCCATCATACTCGCCCAGGATACAGTCGTGCTGTATATATACATTGTAGTGCACAGCGGTCTCATAATTTAAAACCCTTGGAGGCAACCAGTCTCTCCTGTTCATTGGGCCATTCTTTTCAAGGTGTACTATATAACCTAACCATCCAACTAAATAGGTTTAGCTTGTAGTTTACACCTGAGATTGAGCTTTCTAATTAAACGCCAGTCACTTGTGCGATAAAACAAAGGCTGGGGGTCCAGTAGTTTCTTGTTGGGAGGATATGGATCCATCCTTGTAACTTGTCAAATTAAACCGGCATTGAAGGATCCTGTCACTACCCTGGCCAATTCTGTCCACATAAAATTTGAGAGGTCAAAATAGACTAGATTAATTCAATTCTCCACATCTGCCTTCTACAAAGATTTTTCATGTAAAGGCTAGAGGTTTTGTCTTATATTTTGGTTAATACATTATTTACTACATGCAGCTGAAATCTACCTCTTACTATTGGTTAAGATACATGAATGTAGATAAAAATCATTTATTTTTTGGTCCAGAGGTTATGCCCTATGGTGACCACATGAAGTTACTTAACTCATGCCAAACATTGGTTTATCATAAGAAAACCCCACATTAAATTACTGTAACCAAAAACTTTCTGACCCAAAGCTGCATTGTGGCATTTACCCAACATGCATTGCACTTTCAGACAAGAGAAATCATTGAATGAACATCTATGGTTGGAAGCATCTTCTGGCTATGTAGAGTAATTACAGGATTTTTATCGATGCACGGGTTTAATTGTAATATACTGAAAGTGATGTGGAAGTAGTTAAAATTAAACAATTTAATGGCTGAGCAATGTATCCTATTGTCATTCTACTGTGTAAATGAATGGTGTCAGATTACTGGTTGAGAATTTGATTGCAAGTCAACAAGGTCCATCTAGATCCCTTTCTCAGATGTTGAAGAGAAAAAGCTAGAAATGTGGTTTTGAAATGCATTGATGGAGGGCACGAATATCAGTCGCAGTGTTTGCAGAGTTAGGGCTAATAAATGTATATTATATGGAACAATGTGCAATGTGACCGGGAGGTAATCTGAATACACAATAAGAAATTTTGAGGCTAAAAGATACCTTTTGAGCAACTGCCATATAAACAAGTGGAGTATTGTAATGTTCTTGTAAGCAGTCTTGCCTTGATTAGCAAGGCTCAGTTTGGTAAATCTAGGGCAGTGGGAACATTCAATTTGTTTCTGTTGTGACTGCTCCACTTTAAGAACTTTGTTATTTTTTTTATACTACTTTGAGATAGGGAATATCACGATTTCCTTTAAGGTTGTGCCAAACCGTTTATGTTTCTGAGCTGCTAATTGCTGGATACTGACCCCACGGCAGTTATTTGCATCCAATAACAAGGGCCAACTCTTCAGGATTCTATAATGAATAAGTTTATTGTCTTACAAAATTCATTGTCTAGAAATATGGGATATACACGGGGTAAGGGAAGAGCATTAAGAGGGGCTTCGGAGTGGGGGGGGGGGGGGGGGGGGGGGTCGGCAGAAAAGGAGACAGCAGCCATTATGCTTTAAAAAAAAAATTACAATAATGAACATAAACATATGCACAGAGAGAAATTACCTTTGATAACCATTTAACCCCAACAGTGCCAGCAGCATGGCCTTCAAGCACACCATTCTAGCACTGCAAAGGTTTGAAGCATTTAGCCATAAAATAGTAATAAAAATTGATATTTCCAGCACATGAATGTGTGTTCAGGTTAATACTGACTTGGATCTCAGAATTATACATGATACAAAGCACAAAAGAAATGATCACATCAGATCTGCAGGGAGGAGAAGATATGTTTTGTTTTGCTTTTTAATATTCTCAATTTTCTTAGTGTCTAAGGCACCTTTGTCTTGTCATTTGTTAAAAATGTGGAAATAAAGAGTTGTATTTCCATAATCTGTTCTGAAAATCGTGCTATTCACTTAATTAAAAAGGAGCATGGCTATTTCTAACCCTTTGGCTGTCAGGGACCAGCAACAACAGCATGATAGCAAGTCCTCAATACACAGAGACAGTGGCCCTGGCACTAATTATCAGCTCCTAAAAGGAGAAAGTGAGGGTTGGAGGAAGCCCTACCGACTGATTCACAGTTTAGTGTTGCAGATGTGAAAATTACCATAAAACCCTAGTCTGGGAGTCGGGGCTACACTGCAGCCCCAACGGTATAGATGTAATAGTTGGTCCAGACCACTTCCTGTGCAAACTATAATATGCTCTAAAATGCATATTGCCTCTGCACCCTCATTACATTCCCCAACCAGGAGCAGGGACAAAGTATTTGATTTTTTTTTTTACATGATGCTAGAAAAAGAAAGCAAAAAAATAAAATAAAATCAATAATAGTCTTATAAAATGGATACCAGTATGACAGATACAATAAACAGAATATTAAATGCCTCAGATGTCATATTTGTGGATATGAAGGTGAGGAAGGGAACTGGGCTGTTTACCCCATCCCTGCAGAAAAGGTAGCTTCGGCAGGAAAGTGGTTCAATTAATTTGTATTTTAGCGTTAAAACAAAAAATCTCAAAGCACTTTTGCCTGTGAGGAGAATGCCCCCTCCAGATGTGTTGTATGTCTGAGCTTACGTGCTTCAGTTACCAGATATTGGCCCCTTTTCCCAATACAACTCTGCATGGGGAAGAGGAATGCTGTGACGAGGTATCACTCAGCTGGGGCAGGTGCAGGAGCTTCATTGACCTCAGTGGGTTTATTCTCAGGTTCGTCGTCTGAGAGGTCCAGGGAAGCACCCTCTATCTGTAACTGTCGGCGACCGGAGCGGCTGGACGTGGAAGAGAAGGAGATAGGTCCTCCCCTCCTGTTGGAAAAAAGGCCAGGTTCAGGTGAAACAGTCAGTACAGAAATAAACAGGCAAGTTGCAAAGCAGTACTACACCATATTTGTGTATAACAGGGATCCACACTTCCCAGGTCACCGTGCTGACCAGGAAATGAGAACTGGCACCCAGGTATTGCCATCCACAAGGTGCACCTCACCAATTGCTCCCTGGCACTTCACTGAAAATAAATAGGTCCAAAGTCTGAGTAGGATGCACAGACATCCTTCTCTGCTGTCGACTTGTCTATGTGCTTGTGTGTATGTGCTGCTGTCTGGCTCCTAAAACTAAATTAAAGGGTCTACTAAAAGAGAATTTCAGGGAAATTGGAATGATTTTTCCAACTCTGCTACTTTGGCCTGAAGTTTGAAATTTCCATCTCATTCAGCTGTATTGGCTACATTTGCCTAAAGTTAGAAATTCCAAATTCCTTTACATGTTACCAATCATTCTCAAGTGCTCCTCTCCTTGTGGATACACAAGCTCTCAGTGCCATACTAAAAGTGCACTGCATTTTATCTACGACCGGTTCAGCCAAGTCTGGTGCGGTGTGCCAGCATGCGAGTAATTAGTGTAGTGTCTTGCCTTTGGCATGCAACATCACATATAAAATAGATATATATCAGCTTTACGCATCTGAAAGTTCTAGCTAGTATTTGGAACAGACTAGCTTGTGCTGCATGTGTTTCATGTGCACAGGATACAAACTGACCCAATACATAACAGGTGATCAGAGTCTACTGAAGTCTAGCCACATGTGAACTGACAAATGAACGTCAAGTGACCTGCAATTATGAGACATTAATGGTTACTAATGCCTTTTTGCTGTTAACTTGTGAGACCACCTCATGTCCCTTTTCAGTGAATGAAACCAGTCCTGGTTCTGCCTTCACATTTTTGCGGCTTGTTCTCCATATGTAGACATGAAACATTATTTATACAGAACCACCATTGTGTTTATTTATTGCTCCATGCTTTGATCTGTTCCCTTATCTTCCACTCACCTCAACCGGTTCTTGAGGGTGGACACTTCCCGAATCAGAACTTCATTGGCTTCAGATGCGTCATCCAGCTCTCGCTGCAGCTTGCGCCGGGAAGCATTGGCTCGTGTTGCCTCCTCTTCTGCTTCCTCCAGTTGTCTCTTCAGCTGTTTCATGCGTGTGTTGGCTTTTTCCATCTGTGGAAGACACCATGAGATGGTCGTGTTCACATGCATACAGCAAATTATGTAACACAGGTATAATGCAGGAGGAGTCAGATTGTGGTTTACCTGCTCTTTGTACTGGTCAGCATGCCTGCGTTCATCCTCCACCTGCATGAACACTTCCTTTAGTTTCTTTTCTGTCCGGCGCACCAACTTATTAGAAGCTGCTCGTTCCCTATGATTACAAGAATACACAAAATTGCAATGCAGCAACAAATGGAGAAAAGGAAACACATGTTGCGGCAATATGCTTACATCCGCCCCTCTCCCTCTCTGTGCTTAAAGGGACACTCCCACCAAAACATGAAAAGTTTTTTCTTTTCTTTGTATTGTTGACTTCAGATATGTCTTGTTTTTGTTATGTGACTGTATTTGATAAAATATGTAACTAAACAAGTGTGACTGGGTGCCGCCATTTTGTGAAATATAGTGGTTTTTGGGTGCCACTCCCTAGTGACTTTACAGCATAACTTTCTCACTTTGGGGCTGGGGACACAGAATGCAGTCTATAAGTCAGAATTCTGATCATAGATTGAACGGGAGGGTAATGTAACTATTACATCACAAGGGGGCAGAGTTATGATCCTGTTTGGTCAGTTTAATCTCCTCTCTGAGTTGGAAGGCAGGTAAACAAAGGTGTACACAGCCACCTAGCCCTGCCCACTATGATACAAAGGAGCCAGTAAGAGAGCAGGGGTGTATCTTATGACATCACCATGTAGGCTTTGGCAGCAGTTGTAAAGTGAGACTGGCTGGAAAATTTTGGACCATCATGGGAAATATTCGCAAAAAGGATCCAGGAGATAAACACCAACTTTTATTTTTCTATGCAATTAATCTGATTTTATATATATATATATATATATATATATATATATATATATATATATATATATATATATATATATATATATATATATATATATATATATATATATATATAAACAGTGGCATATGATTTATATATTTATTTGTTTTAAATAACCAGATAATCTAGTTACAGCTTATCTAAGTGTTAGTGTCCCCTTTAAGCCAAACAACAGCTGAGTACATAAGAAAGAAAGAGTGTTTTAAGTCACTGTGATTCCTATAAACACTCAGTGTATGCTACAAAAGTGGTTTAATCCAAATATGATCCAAGCATATGATACACAGCGACATAAACCATCTCCTGGTGAATAAACTGCCTCAAGCGTTTAAAGTGTGGTAAGAAACTGGAGTCCTGAGTGTTTATGGGAATCAATGTGATATAAAAACCCCTTTCCTTCTAATGTACTCAAATGTAGCAACAAACACTTGTTTAATATCTGCTGTGAGAAAACTGTTTAAAAGCAACCTGTACTTCGTGATAGTTAAAGATAGAAATGTACAAAATCACAAATTCTTGGACCAAGCTGAAATGTAAATTCTGTTATGGATAATTCGGTTTCACCATGCATGGAGCACTGGTACACAAACTGTAACTGCATTACACTCATTACACAAAATAGCTCACCAGATCCTATATTGATCTAGAAAAATCTGAAGACAAAATGGCTTTAAATGTGTTTGTTCCACTCTGATACATCAGCATGGATTTCAAAATGCAAATAATCTGCATGTTATTACCACACAGCAAGTGAGAAGGATCACCCACAAAATTAGCTTTTAGATTGTCTTGTAATTCTACAAGCACTATGTATAGTCTATATTCAACATGTAAAGTCTACATGAGAGGCACCCCTGAACACTTAGATTTACAATGGACAGCATAGCAAATGTGCTCTGTCACATGTCACCAGATTAGACATATCCTACAGTCTAAGGAGAAACCACAGTCTTCAATCTTTCCCTCTTACATTTTTCCTGATGACATACCAACATATTTGAAAAACTGGCAAACCACATTTTAATTGCATCGAAAACATTGCTAGCAAATATCAATAAATAGCAGTAAATGCAGGACTTTCACACTGACTGAACTTCAAAACTAAACCATGGAACAAATGCATTATTATACTACAGGAACTTTAACTCAATATCAAAAAAATGGCACCTTTGGGCAAGCTATGAATAACAATACATTAAGTGTTAGTATGGAGGCAGACAAATTTATCCTAACAAATTACCGGCTACTGTCGACATTTAAAACCGGAACCCCCCACCCACTCATCCTTTTCCCTTATCATTTTCTTATTGCTCCTATTGTTTTCTAACCAACGTTGGCGCCCACCAGTTGATTCGATTTTTTTCATATAGGGAAACATACAATGCTTTTCTGAACACACCAAAGTTAGCTTACAGACTAGTAATGACTTAACTTGTAACTGTATGATGTAATCAATGTACATAATAGTGTTTCTATTTGTTGATGTATCCAAGCTTGCCCACTTCTATATGTACTAGATGTCTGATATTTTCTAATGGTGCTTTCTTTTTCCCCTCTGTAAATTATAATATTACCAATGAACTCTGAGTTACCAAAAAAAAAAAAAGTAAAGCCTACAATGTACACAGCAGAGGACTGGACAGCTGGACATAACCTGGAATAAACTGTACTTTTATCAACATCATTCTCAAGCAAGGGGACATCAGGGCATCTTTTCCTCCCGTGTCACTTACTTGGCCTCCTGTTCTAGCTGCTCCTCCAGCTGTCCAATCTTGGACTCCAGAGTGGCGATAGTGGCTTTAAACTTTGACTTGACAGAGCCCTCTAGCTCCTGCAGTTTGGCTTTCAACTCCTTGTTCTGCCTCTCTAGCTGTTGTCGCGCATTCTCACTCTTTTGGGCCGAACTGCGCTCTCCGGCTAACTCGGAATTCAACGTGTCCATCTGGCATAGTGCACAAAAGGAAAGGAAGTCACAAAATAACCATCAAAACAGACATAAGAAAATAATTTTCCATTTAGGATAAATCCCTAGTCTGTTAAGTAATTAATGACAGCGTAGTAATTAGGCATTCAGTGATTTGTTGATTTTGTCATTTCCTGGGTCTGATATTTTTGTCCCCTCAGCAAGGGTCAGCACATATCGCTATGTGACATGGTAAAATACTCATTGGCACTGGAGGTTACTCAGGTACGTATGTGGCCTTTACCTGCAGTGTTGTTTTACGGAACCGATCATTGAGAAGCTCCATGTTGCTTTGTTCTTCCTCCAGCTCCTCTTCTAGCTGGGCAATTCTGGCTTCCAAGCGTCTCTTCTCATCCAGCAGAGCAGACCTTGCAATAAGAATATAATGATGTGTTTTTGCTTCCTCAAGCTACACATTAACAAGTGAAACCATTACTCTCCTAGGTTTGAATCTCCATGACATAACTATTAGTATGAGGAATTTGATTCACGGAGATGATGGCCATGAAGCTTGATACTCACTTTCCAGAAGTACTGTTTGAGATCTCGTCCGCAAGTTCATCTCTCTCCTGCTCTGCGTGACGACGAGAGCGCTCAGATGCGGCAAGTTCCTGTGGGATGAGGTGAGAAAGCATTTATTATTTTTACAGTGCTTGGACATTGCAAAGATGCTACAAAAAGGCAGCAATAGGTTGGTAACTTCCTTCTCCAGAATGAAACCTCTCCTAGCCAAGAAAGGCTTTTCTCCACCCTTACTTTATTTTAAATATGTTTCTTTCTTTGCAAAATTACATCTTACAATTCTTCAGAACATGCTTAAATAGTGGGACTTTCTAAGACCGTAGTAAATCAAAATAATGCATCTGACTCACCTCCTGCAGTTGCAGAATCTCTGCCTCTAGACTCTTCAGCTTCTTCTCATTCTCTTTAGACTGAGCAAAGATGTCATCACGAGATGCCCGGGCCTCCTCAAGCTCTCGCTGGTAATCTTTCATTTGGGCCTGTGGGGGCAAACACCAGGGATGATTTGTTGAATGTATAAGAATATCAGAGTGATTTGGGTGTCTGTGTTGTCACTACAATTCAGTTCTCACACCTAAACACTAAGTAATTAGCTATAACTGTGCCTAGATAAGGATTCATAACTATATATCAGTGTAGGGCTGGACCTTACACACAGGATATGGAAAATATCCTAAGCATGCGTGGGATAGACACAAGGCTATCCTAGCTATAAGACCGGGAACGGGGGACTAATAAAAGTACTCAAAAAAAAAAATTGGGCAGACTAGATGGACAGCATTGTTCTTATCTGCCGACACATTCTATGTTTCTATGTTTCTGTATGGATAATCATGCCTTTTTGCAATGTATGATTCTTTTGCATACCTGCAACTTGCGCAGCTGTTTGATGGCATCTTCCCGTCCCTTATTTGCAGCCTCAATCTGAGATTCTAGATCCTTCAAATCCATCTCCAGCTTCTTCTTGGAGGCTACAGCCAGTGCTCTCTGCTTGCGTTCATCCTCAAGCTCTGCTTCCAGTTCCCGTACCTTGTAGACACGCAGAAGCCAGATTCATACAATTTTGCAGAAGAAAATAAATTCATGCTCCACAACTTCAATATAAAATAATGAATGTGAAAGCGTCAAGAATAAAACAGTGTAAGATGTTTTATAGTGGGTAAGAAAAGCACTGCCTGGGCAAGATGCACAAAATCAATGACACACCTGTTTCACAAGCATGCGCTTCTTCTCCTCATTCTGCTCATCACGGGCCTGCAGATCACGGTCAAACTGTGCCTTCATGGCCTGCATGTTCACTTCCAGGCGCAACTTAGCATCCTCTGTGCCCTGTAATTCATCCTCCAATTCTTCCAGCTGTGTCCTCATCTCTTCCACCTGCTGCTCCAAAGCCCGCTTTGACTTCTCCAGCTCATGCACCTATGAGAAGAGAGAGGACAGAATGGAGAACTTAAGACACCAGAGGCAAAATACGAAGTGATAACCTGAAACTTTTGGGAACAGAAATCCAAAGCTACAACTGGTGATATGAGAAAGCAATAGCAGGTGTCATCTTTTGGTGCAAAGCACTTTTCATTGAGCTGGACATTCACTAATAGAGCGCCTCTAAATTAATAATGCAACACTAATAGTTAAGCACAGTTGCTCAGGACACTCACATTTTTTCCTACATCATCTTTGGAGCTCATTAGGTCCTCCATTTCTGCTCTTAGCTGCTTGTTCAGCCTCTCAAACTCATCTCTAGATTCCAGGGCTTCTTCTAAAGCCCGAGCCAAGGATAGGGCCTTTGTCTCCTTCTCCCGCGCATCTGCCTCGGCTCTGTCACGCTCTTCAGCATAGCGGGCAGAGATATTCTTCTCTTCCGCCAATAACTGGGAAAAATGAAAGGAAGAGTGTCATCATCATACCTTCCAATAAATGCACACCAGAGCATAGCAACTCACTTTAGTCCAACTCCAGTATAAAGCATTAGAACATTTAACCCTACCCCTCTTAGCTATGTTATTAGAATAAGCTCTAAAACGTCATTGACCTCACTGAGCTAAGAGGCAACAGGGTATGACGGAAGTTACCTGATCAAATTTTTTCTGCTTTTTCTCTAGGTTGGACACAATCTGCCGTTGGTGGTCGAGATCTACCATCAAATCATCCAGCTCCTGCTGCAGCCGGGTTTTGGTCTTTTCCATCTTCTCATAGGCCAGCCCTTTTTCCTCCAGACGTTGATTCAATCCTTCCATATCCTTCAACAGCTTCTTTTTGACTTCTTCCAGGTTCTCTATGGTCCCCACATCATCATCTACTTTCTTCTTGGCATCTGCCAGCTGGAGAAAGAGATAAAGTTACTGAGTGGGCAGTAAATCTAAATTCCCAATAGGTCAGAGGGTAAACTGAGGAATTATCTAATAATATTTAATGAAACTAATTGGTCAATATAGAACTAATTATCATGTAATCCAATATACCACACATTTTAAAGCAAACTATGCAGTGTACTTAAAATGATAAGAAAGTCATTGAAAACCAATATAATTATGTATTGTTTCTAGGTCTACATCACTCACTGAAGCTAGTCATTCTTTTTACAAAGTTAGCTGACTCTTCTGCTCGAAAGGACACATATGCCCATGTACTGGACCACAAGTAAATTAGGGATAAGTCAGTCTTTGGGGAAAAAACTATTTTAGAAGCATTATTCACATTTTTTTTATTACAGCAGTGATATGATTTTCATTACAAGTAACTAAATAATGTTACTGGCTGGGGACACTCACAATGGTTGCAGTACAGAAGTAAAAATGCCATGGGTACCACATATACCCTTGAAAATGTGCACCATGTTTCATGCTGATATTCAAAGCATTATGGATTTTACTCTCTTGCGGCTACCATAGGCAGTTAAAATACAAAAGGACCCCACCTGTGCCTGCAAGGTGAGGATATGCTTCTCCAGGCCCTTCCTTGCCTCCTCCTCTTCCTCCTGCTGCTCCTGTAGGTTGTTCTTCTCTTCTTCCAGCTGCCGGATTCGACTGCTGAGGTTAAGCTTTTGACGGGTCTCCTCCTGGAGCAGCTCCTACATGGAGTCAAGAAATAATACTTTATCATTCATTTTTCAAAAATTGCACGTTCTTCAGCCTTGTATAACAGAATAACTGCTCAAGAGAATAAAGCAACCAGCTAAAAGCCCCAAAAATCTTTAAGAAATGTGCTCTCTCAGGAACAGAAGTTCTTTAGTATACCCAATTTATTAACATAATTTTTACATTATTTGATGGACACCCTTCTTTTATCGATCGTCACCAATGGATTTTAACTGGTGACTATTACTTTGTACGTTTTACGTATACTGGATATAAAATGTTAATCTGAATATTTTGCATTCATGCATGTCTTACAAATTCATTTTTAATCTAACAGAAAGCCAATACTGTTTTGAGTTTTTAAAATTAGTGTTTAGTGAGTCATTTTAGGACACACCTAGTTACATGGATTGTAGGTTATAGTTCCAGTCTATGTCCCACACAGAATAGGAGGTCAATTTCATACAGGAAGAAATTGGCTATAACTACATGGATTTAAATAACCTATTGCAGAACATCTTGGGTTTTGACCTACAAGGATCCTTCAGATTATGCATTGTAAATATCATATTTTCTATTTAATTTTGCAACAGTTCTGTTACTGTATTTTGTATGTCTCCTTTTTATAGGCTGATGTATTACAGCACTGTAATGGTTACACAGATGAGAGATTTAATCAAGCACTCGTCTTTGTTCTCCATTTGTACTCTTTGAAGACAGCCGTTTCATACGGAGTACATACATTATTTGGTTAAATTATGTTTTGTATTATGCAGTCAAGGGGTGACTAAAGCCTCTAAAAGGCCTTAAACCTAATATGGTGGTGCCAACAAGTATTTGGGTTGAAAGATTTTGCATTTACTCTGCTGGGAGAGGGACATCCAGCCAGCATTAACCACCTTCACAACCTCATCATGAACGAGCCTTATCCACCACACCATTTGCAGAACATTTTAAATTGTAGCTTTTATGCATCCTATTAATACACCAATTATGACACAATAAGATGACATTATGATTACTTTGTTACAGATTATACTAAATATAAAAAATCTAACATGCCTATGCTATTCATAGGTGCTGTTGGAATAGCATAAATGGTGCATGTGGTGCGCAAGCTGTTGGCTGCATTGAATGAGGAGGATCCATAATTTAGATTACATGCAACGGTTATCATAGCAACTGCTGAACCTCCCGAAAAGTTTTGTAATCAATCACTGCCTGGATTCCCTTCGTTAACCCAGTGTTATATGAGAGATCACTAGACACTCTGCTTTCTAATTGGTGCCAAATTTCCACTCCTATCTATTCACAGAAAAAAGCTAGCTACTGTCTCATACAATCAGTTATAAAATGCGGCAGTGATTGACATCTACTCTCCAAATTGTTAAAAGCAGTTCTATCAGACCATCAACCAATCGTTCTGCGAAACACTCCATTGACGTCCTGTTACCCAGGTCTCCAATATATCTACCCATTCTCACATCTCCTATTGTTAATTCTTCACACTCTTATCCACAGAAATCCTCCTGTGAGTAGTGTATAAACACCTATAATCCTCACCTGAGTGTCCTGCAGCTGTGATTCCAGGCTGGCTGCATCTTTCGCCAGTTTGATCCCTTTTTTCTCGGCTTCTTCCAGAAGACAAGAGACATTTTCAAGCTCATTCTAGAAAGCAAAGGACTTGGTTAAACAAAGCAGATAAACTAGTCGTGTTTGAATTCAAACAGCTGATAAAAATGTAAAAATGAATCTACTTGGTACAAAACTACTTCAAATCAAATATAAGAAGATGCAGTTAGTCAAACAGCTGTTTGTAAAAAAGCATGATGTGGTATGCACTTTGGATCCAAATGGAGATGGTCATATGTTGTGCTGGGGAAATTACCTGCAGTTTGATGCTCTTTTCCACCAATTCAGCTCGCTGCCTATCTCCTTCGCACACCTTGGCATGCAGTTCCTGCACCTGTCCCTCCAGTTTCTTCCTCTTGTACTCCGACTCAGTTTTCTGCTGCTGCAAAGCTTTCACCTCCCCGGTCAGCTCCTTGTTATCGGTTTCCAAACCTTGTTTGTTTTTCTCCAAATTCACTTTAAACTGCAACAATTAAGAGGTTGACTGTTTAACCCTTTAAGGACCACGGATTTTCCTGGGCCAAGGACCAGAGCGTTTTTCAATTTTTAATACGCGGTTTTTGAAACATAATTTTCCTCTCTCTCATTTAACGTACACATACAAGTTATATGTTGTTTTTTAAAGGACAGTTAGAGCTTTCTTTTGATACCCTATACATAAAAATGATTTACATTTTAGTATTAAAAAATTAATATAAAAGAGGAAATTTTTGAGGAAAAAAAAGTTTTTCCCCATTATTTTCCCAGTAATAACCTACATAACTAGTGCAACACTAACCCACTTATCCCCCCTAATTAACTAACTAATAAAAAAGAAAAATATTGGTTCCCAAACCCCCCATAACAAAAAAGACAGAAAAAAAACTCTGAAGAGTGCGATGTCAGATCAGTAAAAATCATGCAACAGGCATGCAGGGGTTAAATTTTATTAAATAAATATATTAAAATTACCTTTATTTATTAAAAAAAACTTTATAAATTGTAAAAATAAAAAAATCTGTTAAAAAAAAAACTAAATGAGGGCCATAAAGTGGAAGGAAACTGATCACAGTTAAAAACTGTGATCAGCAATGAAAGGGTTAATTTTTTAAAAAAAAATTTTTTACCTTTGTATTTAATTAATTTATTTTTACTTACAGGTCACTCTCTGTGCTTCACTATAAGACTGTGAAGCACAGAGAGTGAATTAGAGGCAAAGTCAGTGTGTGAACACATTGACTTTGCATCTAATTTGCATGTCACCGCGATCACATGCCCGGAAACTGACCGATCGGGTCCAGGAGCTTTGCCTCGGGTGCGAGGCTTAGTCCTGGACCCGTTGCAGACTAGCTGGCGGTGCCCACGGAGCGCACCGCCGGCTAGACTGCATGACGAGTTAACTCGTCATAAGGTCGCTAACGCGGCGGCTCTTATGACGAGTTAACTCGTCATAAGGACGGGAAGGGGTTAAGCAGTAGTGCAACAATATATGTGCTCTAAACCTGGAATGTCTCCCCCCTATAAATGTTTTGTTAAATATAAAGTGCTGTGTTGTGCATGGGAGTAAACTACAGAATCATCTTATACAATCCTCCAGCTTACCCTCTTGGCTTGCTCCAACTGCTCGGACAGCTCTTCCAGGGCTGTCGCCTGACGTTGCCTCATCTCTTGAATTTGTGCTTCATGGTTCTTGGTTTCTTCTTCAATGTTTTTCTTCAGCTCAGCAACTTCCTGCTCCCTCTTTGTCCTAAAAAAGAGGAGGAGGAATATTTTGCATCCAATGTATAAAGCACCCACATTTGTCTGAAACCTTTAGTAAACTCAAAATTATGTAGTTATAGATGAGGTTTATTTGTACTTTACTTTCATCTCTACTTCTACTGGGAGCAAAAACTTTGTTCTTAATGCTCTAGTCAGTAATTTTCAAGCTTATGCAGTAAAGTAACAAAACCTGTCAGATACCTCAGTTCCTGTTGGGCAGCAGTGGTGTCCAAAGTGTCCTCCAGCTCGGTTTTTAGTGCTTCCAGTTCCTCACTCAGGTCTCTCTTTTGCTTTTCTGCCTTGTTGCGTGATGTTTTTTCAGACTCTAGGTCTTCCTGTAGTTCAGCAATCTGAGCCTGCAGCTCCCGCACCAACTTCAGAGCATTATTCTTCTGTATGACCTCCTCATCTCCCCTGCACACAAAATACATATGACAAAGATTGCACATTATTGCTGTTACACCGACGTGCAAACTTTCATTTTATCAGCACAGCTCATGGCTAATTACGCCTCAGACTTTTTTCTTTCCAACTCTTCTCTCTTCGCTAGCTTAGCTCCTCACTGTACATTTCAAGGCTATGGAAGCCCCTTATTGTGGCTCACCTGGCCAGTGCAGCCTGCAGCTCCTCCTCTTTTTTCGCCAGCTGTAGCTTGAGTTCCTCAATTTGAGCCTGCAGCTCAGCTATTTGGTCCTGTAGATCTGTTGTCTCCCCATCTAACTTCCTCTTTGCTTTCTCTAGCTCTTGACGTGTCTTCTCCTCCTTTTTCAACCTCTCTACAAGTGGTGGCAAGAGATATGTGAAAGATACAGAGAGATCAAGAAAAACTAAAACAGTGCCCCTGTGTAATGTAAATATAAAATAAAAACCTGCTCAGATTGGAAAACTCTTAAAGAGTAAATTGGGAGCACCACGGTCTATTACTGGGTTTGTTCCCCAACTAATTACTCGCTACAAGGTACCTTCCAGATCGCTGATCATCATTTCCTGCTTGTTCTTTAACTTGGCCAAGTTCTTGGCTTTCTCTTCCTCCTCGGCCAACTGCGAGGTGCACTCCGCAATGCGTTCCTCCATCAGTTTCTTCTCCTAAGCAAGAAAGAACAACAAATAATTGACAACCGTGCACTACATCTCAGCATCTGCATGAAAGTAAGGCATTAGGCAGCACAAACATAATTAAGTGCTAATGCTATATCACTGCTGCATCATTCTCTCACCTTAATGAACTTTGAGTTCTGGTCCTCAAGCAACAGAATGTCCTCTTCCATTTTCTTGATTTTAGCCTCTGCTGTTACTTTCTCCAACTGCAGCTTCTGTCGGGCAGCCTCCTCCTCATCCAGCTGTTCCTCCAAATCCTACACCAGGCAGGAGATATAGGTATTGAAAGAATGCAAGCATGTAGGCATGAGAAAGTTATAATTTGAATATATCTTTACAGACTCAGTTAACCTGTTGTTCAGCCTCCAAGGTCTTCAACAATCAGAATTAAACGCTTGGAAACATGGAGGCCACTCACCTGGATATGTGTTTGCATTTTTTTCTTCTCATTCTGCAAGACTTGGTTCCTCTCTTCCTCCTCTTCCATGCGTAACTCTAGGTCTCTCAGAATCTCCTCTAGTTCTTGTTTCTTGGCAGCTAGACGGGCCCTCATCTCCTCAGCCTCTGCAAATAGCTCCGTTTCTGCTTGCAGTTGCTCAGCAAGAATATTCTTTTCTTCCACAAGCTGTGCAGACAAAACAAACATAGTCAGAAGCTGAACAAAAAAATCATCATCATCAAGGCACCCTACAACAATATGTAGCTGAAAGGTGTTCACAATGGAAGCCTTACATTTCTTAGAACAAAGTCAACTCACGGATATTTTAACGTTATCACAGGGCAAAGAAAATGCAGTATATCCCATTTCTGTGAACATCTTCCACTGACATGTACTAATGAGAGCAGTAGTTCATTAGCTGCAGGCCGGCAGTGGGGAGCCATGGTCATAGCGCAATAAGTGACCACTGTGTTGACCATGTAAATATATGTGAAGCCCAGGCGGAGATCCATAACGTCATTGCACTACACACCTATGTACCGGGGAAGTACTTTGTGGGCTTCAGAAGGCCAGAGAGTGAGAAGCCAAGGCTAAGGCAATGGGGATCCTTTTGTCTGTAGTTCCATTACATTAACATTTCCATATATAGCACTATTAATTTACATAGAGCTAGGTGGAGAGCATACAGGCGGACTACATACTAAGTTAGACGAACAAGGAAGAAGTCAAAAGGAAGGTGGTGGTAACAGTATTAGGTACAGTTTGAGTTTGGTGGTTTTGACCTTAGATTAATTATACATGTTCTAGATGGATGAGTTGTAAGCTTCCTTTTGCTACAGTGTTTGAGGACAGTGAGAGCTGGGTGGGATTGCCTAGAATTTAATTAAAGGATATTATAATAGGATGAGCAGTAAGCTTGCTTAAAAAGGTGAGTTTTAAAGGACTTTTTGAAGTTTGAGACAGAGGGAGAGAGATGAATGCTATGTGGAAGAGAGTTCCAGAGAGAGGGGTAGCTTGGGCAAAATGGGAAGAGAGCCTACATCCATTTAAGGAGTGCAGAACTTTGCAGGTTAAAGACAGAATTTTAAATTTTATAGAGCAAATGAGAAGCCAGTGGAGGGGGTCGCAGAGATGAGAAGCTGAATCAGAACAATGAGTGAGAAAGCCTGGCAGCTATATTTTGAATAGATTGCAAGGGAGAAAGATGAGCCTGAGGTAGGTAAGTCACGAGGGCATTACAAGGTCAGTCTATTCGCTAAGGAACAGGTGAATGTTCTCCAGGATTTAGCTAGAGACTGAACATGAGGAAAGAAGGAGAAAGCCGACTAGATACATTTCAAAGTGACCAGAAATATTTAAAAAAACATGCGGCTTTCTGAAAACTCTTTCACCACCTTTAGAGATTTGCTTTTAACAATTATTTCCAAATACATCAAAGAAAGAAGTTTCAGTAGAGGCCAAATATGACTGAATAAACTGTGGCTATGGGAGAGGTGATCAGAGCGCCTTGATCCCCAGAATACTTCTTGGTTGGTTTCACTCACCTGTTGGTGTTTTCTCTCCATCTCCACAAGATCTCCTTCCACTTTGGACTGCTTTTCCTTCACCTTTAGCAGCTCTTCATCCTTGGCCAGCAGTTCCTCTTCCTGTCGGGTAACTTGGAGGAGAGGCTTCACCTACAAATCAAAATATATATTTTTCATTTACACGAATAGCCAGTCTCTGCTGGGAATGCTGTGATGGTTTGTGACAAAGTGTCACTGCTCAGGCCAGGTATATTTTATGTGTGCTGTAAAACACTAGATGTATCAAGACCCAGGCTGCATGGTATGTGTTGTCAGGCTGCGATCATATTAGACTGAATTGATGTTGCACACCAGAAATAACTGGTGCCAAATGTCATGAGGTAAAGCCTCTCACATAGATACAGGCTGGAAATTCTGCCTAATGGGATTTAGTGTGCAGTACTCACCTTTGTGAAAAGTCGCCACCACTGCCAGTGCCTCAGCTTAAGGTAGGCTGCACAATTTCTCTGCAGCACTTTAAGGGCACTCAGCTGCTGCTGCTTCTTTGCAAAGGCCCTGGGACGAACAGATGCATTTAGTAAATCATGATACCAGCACACACAACTGGCAATGCATATATTACAGTGATGTATCAAAGCAAATTTTCGATTTTGCACAAAAAAGTGCTTTGCTGTACTAAAACAAAGGACATTGCCTCATTAGTGTCAGGTAAGTGAACATCTGCCGCACAAAATATTGTTACAGGTTTTGGAAACATAACTTCAAAAAT
Organism: Pelodytes ibericus; assembly: GCA_036172795.1. Taxonomy (NCBI): domain Eukaryota; kingdom Metazoa; phylum Chordata; class Amphibia; order Anura; family Pelodytidae; genus Pelodytes; species Pelodytes ibericus. Next base: position 120,352,119 of record CM069862.1, read on the forward strand.
CTTCTACTGGGCTTTTAATTTTACAAATTTATATCAAGATCACGAATTCTATTTCAGCAATTGTCTTCAGTGACCAACTCTGCAGGAAGTTACTCAAGGTACTGGTGAAAGAAACAGTCTACCCATTAACAGCCTAAAATAAAATGTATGCAGGCTTTTATTTGCCGTTTATGACATCTATGTTTCTATCAAGGTCATTTTTAATTCTCAACAGTAAGAACCTCCTTTACTCTCTCCCATGTATGCTGGAAAACTGTCCCATGCATCTATAACCCTCACTGAATGACTTGGATGCGGCTGCACAGACTTACTTTCTTGCCAGGTAACCCCTGCAGATGGCCTGGAAGAAGATTATTATATCAGTTATCTTCAGATCCCGTTCTTCTTCAAGGTGTGCCAGTACACCAGCACGGAAGAAGATCTTACTCTGGCCAATCCGGAACAAGTTCAAATCCAGCTCCAGAGCTCTTATCTGTGGGTGCAGCAGGAATTTGTATGAATAAGCAATTTAGACTTGTATTATTATTATTAGAATTGCATTATTACAGTTTGCTTTGAAAAATCAGCCATAAGTTACCATTCGTTCACAGGCCTGTTTCCCATCCATAAACCCCTTTGGAATAGCATTGGGAGTTAGAATCTCATACCTAAAACATAGAAATAACATCCAGATTATGCAAAGGCTCATGGGATCCTAGAGTTTAAAATGCACAGAAAGGAACGAAAAAGGTTAATATAAAAATATATAGCACTGAGGAGATATGCACTGAGGGTGTGGTTTTTAAGAAATCTTAGATGGAGGCAGCAGGTATGATTTAAGAAGGTTTATTAGAATGACCACATGAGACCTAACATAGCAGGTGAATGTATGTCTAACCGGACAAAACAAAGTACTTTTCATACATTATCTTTTTTCTCACAGAACTACTATACAACAACATTGCCAAAAAAGACATAACAAGCAGTGGTAATACTATGTATTAATAAGCTTCCACAAGGGATAATCTTTTTACCATGTATTGGTGTAAAAGGTGTATTTTACCTCTATGTTTCTATAAATGGAGATAAACAATTTGCTTGACCACACACCAAATACTTTCCAAATCGTTTTGAAGAAACTGGACTTGATTTGTTTGCAATAATAATAAAACTAAAATAAGCTCTTCATTAAATGCTGTTAATTAGAAAGGGAATGAATTGAATAGATTTTGTCACTGAAAAGTGTTTGTTATTGTGTGTTAGCAAAGAGGTACTGTAAGAAAGTGTATACAGCAGGTGCAAACAGGTGTGTGTCTGTTTACATTATTTCTTCACAAATTAATGTGTGGGTCCGCTCACCATAAAGGATAAGTGGCACAGTCGAGGTCTCACCCAATTCCTCCAAAATAGCAATAAATAATGTGAAAGACCAGCACTTAAAGTGAAACGGTGCGTTTATGCCACAGACAAGCGACATTTCAATCCCCTAAGCAGTTTTTGTCAAGCCTTCTTTGAAACGTCTCGTCTCAGTCTTAAGTGCTGGTCTTTCACATTATTTATTACATTTTTTTCTTCAACCCTTTGTACTTTAAAATGTCACAAACTTTTTTTTTAATAGCGCCTGATCGATCTGTAGACTATTCTCTTTATTGCAGCAGGAAATGTTTCCATTTTGAAGGCTAAGATGTTTACACACTCAGTTTAATATTAAGTTGCGGATAAAAGGCATGTCCCACAGTGACATGTCTTCCTGGTGGTATTGGTCAAAGAAACAGTAGATCTATTCTTAAAATTGTTAAGCAAGTAAAATAAGAAATAGAATTAGAAGTCATTAAGGGACAAATAACTTGTAAAGAGGTTAGAGAGTTAAAGTGTTTTTTTTAAGTTGCATCAAAACAGTCTTTCTTAGCCCTCTATGTGGAAAAATAGCATAAAATCTAAGCTAATACCTAAGCTTAGTGAAAAAAAGGGTATTTTAGACTAAGACAAATACGGAATACAGACTATATTATTTATGATTGTAAATATTTACCTCTGCCGGAACTCCTGGAAGACTATCCGGTTGGGAAATCCTTGGCGGCAGATACGAATACCTTCCAAGACGCCATTACATCTCAGCTGGTCAAGCACCAAGTGAGGGTCTAGTTTGCCTGCCTGGAAGGAACATTGGTCTCATTTTTACCTCAGCATGGTCAGCACATGCCAATTAATGGCACTACATTAACAGTGAAAACCCATATTCCTCCCAACTTAAGTCAGTTAAACAAGGAAAGGTCTGACATACCCAAAGTGTACATCACAATATCACACTAAATACAACTGCTCTCATACTACTTCCCTCCTCTTCACTTACCCGCTTCTCATGGTTTGGGATAATGCAGCGCACAAAGTTGGGATTGGTGTTGCGAAGTGTTGCCATCAATTTGGTGAGGGACTCTTTGTAAAGCTGTCCTACTGTGCGGAACATGCCCTTTTTGGTTTTATATGCAGATCCAAAAGCAGTCTCAGTCATTCCAGCTACCTGGTCCAGACCCACAATGCGATCCACTGTAGACAGAGGGACAAATCCATTAGAAAGGGCAGCAAATTAAAGTGAATTTTGTAAAAAAGCAAATATATATATATATATATATAAGATACCAAATTAGTACATGGGTAATATTAAGTATTAACTTTGTTGATTGTGATGACCATAAAGATCATCATGGATATAGAACCAGTTAAACAATATGGTTCAATCTCCAAAAAATAAAAAAAGTTTGATTTGCATTTTTCCAGTATGCTGTAGAGTTTAATATAAAAAAAATAACATGATTATATGACATGTTGCTGGGATGAAACATGCACTGATGTCATGCACGTATATCGTTTGGAAAACTGACGTCATCTAATTACGTAATTCCACCAATGCAGAAGGACTTTACTACTGCAGCAAAGCACAGTGTGTGCAGCATTCTATAAAGCAAAGTGTGTGCAGCATTCTATAAAGCACAGTGCATCTTCAAACCCCACACACACTGCCAGACAGCGAGAATATGAGAAGGAGAGAAGCAGCACAATTCCATGGGAAAGCGTGAGACGTTAATGTTGGTTTATGATCCACAAGATCAATTGAGGTCAAGCATTACTTTATGTTTTTGCAGTATTTTCTTTTAGTTACAATGGGGGACCTAAATTTGACACAGAGTCTGATTTGTACACACATTTAATATTCCGTCATACAGTTCTTTAGTAACAAACAAAATCTTCATTTACCTGCAGACATAAAGACACACCTGTTATGTATGCTCCTAACCTATATCTATTATGTACGCTCCTAGCAATGCTACACATTTTGTGGGCCTATATATTGCAGCAGATTCTTGACCCCATGAGGGAGGCTACACTGATATTACCCTTTTTTATCTCTTTGATCAGCAATGTTTTCTTATTTTCATAAATGGCTAAATTTAAATCTACCAACCTCACAGATTACAGGTACCTGAAGTAACAAGACAAACATGAAGTGAGAGCAGAAATCTGAATTAAAGCACCCAAAGGTTGGCAACAAGCAATTCTACGAGATCTGCTATATGTTCAGCTGTGCATTCTACAACTACATGCTCACTATTAATTCACCTCCGCATATATGGTCATAAAATGAGGCTCTCTGAACAGTCTGTATATCTAGGAGGAGCAGCATCCAGATGGGACACAGAATAAGAGAGACAGATTAGTTACAACTAGACACCAGGGTGATGTAAAGTGTCTAGCTCGGGGGTGTCAAGCTATGTCCCTGAGGGCTGTAACCCTGTGGGGATATTAAGATAACTATAATAACACTCAATACTGAATATCACAGGGCAATGGGTTGTGGCACTCAGAAATCTCAATTCAGCTGCACACAGGAACTTGAGTTTGACATCCCTGGTCCAGAAAAGCATTTCTGTGATTATGAAAAACAACTACCTGCAGAAAAATGTTTATTGGAAATAGACATGACACTAGAAAAGGATATTTAGAAGTAATGATATTTCTTTAGCCAAATAAATCAATCTGATTTAAAGCATATTGGCAATATTAAAGAATGGGCTATATTCACTAAATCTTGAACTGCGGTGAAATGATAAATGGACTGGAAACATTCAATTGTCTTTCCAGCTTAACTATTAATGTCTGAAGTCTGTAGTTCATCACAATTCACTTCTTAGATAAAACACCCCATTATCTCAGTGCAACTGATGAGCAAAACATCTCATCTCAAAGGATCACTAATTCCCGGGACTGCGCATGTCAAAATATAACACACTACACTGATTGAGAGATTTGGGCATTTACGTACCGTCTTTCCACAGCTCAGCAACAAACTTGTCTGATGACTGGTGAAGCAGGGTGGCCACATTGTCATTTAATGGATCCATATTCTTCATGAGCCATTCATCCGCTTTATAATCCACCTGTAGTGATAATTACAAACATGTACGTCCCGCCATTTACATTTTTCAGGTTAATGCCGTTTGGTCACAATTCTTACCTTGCCTGCATAATGGATGATGCAGAAGTCGGCCTTGTCCTTTAGTTGCCTTGGCTTCTGAAATTTGGAGTGTGTTCCCTGCTCTTGCACCAGTTTATCCACAAAGGTTTTGTCCGTTGCTTTGGGAAACCAGCATTCCTCATCTAGAAGGGCCAGAACTCCAGGAGGGTTAGCCTGGTCGAAGGTTAGTTAGAAACAGTCAGTATGAATATGTTGCATGGGTGAAGTGCTTGGGCTACTCTATGAAAGACAGAACAATGATGGCACACATATTCTTGCTCTCTGACAATTTTGGACTAAATGAAGAAAAAAAAAAACTTGTACCATTGACTTCTAACGTTTGTCTATTTTTCAGTTTAGTATAGCTGTATACTAATGTTTAAAACACCAATGTTTTCTTAAACTGACAAATAGTGCAGCAATATAAATAGTTATCATGGCTGGGTCTTAATCACTACTGGAGGCCATGTATGAAAAAAGCACTTGTAAAGCTTGGTCATAAAGCAGTCTGGTTGCAAATGCACTTGATACTATTGGCACTGACATCCAGCTTCAATGTGTAGATTTGTAAAATAGGTTTAATGCAACCATATGAACTGAAGCACCGCCCTTTTGCAAAGACTGCATTATTTTGTTATTCAGGGGGATTTAAAAAAACTGATACAGATGCATGTTTTCCCAGCAGGTGGCGCTATGGTAGAAATAATGAACGCAAGCGCATGAGGCTGGAATTGAGATTTCAGTATACATATTGCCCAGAAACACTAGCTATAAGATTGTATTTTTTGAAGCAGTACAATGGCAAGTTTTCAGATTGGCTTCTTGTTCTCTAAAAGGCAGTAGCCTGAATTTTTATTCTATTATTGTATCATTCGGAAGGCTTGGCTAAATCAATGCAAGTGGACCCAGTTAGCACTCCCCTTCTGAAGGTGCATTAATAAGAGTCTAATGGGACGTTTAAATATCCTATACAGTGACAGCAGAAAGGAGTAGCATCTTCTTATCATTAGCACCTCACTGGAGGCCCATACACACTGGTAACCTCTATAATGGTAGCAATGTGTTATCTGCCTCGCTGCCACAATGTGACATACTTACCGGCCTCTCAATGAGGTCAATGCAGGGCTGCAGATCCAAGCCAAAGTCTATGAAGTTCCATTCTATTCCTTCCCGCTGATATTCCTCTTGCTCCAGGATGAACATGGTGTGGTTGAAAAGTTGCTGCAGCTTCTCGTTAGTGTAGTTTATACATAGCTGCTCAAAAGAGTTCAGCTGGACAGAGAAGAAAAGGTGACAAGTGATGAAAGATTAAAACCAGCTCAGACTGTTATTTTCCTCAAAGGGTTAATTAGCATGAATCCCTCTTCATTACTAGAAGGGAGAGCCTTCTACAAGTGACTATCAAGACAAAAAGCGGATGCCAGCCGACAACACTCCAGAGGATAAAGGACTACTGCAACGGAATAATCAATCCAGAATCCAGTGAGCCACAAATAGAAAATTAAATGAAGATAAATATGGAGAGAAGGTACCAGCAGAGGCAGGGAAAAAGGAGGGCTCACAGCACCCAACGCAGTTTCAGCTCTATGACATAGGTGATATGCGGTAGGTGTGGTGGAGTTGGGAAATGGGAAGGGCTAGGAACAAGTGATACATAAACATTAAAACTAACATTACCTAACATTAGCAAATATCCATTTTAAGTAAAGATATCAACCTTAAATTGACTTTTAAACTATTTAAATTGCTCTCTTAGATCAGCTTTTGTCTTCTAGGTATTCACAGTGGCTGAGATGCCGCAGTCACCTCACTACGTGGAGGGGTATGCTGATACAGTTATGTTATGCTTTTGAGAAAGCACTGACTGGTGCGAAACGTGTCAAGCATTTAGTCCTCTACTGCTGTCTCCTTCCTTGTTTTTATTATTGATTGTTTATTGGACCAAATAAAATTTGGATACTTCTTGAACGAAGATACTTTTGCATTTTTTCCGGAAGTCTTAGCTGACACACGCTTTGTTTTTGTCTTTGGTTGGTTTGAGCCCCGAGTAGGCTCACAGTGTTCCAGCACCCGGATTAGGCTAGTTGCTCACTGATTTATGGAGGATGGAGCCAGTCATTTATGTTGGTTGGTATTGCATGTGTCAGACTTTATGGGGAAAGTTTGTGACCAACACAAAAGCTGCACTTTACAGCAGAAATGTGATTCTTTTATTTATAAAGCCCCCCTACATTCCAAAGTACTGTAGAAACTATAGCAATATATATCCTGTATAGGATACAGCAAAATTATTTTAAATACCTCAAAAATCTCAAAGCCAGCAATGTCCAGGATGCCGATAAAGGATGCCCCCTGGCGTTTGGTGCGGTCCAATGCTTTATTGATCCGATGGACCAGCCAACGGAACAGTCTTTCGTATGTAGCCTTAGCCAGTGCCTCCACTGCAAAATCTGCCTAGAAAGCACAAGAACAACAAATTAACTAACAACAAATTAACTAACAACAAATTCTTATACCATTTGCACAGCTGCAGCACTCCCAGGAAAAATGTGCAGCCCGTGTCACTTTATATTACTTACCCTCTGTGCAAACAAAATGGTACAATCTCTGTGGATTACATGCTATGAACAGGTAATCACCATATTGAGTAATGCGATTATCTTTTTCTTTCCTGTGTCCGGGGGAGCTTGATAGAAGGAGATCTCAGCCAATCAGGTGAGACCTCTCAACTCTCCTGATTGGCTGAGAGTTCAGTCCCTACTTAACAAGAGGAGCTCAAAGCAAAGAGATGCCTGCACCCCAGGTAAGTTAAAAACTGACTGTGTGTGTGTGAGTGAGTGAGAGTGTGTGTTTGTGAGTTTGAATTTCGTTTTTGCCTCAGGCAGCACAATGTCTTGGGCCGGCCCTGCATGCAGTTCCAGAAAAATCTGAGGCTTTACTCATGTGGCTTCGATTTTCCATGAATTTGGGCTACTCAGGAAGCACCAAAGTGTTTCTGAATTGTGGCTGATTTTCGTGCTGAATTTTGAGATCTATACACCTCCGGAGGATAGAAACTCAGGTTGGGAGCACCTCAGCGGAGGATGGATGTGGAATGAAATCGCTGTCTGTTAGAGCAGGGAATTACATTAAAATGAAGAAGGCATCTGATGGAAGAGGCACAGGGCTTATTTTTTTTTTTTAGCATTAGGTGGATCACTTTTTATTTTTGTGTTGCCTATATCCCTGGGCCCATTTAAGGATTGAGGACAAAGGGGATGGCGTGAACATTTTAATAGGTAATTGTCTTTGTTTATTTTACAGTGCACCCTCTGGGTGCCATTCCCTTAGCACCCAAAGGGTGATTTTATTTGCAGGTGTATTTGTCACCACACACCTGGTCTAGTAGGGTAGGGGGAAGTAGGTAGTTATTATTTTATTTTATTGGGTCTGGAAGCCTTTCCCATTAATTATTTATTTGTAGGGTTTGAAGCCTCTGGCCAGCCCACAAATGCCAGGCTATGGTTAAAATTTTTATAGCCTCTGGACCCTGTTGTTTTTTTATTTTATTTACTGGGTGGGGATCAGGAGGCATTTGGGTAGCCTCCGGACTCCCTGGGTGGGTTAATTGTATTATATGGGTGGATAGTGCAAGAGGATCCTATGTATTATATAGGATATATATCATTATAAGAGGGGGGGGGGGCAGGGCAAGTTTAATTAAAAAATGATTTATTGTGTGGCAGTGCACTGGTCCCAGGGGGTACTATTCTTTCTTGTTTTTTTTATAATTTTCATTTCAATTCTCCAGTTTAGAACTGGAGGGTGGAAATGCCTGAAATCTACTAGCCAATTTAGGGTGCTTTTTGGCTACCTTAACTGATCTGGCCTCATTTTGAGCCAGATCGAATTACATGGAGTCCACCATTAAGTACAGATAGAGTGATACATAAGGACATGATACTAATGAAAAGAATGCATCGGTACTTACAGCAGACATAACCCATTCCAGGATCTTTGCTCACCTGTTCTTTTGTCTGCGCCTTCTGCACATAGTCCCTGCCCACTTTAATGCGTGGGGTGAGGATGGCTCTAGTAAACTCCATGACATTCAGACCCAGCAGGTGGCAGAGCTTCTGTGCGGCTGTGACAAGAAAGTTAGATGTGGTAGTGAGAATCAGTCCACATGGTCAGTGCATTACACTCAGCTTCTGGAAACATCTTTCCCTGCAACACACTATAAGGAGTGGGTACCTATTGTTACAGTTTCATAACATGCAGGAGAAAGACCATGGTTTAGAAATCCATACCCTTTACAGGACACTTTATGCATGTTACCAAGGCCAAGACTTTGAACATATATGATTTCTAGCTATAAGAATAGCTATGCAATGTTCTGCATTCCACACTAGCATTGTAACAGTTCATTTTGACTTTTCTTCATTTGATTTTCTCTGAATACACATGCTTGTATTTAAATTAATAAAATTGTGCTCTTGCCCTTATAGAAAACAAATATTAACATTTATATATGAACCTAGTAATGCGAAGTTTAAGCATGCAAGCAGGTTATAGTAACCTTCCGCTTTCCCCAGACAGGCAGCTTGTTCTGGTATTTTAAAGAAAGAAAGGTTTAAGCTGTAACTAAATGGTCTAAGTCTGATATGTTTGGCAGGATCTGCTTCACAGGGAAGTTCACATAGCACAGGGCTGAGGTAATCAATATTATATTACTGCCTTTTTGCAGAGTACCCCAAAAAACCGCATACCCTACTAAAGCTATGGAGAAAAGGGAGAGGGAAAAAAAGAGCAAGTAGTAGATGCCGCAGAGACAAACAGTTTGGTCAGGCAGTGGAGAGTGCTTACAGACAGATGCATTTCCACTTTTGTGGTTAGGAAATAAATCACTGTTTGTACAAATATTCTTGCAGACAGATATATGGAAAAAAAAGGTGTAAACGCCACGTGTATACATCAAGTCTAGTGTGTCTCTAAGGGCCCAAATGATAATGAATCTTCCACGCTTGTATCGACACATACATTAATGCTTTGGTAAATTAAGAAAACTATTTGCTCAGAATTTTCAGATATACAGTATGTATGTCTATATGTATATGTATACTGTATCCGCATGCTTAAAGGCTCATTCCAAGCAAAAACTATGTTTACATTGTATTGTACCATAAGCAGCCATCACTCTCAATCGATAGATTTTACATCAACTCCTCCTACTTTCCATTCTATGTGTATGTATGTATGTATGCGTGGCCATTTTTTTGTGGGCATATTGCTGCCCTGCAGAATGTATAGTTCGCATGTTAAATCAGTTAATCAATTGAATTAATTCCTATTGAACACACCTGCATTGTACATTCTGCAAAAGTGGAGTGTGCCAAACAACACTGGCTGACCTGGCAATCCTAGTTGTACACAGCAAATATATGTGCTTTGTAATGATTCTGCGCAATACATTTCTGCACACATTGCAAGTATAGTCACCATTTGGCGGTTTCTCCTTTTAGCAAGTTTTAAAGTGATGTTTGTGAATAAATGAAACATATTTACAATACATATAATACAATTTTAATAAATGCATACATTTTTATATTTACTTAACTTTAATAAGCATAAAAGAAAAGGGTAGGTCATTTTCATGTCTGAGTGGTCCTTTAAAGTATCAGCACAGGAAATACCATACAGGTTAGCTCTGCTCTGCTTTTAAGCAATTAGATAAAGACTCCATTATGGGAATTTTACAGTTAATATGGAATTTCTTGAGGGAAATAAATCCATTTAGAATGTTGCAATCAGCCATTCAGCAATGAAAATGTTAGCATTAGATCTGTGCCTGTTTGAAAGCAAACAATAGGTTAGAAGTGCAGTTATTCTTCCTGGCTCAGACACTTCCCTTGGGGTTTTGCACATTTGGCTGCACATTCTTGGCTCTGACTCTGTTCTCCACAGTCAGAACCCAATGAAAATAAACATTTTTAGAACATGCTATGTATTTTACCCTCCACTACTTGTTCTTCCCCCACCATTTCTGGAGACTGATTAGAAGCAAAGCATCTGCAGCAATATATCTGCACGTGGGCTGTGCCTTGTGGATTTGGATTCGTATGCACGGTGGCTAATGAGTTCCTGAAGGTTCACTGGGGGCAGAGAATGGACCTCAGAACAGAGGACCAATATACACATATGTGGTGTGGATTTAACCATTTACACTAGAGTTTGCAGAACTAACCAACATATTAGCAGAGATGAGAACACACTGAATGGATGGTGTTTGTTGAGAATAAGAAAGATAGCTATTATGATACTCTTGTGACCAGAAGCTGACTATTATAGGAAACATAGTTCCATCTGTTATATATGAAATAATGCCAGGGGTGGACTGCCTTTTTGTAGATGCAATACTGCCAGTGATGGACTGTGAATGACCAAGGGCATTCTCTGTGCCGGGAAAACGTGTTGGAACTAAAGCTCCTATGGACTAAAATTCCCATCATACCAAGCTAGCCATTACGCTGGTAGAGCAACATATTCCATCCTCATAGTCCAATGTCAATATTTATCCATCCTTACACTATGGAAAAAGTGAGAAGTAAAAAATAAATAAAAAAAGGCATAAGGAAAGGTTGGGGAGGACATAGAAGAAAGGATAAATGAAGGAAGGAAAACAAAATGGAACATTATGAAATGTGTTGCAGGATGTTAAAGTGGATCTGTAGACCAGAAACAAGTAGATGAAAATTTTCATTTAAAGTGATAAATCTTGACCTATATTAGATACATTGCATGGACAAAAGTATGTGGACATCTGCTTGCTGAACATTTAATTCCAAAAATTAAAAATACCACATGGCTGCAGCTCTGTAAAATGTGCAGCAGTGACTTGGAACACGCCTACAGAAGGGGAAGAGATAAGCCCAAACACCAATGACGAAGACAACTGTTCTCTGTTTTGCTGTTCAAAAGGCAAAAATGGTCTGCCCAAAATGCATTTTCCAAATGTTAACGCATTTTAAAATACATTTGAAGTACTTTACAATACATATTTTACATTGCCTAAAATATGAAAAACTGAATTTGTGAAATTACAGCAGTTTTCAAGAAGCCAGGACTGCCCACACTAGCTGAGTTAAAGTCAATTTCCATTTTTTTTTTTGCTACAGGAACCAATGACAATAATGCCATTAAAATGCACTGTTAAGAGATCCTACAGTGTATAAGAGCAAGGTCACTAAGGTTCCACATGCATTCTATTCCACCAGCAGAGCAAGTGACTAATTGAAACAAAAATTATACAGTCGCAAAGAGGCAAAGGCCTGTGCAGGCTAGTCAAATTCTTCCACACACCATTTATGCATGGACTTTGATTTGTGGGGAATAAGGCCACTGTCCTCCTAAAACAGGAAAGTGCTTTCCTAAAACGAAGAAGCACAGAATCATCTAGAATGCCATTACAGGCTGTAGGTTAAGCTGTTCCTTCAGTGCAGCTAAACAGTGCTTGGCCAGCAAAAACAATTAGGAGACAGTCCATTGCACACACAGGCCCCACACCTCTTTCCTCTTACAAAGTGGTTATGGTTTGCAGCTCCCATTATGCTCAGCTAACTATTTGGCAGGCTAACCCTCATGGAAACTGTATGCGGCGTTGTGATGAATAATTTTTAACACCAAAGTTGTGTTGACTAGACTCTCACACTGTTCAAAAATGTAAATTATCGGCCGAGCATAATGGGGACTGTAGTAACAAGTATGTGACTGATTTGCCATGTTTTCACACAAAAATTTTTTTTTTTTATCTTTCTATCACTATTTATCATTTTTGCTGATGGACCAAAATGCAGTCAGACTACCCCTAAGTGAAAAAATGTAGTGTATAGGCACTACTGTAATAAAATTATATAATATTGGGATTATGCTGCTCACTGATGATTGAAAAGTAACCTCTAATTTCCAGCTATATAAAGGAGTGTAGTAAAAAGAACAGGAGCGCAGATATGAACAAAAATCAGTGATTTTTGTGCATATCTGCGCTCCTGTTCTTTTTACTAGACTACCCCTAAGTGACAGACTTTTATGAAGCTGAACACACATATTGCCCCTGAAATTAATAAATGGAGGCTCACCTGTATTTTCAGGCATCGAGGCCTGATCAGTGTTCCTCTCCTTCTTGAAAACAATGTTCCCAAACTGCAGGACTGATGATACCACTTTTAGCATGGCTGTAAGGAAATTATTAAAATTACTTTAGTGGAAATCTCTCTGAACAATTACTCTCAAGAGAAGCAGTCGTATTGGGAGTGTGTGTTCTGTGGGTTACGTTAGCAGAGCCCAACAAATAACTACCGAGATTAAAGCAGTGAATTGTGGATTCATGAACAGACATCGGCCTACTTTTTCTTAAGACTTTAAAAGAACTTGGTAGGACACTTTACCCTCCTTTGTAAACAATTAAAAAGACAGTCAGTCAGTTACTCACATAATATCTCATCATGAGAAAAGCCCATGATGCGCATAGCCTCCATGGACTCTTGGAAGTTATCCTTGTCCTGCTGTCCCGGGATGGGGATGTAACCATTTGAGACAAACTTGTAGTTGCTGAATCCTTCCAGCAGTAAATCAGCTGTTTAGAAACAGAGAAGTAGACACATTAAAAAACATTGAAAAGTCTCCTTTGCTACACTCCAGCGATGGCTGACAAGACAATTTCAATGTTGGAAAGGGCTAACCTATCAGTTTTCAGGTCAGGAGAGACACAAATAGAGTATATTATTTGTTGGTATCTTAGGTTCAGTGCAAGAGTAATAGAATTCATATGCACAGTTCAAAAATGTCCATAATAATAATAATAATAATAATAATAAGGCATTTAATCAGGAAGGCTATAAGTCCAGAGGATTTTACTACAGCCCAACTTAATAGCACTCATTTATTAACCTGAAAAGATGAAAGACCTCAAGAGAAAAAAACTGAGCTCTAAGTTTTGGGGTACTCCTTACCACATGAGAAACCATAGCAGTAAGTACGGGACACTTTCACAAATGACAAATAGTATTACTGAATTCTTGTGAATTTTGTCAGATTATTTTTTTAGTAGAGAATGAACAGTTTTATACAGGAAAGTGATGTGAAACAGTTTTTTTTTTTTTCAATTTTATTGATCTGCAGTACTCTCAGATTTCAAAAATGGCTCTGGATTTTGCTTAGAAATCAAACCTACCTCAGTTGTTTCCCGCCCAGACATAACATTATCATGCTCCTGCTATGCATACCCTACTGAAATACTAAAAACTTCCAGTTATAAGACTACCTGGAATCTCATTACACTTGAAACAACCAAGCTATAAGTCACCTTTAGTGTTGGCAAGATCACCATACACTCCAATGCATTCAAAGCTTTGCATCTAGAATTAATGGAAATATAGAAACAGGAAAATCCTAGGTTTATACTAAATAGGCATTTAGGTGCCACTGGTGATTGCACGAAACATGCAAATGATATCCCTGCACGTGTAGCATTGGGTCTATAAAGTCAAACTTTGCAGTTATAGCGAGTGTTAGCAATTATTAGGGAGTCTATAGGCAATGCTACAACTTACACAGGTCGTACTAGACTTATGAGGTCAAAACCAAAATTAATAGTTTTACATTGCCATTTCCATTTCTTGCCCATTACCTGCAGATTCCATTTGCCACTTGCCTAACACCGCCCCCTTAGTCTTTGCACAGTTTGTACTCAGTTGAGTTACAGCCATTAACAGCCTGCTTCCAAAACATAATCATTACGAGTTCATACTGGTCATTTATAAATGTCTAAACACCATATAATAAAGTCATATTTCAGCTATGATTAAATTCTTCAGTGCAAAACATGTAAGGGGAGATGCTATTATTGTGTAACCAGTCAATACGACACTTTATTTTATGGTGTTCCAATCCTTGTGCAACATATTCAATCTGGGAATCAGGACTCTTGGGTACAGTTATGTTCTAGAAGTAAAAGTAAATTGCTGATGGCGGGAAGAGCCTCTATACAAGAGGTAAAGCATTACCATCCTGTATGGTACCTTTATTGCATTTATAGACTTCCTCAGTTAAAATGGATTTAGTGGCATAGGCAGGACGTTGAGGAAGAAATGGAAGCAACAATTTGTTTCACATCAATTGCCTTTAGAAACTGTGAATTTTAATTGTAAGATCAGGTGCTTGCTTTTTATGTTCTTTAATTAAAGGTATTGCCTACCCAGAGACATCAACTGTACGTACAATGACAAAACAACCCATTCTTTGCCTCATGGAGCCATTTGGAGTGACAGCCGTTAGGTCAAAGTTTGGGGGGAGGGAGCATCACTGGTTTGTGAGCGAGTCATGCAGGGAATCAGACAGGGTAATGTAAACTCACCCAATTCTCTGCCTTGCTCTGCGCCTGGCACAGAGACAATCATGAGACCATTCCATTTTTTATAAACACAGATATAGAAAAAAATGCTGTTTAATAAGTGAATGATGTCATGAAACAGTTATAGATAAAATATTAGAGAAATGTTTGTCCTTAAGATAGATTTTCTGCTTACTGAAAAATACAACCGCCCATGCATTTAGAGAAAAAAAAAATAAAAGATATTGTTTTCCTACATACAATAAATCTGATTGCTTTGCTAAAAAAAAAAAAAAGAGTGGAGCTTTCCCAAGTTTTCTACAGGTTGTGCAGATGGACAGAACGTAAATTGAATCGGTCATCAAAACATTGTAATATGAAGTTACAGCATAAAATAATGATTTATATTTTTTGATAGAAGAATTAAATTCCCAGTGCGAAAAAAAGAAACTTTTGTAAAAAAAAAAAAAGGAGAATACCTAAATATTAGCATCCTTCAAAGACTGAAAGGCACTTATTTTAGGAACAAGAGAATAAAATAATTCCTTTGTTTGAATCATTTGTAGTACAGTTTATTCAAAACAGTTTTTTGTGTCATCCCAAAGAATCCTCTGAGTTTTTCAAAGGTTTATTGTAGGCAAGAAAAAAAAAGCTATGAAACCAGGAAAAAAACCACATACATTTCTGTGTAAAAAACTGAATTTGGGAAGTAAGTATATTACCACCTATAATATTACATTTATCATTCTTTAAGAAAATATTCCACATTCAATTTATTGAGAAAAAAGATCCTTTGGAAAATGTTTTTTTTCTCCACAGAGTATCACATCTTTAATCATGAAACAATGAGATGTCATAAACAGTAACACTCAATAGAGCATTGCTAAACACATCTCCACACTACTCTACTGACTTGCCAATTACACAGTGGAGGGTTTTCCCTTGTTGTCCTTATTCCACTATGACTAATGTGTGTGCTTCATGTTATAAACAGGGAACAATACAGACCGTTAATTTATGGATATGATTGAAACTAGCCTTACAAAATGTATACACTATGCTCTATATTTCATGCTACATACAAGCCTACATAGAAATTGCTTTGTAACAGTGTTCAAGTGAAAATAAGCGCTTTAGTAATGTAGATGGAATGGTTTTAGGAGCTCTGTCAAAAGTGTGCTATGTTGCAGTGTTATTGGCTCCACTGTTCCCTTCCACTCACCATAAATGCAATACTTTGTGCAAACTCACAGGTGTTCAGGTGATAACCACCAAACGCTTTTTGCCCTGCAAAGCTCACCAAGATCACGCATCTAAATACTGCATTAAAGTCCCTTTCTCCTTACTATACACCTTGGACTTTTGGACAAAAACTTCACTATACTTTGCAACCCCTTCTTTAAAAACAGTGGCTGACTAATAACTCTGTGGAAAGGGATATATGGTGTGACTTGTAGACCTTAACAGTGTATGGCTGAGGGTCATAAGATCTAGAGTACTTACACTTTAAGTGCTCCCCTGAGCCAGCAAGCAGTTGATAAAATATGTGAAAGGTCCTCTCATCTTTGGCCTGTCTGATTGCTCGAGACTTTTCCAAAAGGTCTGTAATGTGAGGTTAAGGGTGTAACAGAGGTTGCACAATTGCAGGTGACAGAAGTCTTCAGTTATAGTTGGGTTAATAACACAAGGCTTTGAGTTTTGGGGATTTATATTACAATGGTAATTTCCCCAAATATTTCTCATTTAATGTACACTCATTATATACAGTTTTTTTTTATCACCGTATTACATTTTAATCATATAATATTTTTAAAAAATCATAACATCTGGTGAAAAAACAAAAAAAATAATTATTTTACCTGAAATCGTTAACAAATCTACAACCAGTAAAACAAATCCCAAGCTAAATAGTTTCTAATATTTGTCCTGAGTTTAGCAATAACTAATGTTCACATTTTTGTGTGTGTGCAAGTTACAGGGCAATAACTTAAAGCAGGGCTGGTCAAACTTAACTAAGTTTTAGGAGCCAGCAAAAAAAGCTGGAATGATAGGCAGTTGAACCTGATGGACTTGTGTCTTTTTTCCACCTACATTACTATGTTACTATATTGCTGCTAGAGGTAGTCTAGAAACTACAACAGAGTGATGGACCGGCAGCTGCCTGGGAGCAATTGAATGTGTGCCAGAGGGGTTATTGCCTGCAATGGCCATTTGGACACTAGATGTACATGTATGTCCTGTGTTGTTAAACGGTTAATACATGGCCTTACCACCAGTATTGGAAAAAGCATTTAAATCAAATTTTTCACAGAGATATCATACAGTGTGTTAAAACGCCATACCAAATGTCCCTTTTAGTGTTGCAAGATGTATATACACAGAAGGTAGGACATAGCTACACATTATGCCACTAGACCAGTGATATGAAAATCTTTTGAACCCAACATTTTTATGCAAATTGACATTTCTTATATTGCAACCTGTTTACAATTTTTATTCCACACACTCTTGATTTTAGATTCCCCTTCTCCCTGTTTTTGTTTCTTTTCCTTTAGTTGCTCCATTTATGTGTCTCCTTATGCTCCACTTCCCTCCATATAAGATGATGGTGAAAATGCAAAGTGCTACCTCAGAGCCTCCTAAGTGCTGAAGGTGGCATGTATGCCATAGGTTCACCATCACTGCACTAGACGGTCAGCTCTTCAGGCAAAGGTTAAACATGTAGCATACCGATTCGATTATCCAAGAGATTCTCATTCACCATGAAACTGTAGGTTTCTAAAAGGAAAATACTATCTATTGGGTGAAGCAGAAGCTCTGCCTTCAATTAGTGAGAAGATTGTATTGTTGAAATAAGAGGATGAAAGTATTGTTCTTGTGCTGCACTGCAATCATTCTCAACCACATGATTCTTGCTAGCATTTCTAAAAATATTTGATACTTTAAAATATGACGGAGGAGTTTCGCAATGACTCATATAATCAGGATGAAAAATGGATTATGACTCAATCACTCTATTCGTGCCAGAGGGGCCTCCAATGCAACGGGTGAAATAGCTTCTAGGATAAAATAGGTATCATTTGTACAGATTCCACAGATCTGGAACTCCAGCCCAATTTGGCAGCAGTATGTTTAAACAAAGCAAAGAGAACAGGAAATCAGAGTTTATCCTATGCCTGAAAGCTGCCTTTGCTCCCCACTGTTATTTCCTGCATTCCAATGGGCTCAGTTGCTGTATAAGAGGAGATGGGTGTAGAGAAAAACACAAGGATACAGGTCTCAATATTGGCCCCCACGATGTAACCAGTAACGTCAAAGTTTATTCTGATGAATTTGCCCTGAAATAGAAACAAAAATAAAAAACTTATTTAGAACACTTTTGAAGTCAACATATGATCGAATATATCTAATCTATATCTAATCTATCTAAGAGAATAAGTAGTTAAATAAGTCTATCAACTAGTGACCTTTTACACCAGCCTTAAGATAAATCTTACGCTTACACATATTGGATAAAAAACAAACATACATAGGGGACGAAGCTAGTGGGCAACGACGGTGTGTGTAATATATGATCTTCTCCACATACTTGGCAACATGGTCCGTTTTAATATCCTCGCTCTAACTAACATGGGTCGTCAGAACCGGCAACCTAACCCAGCGAAAAGTGCAAAGAAGCAGCAAGTGGGATCCCTACCACCAGCAACTGACTTCTTCAGATGCACACAGAGCCCACAAGATAACTCGAGTCCACATAAAATGGTTGCCACACCACATCTGGACCTGCCTGCACAACTGCCAAAAGGTCCTCAGCCACAGAAGAGGCCCTCCAGAAAACTGGAGAGAAGTTTTAGGCCTACAGCCCACAAAGGAGGACATATATGCTATAGTAGAAAAGGCTATCCAGTCACTCTGAGATGATTTAAAAGAACTGAGGCATTTGGAGGGTAGAGAGCTCACAATGGAGGAGGATTTATCACAAGTCTGCAACAATGTTGATGAAGTGAATGCACATATTCAAGCACAAGAATATCACATTTATACCTTACAACAGGAAGTAGAGGAGCATGACAAAACGAGCCACAGGAATTACAGTGTCCATGGGGTCCCAGAGGAGATTCCGAACATAGACCTGTGATCTACGATTGAAAACTTGTTTGACACCATCTTACAAAAAAGTGCAGACCATTCCATTGAGGTGGACAAAGTGTTCTGCTTATGAAAAGCAAAAGGGTCACCTTCTGCTTCGGCTATAGCAGCAGTGGCATAGGATATGCATACTGATTATGACTCAATTTTAGCTACATTTCTAATAGATTACAACCGATACAGGAACTAATATACTAAACCTAAGTTACTGTGAACATCTGATTTATTGTGTCACAATTTACCAGCTGCATGTATGTGAGAAATTCGGGGAAGATTGCAGAATACTAAATATTCCCACCTCAACCTGTCATTTTAATGTATCCCATACGCCAATTAGGACCGAAATAAAAGTTAGGGACTTCCCACGTACAAATACACAGTAACATATTTTACACACTGACAATCGTTCTTGTGGAATAACTATATCGGTGAGGTCAGCTATATGGTGTATTCACATCACCGGATATTGTTCATCATCAACAGCTGTTAAGTTATATGTGCCCTTCCGCTATCATGTCACATATATCCCTGTACGATTTTATGTCCACAATGTGCATGGCACAATGATGCACTGTGGAAGTAAAAGGGCACATTTACATATGCGAGTGTGTTTGCGTGTGACTAGAAACCATCGAGCCACAGTGGTAACACTGCAGGATACCACCAGTGCAATACACCCCACAGTACCAGCTTTGTCCCCACATCACGTGTCAGTGCTGTGGTTGGAGCCACCTAGGGTCAAGTAGCAATAAAAGTGGTGTGTGGGCACATCTAGTATGGTGGACAGTGGGGGTGTGGACAGTGGGGGTGTGTATTGCACTGGTGGTATCATGTGGTGACGTGCTAGGTGGTCAGGAGGCCATGTGGCAGTTTTATCACCATGGCCTGGTGGTTTCTCATGATAATGAAAAGGGCTGGTATTTCAAAAGCCAGTAGGAGGCGTCTGATTGGCACCCTGTCCCAGGAAAGCGGTAATATTATATTTACAGAGAACCCTTTGTGTGCCAGGGAGGTGGGCAGTGATTTGCTCTGCTCACTATCATAGCACTCAAAGTGTGTGTTTTTTCTCTCCAGGTATGGGGGCTTAAGATAGTTCCCCCTACATGGGCAGGGTAGAGGTGTGTGTGTGTGTGGGAAGGGGGGGGGGGGGGGGTAGGCAGGGGCATTTGGCCAGTCAATTGAATTGGGGCTTGAAGCATATCGCGATCCCCAAGCACAAGGAAGAGGGGAAATTTATTTATTTTAAAATCAGGCTGCAGGCATACACTAGCCTGCCATCCCAGGGGGTTTTGATTTTAATCAGGGCTTTGGGCATTGTGCATCCCAAGCCCCTAGGGAGTCTATTTAATTCATTTTAAATCAGGGTCACAGCAAACCGCTGGCCAGTGGCCCCAATTGAATTTTTTTTTTTTTTTTTACAGGTCAACGCTTTCAGTGCAGTTGGGTGCACTGTTTTTGCAAATAGTGGCTGTGGTTTTTTGTGTAAAGTGGACGAGCAAAAAAAATTAAGAGTTAGTTTTTACCGTCGGTCATTGAATTATTGTTTTTGTCATGATTACTGCACACAACAGTGCTTCAATGCCATTTTTTTTTTACTGGGGCCGATTAACCTTCATAGAAAGCATGGAGTCATTCTGTTTTACAGTTGTGGTAATCATATTTCCACACTAGTTAATGGTGTGACAGGCTTTGAATCATCAATGCCCGTTAATTTACCACGAATGCCAGTTTATACCGGGGGTCATTAAATCTTGGTCATTGAGATCAGAAACAAGAATGCAAATGACCAAAACAGCATAATTCTGCATTACCCAGTCTTTCAAAACCTCTTCACATTTGATATATGTATATACTATTGCTATTACATAGCAAAAAAGATACAAAATGGAAAATTGGAGGAGGGGTTTGATGGTCAACGAGAGCAGACACATGTAACTGGAGCTCCATTTAAAACTGAAGGGACACTACCACTTACATCCAATGTAACTAGATTACCTGGTCATTTAAAACAAACACATATATAAATTATATGCCACAGTTTGTTTGTTTTTTATATGATTGAATTAATTGCATATGAAAGGAAAAATAAAATTAGGTGTTTATCTCCTGGGTCCATTTTGTAAATATTTCCCATGAAGCAACATCATCCAAAATCTTCCAGCCAGTCTCACTTTACAACTGTTGCCAAAGTCTGCATGATGATGTCATGAATGACTCCCCTGCTCTCTTACTGGCTCCTGTGTATCATAGTGGGCAGGACTAGGTGACTTTATACAACTTTTTTTTTTTTTACCTGCCTTCCAACACAAAGAGAGGAGATTGACCTGATCAAACAAAATCATAACTCCGCCCCCTTGTGATGCAATAGTTACATTACCCTCCCATTCAATGCAAGTCTATGATCAGAATTCTGACTTATAGCCTGCATTCTGAGTCCCAAGCCCCAAAGAGAGAAATGTGTGCTGTAAAGTCTTTGGCAGGTGGCAACCTAAAACACTATGTTTCACAAAATGTCACACTTGTTTAGTTACATATTTTATTAAATACAGTCACATAAGAAAAACAAAAGACATATCTGAAATGAACAATGCAAAATAAAAAAAGTAAAATAATTTTCATTTTTTGGTGGCAGTGTCCTTTTAACATTCTGGAACAAAATGTCCCTGTAACCACCGCAGAGAATGTCAGAGGGACATGAGGAGGAACTCCAGGAAACCCAAACCTCGTTCAGGGATGCAGGATATAGGAAAGCTGCTCACGCAGCCTTCATAAACTAAAAGCCACCTGGATTATACCACAGACTTGTCACAAGAATAACTATGAGCTGTCCTCAATGATGGCACCACTTATATACCCACAACCGACTCCTCCAAAGTCAGCAATCGAAAACCACTCTCTGGTGGCAAAGCACTAGACAGACATCAGGACCCAACTTCAGTCTCAACCGACACCCTATCGATGGGGCCCAACTCACACTATCCTAGTGACCAAAGATAGGACAACAAATCATTTAACAGACTAATGGGAGACTCTGTCCTTCCATAAGGATCTCTTTCTTTACCCCCAACACTATGTACCAGAATGTTTTTCCTTTCACATTATCTTCTTTTTGGGTCTCTGGAGGAAGTGGTGAGGGTGATCTCATTAGACAAATCCAAGAAACGAGACATGTACAGTAAGGACAGGAGACCACTGCTTATCTCCACTCTGGGACACTGATTTTTTTAACATTTTTATTATGGCAAATACCACCTACACCTAAGAGCTCCCGTGACCTTCCACCCTGTGACACTTTTGGAATAACTTAACTCACATTGGTCCCTGCCGCTCATCTCTTTTTTCCCAAATGTGGAAGCGCCAGATGTGAAACCTGTAACCGTAATCTTGAGCAAGTATGGCCAATTTTAAAACTCTCAGACAAACAAGATAATTAAATGTATACTGCTCCCTTATCTGTTTTTTATACTTCGTTCTCCTTGCCTTTTTTCCCCCTTCATTACTGTTTTTTGGGATTGGAGGAGGTAATATAATTAGGGCTAACCAAGATCCCAGCTATTCCCCGCTCTGGCTGTTTCCTCCCTGCTTATTTTGTTAAAGGGTTAAAATAGATATATTCATAGGACAAAGTATAATCACAGTTCATTTTGTGTGGCTCTGTTTTCAGAAATGGCAATAAAATGTAATTTAAAAAAAAAATTGAAAAAGGAAAACATTGACCAGAACCAGACATTTTTGCATAATTTTGTCTCCCAGGGTGGCATCAGCTTTAGTATTCAGGCTGATCTCATGACAAACATATTTTAACCACAAATCCTATTTCTGGATGGCATCATGCAACACTTTTAGCTAATCAGGTGCCGTAAGGACAAGTAACAGTCACAGAAGGCAAAGGGGATTACCTGTAAGGAACTAGACAGACAGTCACAATGTCTTGTTAAACAGCACTGAACAACTGTTGTTGTATGTCAAGTAAAAATAAAAAAAAATAGCCAGGAAGTGCCTGGAGGCTAACGTTAGTAAACGCTGGTTCAGGTTTTCTTAAATAATTTATGCTTTTTTATTAGAAAGCATAAATGAAAGAAAAAAAACCCCTTTAAAGTAGGGCATAAGGAAATTCAGGAACATGCAACGTTTTCATTTCCTATAAAAAAAACACAGGTCACATGATGTTCAGCCAGCTGTTGTTCCCTTAGCATAATGATAACTAACTTGTCTATGATTTCACCTTGCCTACATACTCTGCTCTGTATATACAATATGAATCACATCCCTCCTGCTACTTCTAGTTTTCATTGCGCCCTGCAGTAACGCATACAGATTTTAGTTGTTACAGTGTGTGTACAAATAATTCAACAATGTTATAAACAGTAAGTGACAGGAATGCATACATTAGTATGTTTATTATATCCAACAAACACCATACATTTCATTCTGAATTCTCTAGATTACATTTAATGTAATTAAGTCCTCTTTCTACTCACAAAACGAGAGGAATTGTCATTTTTCACAGTCTTGGCATTTCCAAAAGACTCTAGGATGGGATTGGCTTGCAGCAGCTGTCTCTCCAACTCTCCCTAAAGAACAGAAATACCATTAGGCACAGCAGAGCAAAGCATTAAGGTCCACTTTGGAAAAGCTGATCTCTCCTCAAAGCGTGTAGTTCCCTAAACTAAGCTATTTGCTGGTGCTCCATGTTACAAGACCCCAACAATGTTTGATTAAATGTGAGTGGGAGATGATCTGATATGGAGGTTGTCAAAAACCCTTGTTTTATCATCAACCCAAATCTGCCGTTATAATCTCATGCATTTTCACTTTTGGAACCATATTTGTTTATTACAATTACTATTGTCTGAAACTGATCTGGTGTTTGCCTTAGGGAGAGGAGTTGTCAGTTTTGAATGTGCACTTAATGACAAATAAGTTGTATTTTTAATTAATTTTGGTTGTCATTTTTCCATGTGCTTTAAAAATAATCTAAAAATAAATGTGTTATGTAATGGATACTGTCAGATTACTATATCTGAAAGACTGTTTGGTGGAACTTCCTTCAGATGAGATTCCGCTTCTGGAAGCAAAGCACAGAATCAACTAATAAAAAAACAGGCATACCAAACTGTGGCCCTCCAGCTGTTGGAAATCAACATCCCCATACATCTCTGCCAGCCTTTGAGCTGAGAAAGTATTAAGCGACAACCCTGGTATAAAAACATATTGAAGCAGTATCCCATCCAAATTTCCTATAATGGGCAGACAAGCCAGGTTTTGTGGAATACTTTTTAAGCTCTTTATTTGTAAGCATCAATTTAAAAATGGTAATATGTACAGCAGAGGCCGCAATTCACAGATTTTCAGCCTACTAAATCATGAATGACCTCATTGTGACCTTACTCCACCAGCCACGACATCACCTGCCCTCAGACTGGAAAGGTTTGTGTGCAGTAAGAGTGCTGACCTAGAATACAGGTGAGCACTGTGGATTATGGGTAAAACATTTGGCATAACATGGGCTTTTGAGCAATACGAAAAAAGCGCAGAGTACGTTAATTAGGGCTATTACATAAGACACCTTAGGACCCATTTCATACAGGTGAATACTATAAGCTCTGCAAAAGCAAAACATTAAATAAAAAGCTTTTGTGCAGAAGGGTTGTTAAAACAGTTAGTATCCTCCCAACAAAGGCTGTAGAAATATAATTAAATTGCACCAAAAGAAAATATGCAAACAGGAGTATAAAGACAGCCAGCTATACATTTTTAAGGAGGAGTGGGTGTGACAAAAGATTTTTTGTTAAACTGTATGTTTACTCTGTATATGGGCTGCAGTGTGTTATGGTATAGCACCTTACTATATCATGTCCCATGTCCCAAACACAAAAATGCGCTGAGGAAGGTCTAAACCGACAGGTGACACAAGGCAGGGAATGTTGCAAGGAGCGTCATGCAGATGCGCAAGGAAAGGAAGGAATGGGAGATGACAATTATTGGGGGGTGGGGGTGCTACAGCATAAGGAGTGTGGGGGTAGAGGGTGAGAAATTAAAATAATTGGGTGTTGAGGTGCAGGGGGAGCTACATGCTACTCACATACAACAAGGATCCACTCTGTAGTTTAACAAAATGACAGTGGGAAAAAAAAAATAAGTTAATGGTTATGATTTATGCAGCACACTATACCAAATTCAACAAAGGGATTAGAACAATATACAAAGGCTACGACGCAGCAGGAGACTCAACACTGAGCTGTTTAATAAATATTGGATGGTGATGGCATTAAAATGGAGGCACATTTGAAACTAGCTTTATTAATAACAGAATCCTCTGCAATAAGACTGTTGTCACTAGCTCCTCTATTTGTAAAGCAGCAGGGGTTATGCATACAGAGTAATACTGCAAATTCGAAATGTAGAGCAACAGTGAAAACTAATGGAATGTTCCTGATGCTTGCTCCACACTTGGAACTTTGAGTAAGAATTGTTCCTTACATAATAATAGTGTAAGCATTAATTACTAGCAGACGTATGCCTATCACTATTAGTAAAGGAGTATTAAAGAGAGGTCTGAAGTTTCACATCCCGTGAGTTAAGAATGAAAAAAAACAACTTAGAATTAAATGTAAATTTTGATATTGAATACTCTTAAGGTTGCATTGCAATTCCTCTGGTGCCACCCATTAACGGTGCAGCAGGAGCCAGTGCCAAGGATCATCTGCCATACCAATTATTGGATTATGATGTTCTGGAGTTAGTTTTTAGAAAGTAATGGTTAATGTAAGCATTATTAGTACAGTAAATTAGAAATATTTAAAGAAAATCGAAATCAGCATTTAAAAAAAAAAAAAAACATATTGTGTTAGTGTAGGCCACTTCTTTTTGAGAGCACTCCACTGAAGGACTAAGAAGGAAGGGGTGTGGAGAGAGACGTTTAAGACAGAGAAAGAGAGAGTTGGAGGAGCAAGAGAAACCACAAAAGATAAAGGGTAGACAGAGATGGGCCCAGGGTGGACCAAGAGACATGGACCTAGAGAGACAGAGAATAGCTTGGGGAGGGGGTTGGACCTAGAGCAGTGGTTCTCGGCCAGAAAGGAAGTGAGGTACGGGGGATATAGGCTTGGAGAGAAGGAAAAGGCCCAGAGGATTATGGGCCTGGAGAGACAAATGAAGGGTCGGGTGGATGGACCTAGAGAGACTGTGACGGGTCTTAGGGGGCAGGAGATGGACCCAGAGATACTGAAATGGCTCCAGAGGAGAAGGGTCTGGGGGTGATGGACAGTGGCAGATGCTCCATATGTGCTAGGTGCGCGCCACACATCTTGCACGGAGCACCCGCGCTGTGTATTTCTGGGGTTTGTGTGCTGCGAGCAGAGAGCACACAAACCCCAGAAATACATCCGAAAGACGACGCTGCTACGAATTCAGCAACAGAGTCACTCACTCTGTTGCCAATTCAGTAAGCACTAAAAGTATACACATTTTTCGTATACTTTTCGTGCTTGTTGAATTGGCAACAGAGTGAGTGACACTGTGGCCGAATTCATAGCAGCGTCATCTTTCAGATGTAACAACGTTTCCGGGGGTTTGTGTGCTGGATGTTCTCAGCACACAAAGCCCCGGAAATACACGAGAGACGTCGTGCCTCCGAGTGACAGGCGTGCTCCGGGCTGGCTGCACGCCTGTCAATCAGGGGCACAATATGCCCCTGGTGACCTGGTGATGGACCTAAAGGCTTAGAAGGCTATGGGGTAATGGATCTAGAGAGACTGAGAAGGTTCCGGGGAGATGGAGCCAGAGAGGCGTAGCAGGGGATGGAGCCTTAACGTCTTTTTTTTATTTTTGCATTTTTAAAGTTTTTTTTTTTTTAAATAAATACATTTTATTGTAATATATTCATTCAGGAAAATTACGTTTTAACAAACACATATCAAAAATTGAAAAATCGCTCTAGTCACTGGCCCAGAAAATCCCTAGTTCTGAAGGGGTTAAAGCTAAGGGGTTGCAGAGAATGGGAACTGAAAAGGGCTTGATGAGGTATCAGAGATAATGATAAGGTAGGAGCGGAAAGAGAAAGCATGAGAACAAAAAGAAACATGAACCGCAAAATTTTGGTGGTATTTAGCAGGGGACGACAATTATTTATCTATAATTATGCATTCTCACAGTTCACCATTTTAACTGGATGCCTAGCATTAAATCCCTATAAATTACAGAGAAAGTGGGAATTGAGGCGTGGAACCCATATAAACGCAGAAGAGCTGAGGGGGAAGCCATGACACCAAGAAAGGCTAAAAGAAGTTGATAATCAAGAGAGACGGAGAAGAACTAAAATTTGAGGGGAGATGGAATCAAAAAAGGGCAAAGAGGAATAACAAAAGACAGGTATTTAAAGAGTGGTAACAGGAAATCCACTTGCCTGGTGTTTGATGGGTTTAGGAGATTCCGTCTGTTTTCAGCAAACAAAAAAAACACTTTAGTAGGATGCAGTTAATATGTCAATTTAATTGGTTGCTGTACAAACCATTATTAACATGCCAAAACGTAATAAATACAACATACAGATTATATGTTTTTGTACATTTTATTTCCATAAGATATTAGAATTTCCTTGTTCATTTGAGGAAGTGGGAAAAATTAACCAAAGCAACGTGCTTTACCATTTTAAGATCCTTACGGTTTATAGTGAAGCATACAAGTATACAGGAAAAATAAATAAGTGCATAGCACCAATATAAACACCACCTTAACAAAAAAATATCCATCAAAATAAAATAATTGAGTTATTTACAAACCCAGGTACAAAAAAACTATGAGGAATGTCCAACAATAATGGAGGGTAGGCTCCAACTGATCTATATAACAGCTGGTCTTTAAAGATATAAAGTGATCTGCATCACTGAAAAAATAAAACATTTATTGAAAAGAGACAGCGCTTTACTCACTAGACACATACTTACATATAAAACAAATACAATTTATTAATTAGTATATTACAAAAAAACATCCATTTAAAAATATACAATAATAGATTATAACAAATGTCAATATGTAGCAGCCAGAGTGATTCAGAATATCAAATTGGACAAATACCATCCACGCTACATAACACATAAACACCATTTCTAAAGATATATTAAAAAATATCCATACATCTCATCTAAATTAGATATTATTAAGGTGATATAGGTAGATGAAAAGAGGGTGTGGCGCTTTTGTAATCAGGCTTTTTAAAAAAATGTTTTGCTTTATTCATTAATATCAGAAATCGTACAAAACGTGAGTACAAAGTTTCAGTTAGATGACATAGTGTTTGACTTTCTGTACACATTTATAACCTAATTGCAGCCTAAATGACATAAAAATAAGTACAGAGACAGACATACTATTCTGAAGGATTCTGCAACTGTTGTTATATCCTTTTTAATTTTTATCAAAGAGATCACCCAATTCTTTCCTACTTGTTTTCCCCTGTGTTTTCCTTAATCCTTGTGCATGGTTCATATCCTAATGTAAATCCCCTCTATTAAGGATCAAAATCCATCTATTCCAATATTTGCCTTTCTTAAAGTTAATTGCATTTTGTGTGGCAATACCCCTCTCCATAATGCATTGATGCGCCAATTGTGGTTTTCTCATCTGCCAAGTGACGCAATCAAATGTTTTCCACTTCCTGGCGATAAGCAGTTTGACTGTTTGTCAAGATATAAATTGAGAAAGGAAGTTCCTGCCTAATTTTTTTTAGGTAAATTGAGATGGAGTAGTGCTTTTTCATGTGTTAATGTCTATTGTACCCCAAAACTCCTCATAAGTTTGTAAGAGGTTTCCTTCCAGGTTCTATCTATAATCAGACATCCCCACCAAATATGGGTCATATCTGTGCCCACACTGACAGCAAACTGATGAAGCCGTTGAGTAGATTTTAGCCAAAACAGAAGGAACTAGGTACCATTGGTTCATCACTTTTTACTATAATTCATTTAGATTTAAACAATGAATCTGTCATATGTGTATCCCAATGCCAGATAGCAGTCAGCTGGAGAAATTTCAATCGCTAAAACTTCATCACATATGTTTGTAAGAAGGCAGAGTGTTCTGTGGGAAATATCACCAACTAGATGGTTCGACAAAACACTTTTGACTCTTAGGTAATCGGCCTTTTTTTAACCTTTAACACATTTCTCCTTAATACATATTTTAGATGAGACTTTTGGATATTTTTTTTTATATAACTATAGGAATGTTGGTTTATGTGTTTTCATGCAGATTGTATGGTATTTGTCAAATTCGTTATTATTTTATATGTTTTATAAGTATATATGTCCATTGATTATTAGTCATAGTGCTGTCTCTCTTTTAAAAAAATTACAAGTATACAGGACCAAATTCTAAAAGTGAAGTACTCAACATACCTCAACATTTAACATTATCCTGCTAAGGCTTAGCTGTCATGAAATTACAATTTATTCCCCCCCATTTCACCATACCCAATGGAAAAAAAAAAATCAAGAAAAGTCACTGACTAGTACATTGTAAATCCATTTATGATACATAAACGATCAGCAAGGTACTTTTTTTTTTTATAAATTGGCACATGCTCTTTAACCCCAATACTACTTTATAAACATAAAATACTAAAGAATAGAAACTGGATTATGAAGGCATTGAGAACCCAACGCCCTTGTAAGTGGCCTATAAACCATCAATCATAAAGCAGCTTTATTTGAGGCCTTATTCAAAATACTATTTTACTCTGTAGTTGTAATTGGGTATGGCTTCTATCAAACTCAATAAAATGAAAATTAGCGTATACCAAGTCAAATAACATAAAGCCATGGTTCTGTATGTGGTCTCCCCACTTTTCTACCTCAGTCCTATTTTCCCTCTCCTATTCTTTACTACAGATAGTTACATAGGAACATATGATATATTAGCCTTTGTATCATTGCTTGTACATATTTGTGTTCATTATTTTATTTTGTTTGTCATGCCATCCATCTACATCAATAGAAAAGAATTAGCCAAAGCAACTTCAGTGAAGGCTACAAGGGTTAGATTTTAGATGTTCTTGTAACAGAACCTCCCCCCCCCCCCCCCCCCCCCCACCTTCCTTGTAACAATTATCTTTCAGGAACTGATTGTTCTTTAAGGGCAGAAGTAACTCAAATAAAATATGTTGGTGTGTGGGAAATTCACAGGTACCCATGATGGCCTACGTGATCTTGTGTCCATACAATGTGAAAACTTACAGGAATGGTATGATCCTTTTTTCCTTTATGTGAAGAGGATGCAACATGAGCTAAATACTGAATCACTTTCTTGGTATTTTCAGTCTTTCCTGCTCCAGATTCACCTCTGAAAAACAAACATTACAGCTTCATCCAGAATAATGATCACATGCAGAATCTGTTTTAGAGAAGTAGATAGCTTCTAAAATAACAATTCATAGAAAGGATTTTCTACTTGTTATTGTAGGATTCATTTGTAACATCATTTAGACAGCATACTATGGAAGCATTGAATTAAAACAGACTACTAAGAATGCATACACATGCATAAATCACTGCCATGCATTGCTAAATAACCCCAAACTGCTAAAAAGAAATATGTTGATGAAGTATTATTGATGTTTGTATGTTTTTTAAGATAGAACCTAGTAATTACCATTATTTGAAGGTATAGTGTAATGTATATATTTAAGAGAGGTTATTACAATTTCAACATATCAGCAGAAAGTTGAAGTAGAGAAAGCCCATGCAAGTCACTGTTTTTAATTATAAACAGCATAGAACATGGAAGCCAACACACAAAAAACACAGATATAAAACTATCAGAGGAGACTGTATCTTATATAGGAACACGTCCAAGGCAGGTTCTGAATGTAAAGGAGAACATCCCAAGAACAAATTAGGTCCTAGGATCTAGAGCAGGTTTAAAAAGAGACCAATATGTGGAAGTCTATGCAGGAGTGGGATTGCTGTTTTTGTTTTTAGAGATAAAAAGCTGTATTTTTTTTCCGAGATAAAAAGACCCTGCGTATTTATAATGGAGCAGTTGCTTGTGGAATGCCAGGAAGTTGGCACAAGGACTTAGGAATTCAGATATGACTGGTATTTTCTGTGGTCATTTCAATAATGGGCCAGGCGTCTCGTTTGCAAACTCACGTCAACCAGTATTCTCTGGCCAAAGGATGATTGTGAAACCATCCTTTTATGGCTAGGTCTATATACTAGGACTTTTAGATTAGGATATTTTTTAGCTCTAAAAAAGGAGCAGATGTATAAGTAACAGCTTCAAGACAACAAAAAAAGCGAGACAGAAAAGCAATACAATAAAATAAAAATGCCATTTTATTTCCACTATAATTTATTTTACTTCACACACTACAAAAAAATCTGTTTTGCCCAGAGAGCACAGTAAAAATGCTAATTCCTTACTAAGCATGGCTCTATGTCTAAAGCAGGGACACCTTACATGTTTGGTATGTGTGCAATGAATAAAGAAATTGGCATTGTATAATGTGAATAATTTCTGACACAATAGGCTATAACAGCCTGCAGCATTGCTAAAAGCCCATATTTCTAGATGATGCACCACTCTCTTTTACTACGAAGTATTGATAACTTGTTGGTAAAGCTGCACAAATTATGTCTACTAATCAATCCAGGGCAAGGCAAAGTTCTATCTGTGACCGCAGGTATTCTATTATAATTTCTGTAATTCTGAGGTTGATGGGAATGAGAATTTAAACTGCAGCTGGAAAGCTGTAGGCTTCCCAGTCCTTGCAAAAAATAAAAATTAAAAAAAGGATGTGGTTACTTACGTGCAAAGAATTGATTGGTCCTCACGATCTGAAAGACGAAGAAAACAAATCTGTTAAAACATTTGTTAAATAATGTGTGCTCCAAATAGATTGGGCTTAATTCATGCTGAAAAACTGGTCTTCTAATCTGCCTAATTTTAACAGAAGGGTCTACTCAATATGCTCCAACATTCAGGCCTGAAATGGTGCATCTAGAGTCGGGAATGATTTGGGACATATCGGGGACATATCAGGATAAGAATGTCGAGCTACCCACTATGCCACGATGTGCTCCTGATAGGTCCGCAATTAGACGTCATAGCCGATTCCACGCCGATACTTGCCAAAACCGAAAGCAGGTATTTTACACGTTTAGATTTTTTATGTTTTTATTTAAATTCTCCAGATCTGGAGAATTTAAATGCTTGAATTGTGGCTATTTTAGCAATCGGTGGCAGACATGGTGTATTTTGCCGCCGTAAACCTCCTGAAGCCCTCCAATGTTTCGGTTCCCAAACAGCCCGAACTGCCAATTCGGACCCAAACTCGTGGATATTGAGTAGATGCATTTTGGGAATTTGTCCGATCCAGAGACCAATGGCTACAGGGGAAAACAACAGTGAAGTATTCTGGACAAATGTAAAAGTAAGAGAGAGACCACTTTCCCCCCCCCCTAAATGTCCTTCCAGCTGGGACTGGGTACCACATGGAGTAGGTGAAGTAAATTTTAAACAATTAAAACAATAAGAATATATATTGTACAATGTTTTCTAAGCAAATATTGAAGCTGCAGAAAATAAATGCAGTTTTTTTTTTTTTTTTTTTTTTAGATATTAGAACAGAATTTTGAAAAATTGAGATTACAAGAATGGTAACCCTGGTAATGAAACAAATTAGTAGGCAGATTGATAGACTACAATATATTCTTAAAACTTAACCTTTATTAATATCAAAGAAAAACATTTAATCATACAAGAGAATTGCTTAAGTGGAAAAAAGTATTCAAAAACATGTAGGTTCCATGCAAATTCTATTCATTTTTTTTCTTCTTTATACTGATATTAATAAAGGTTAAGTTTTAAGAGTATATTGTATCTACTAATAAAGATATTAGAACATGCCTAATATTTAGACAAAGATATCTGTTTAAGGGGTTGTTCACAGTCAGAAGAATTTTTTTTCAAGAAAGATAAATGACCAATAACTTGCCAGCATTCCTGAAAGGCTTGAAGGGGGTGGTTTGGAAGATGACTAGCCTGTGATTAACTATCCAGCTACGTGAACCCATGTGTCTTTACCAACACATACTGAACTTGCATTTGGGATGTCACCATAGTGGCATAACCCCCTTCGCTATCAGATCCTGCAATGCAATCAAAACCATATACTTTTCATTTGTAAAAGAACTAGATTTGTAGCATTTGCAATACATACAAATTACTAAAAAGTTATTCATAGTCATTTGGGACTTGGGTTGATTCTTGGGCAAATACCGTATTTGCTCGATTATAAGACGAGGTTTTTTTCAGAGCAAATGCTCTGAAAAATCCCCCTCGTCTTATAATCGAGGTCTCTTATAATCTGACCTCAAATTGAGGTCAGATTATAAAACATGGATCCAGGTCCCCAGCAGAGCTGCAGGGGACCTGGTTCCCCCTCTCTAGCAGCAGGGGAAGTCTGCGCAACGAGCGCAGACTCCCCTGCTTCCGCCCGGCACGACCGCCGGGGCTTCTGTGAAGAAGCCGGATACTTCCGCTTTCGTCACAGAAGTCCCGGCGAGCGTGCCGGGCGGCAGCAGGGGAGGTCTGCGCTCATCGCGCAGACATCCTCTGCTGCCCCACTAGGCACCAGGGAGAATCGGGCAGCTGGGGGATGTCTGCACGATACGTGCAGATATCCTCCATGCTGCCCGACACGGCAGACTATTATGACGGACAGCTGTCCGTCATAATAGACTGCCGTGTCGGGCAGCATAGAGGATGTCTGCAAGTATCGTGCAGACATCCCCCGGCTGCCCCCACTAGCCACCAGGGATCAAGGTAAGGGGAAGGGAGGGAGGGGGGGCAGAGAGACAGGGGGAGGGAGGGAGGGGGGCAGAGAGACAGGGGGAGGGAGGGAGGGGGGCAGAGAGACAGAGTCAAGGGGAGGGAGGGGGTTAAGAGACAGAGACAAGGGGAGGGAAGGGGTTAAGAGACAGACAAGGGGAGGGAAGGGGTTAAGAGACAGAGACAAGGGGAGGGAAGGGGTTAAGAGACAGAGACAAGGGGAGGGAAGGGGTTAAGAGACAGACAAGGGGAGGGAAGGGGTTAAGAGACAGACAAGGGGAGGGAAGGGGTTAAGAGACAGACAAGGGGAGGGAATGGGTTAAGAGACAGAGACAAGGGGAGGGAAGGGGTTAAGAGACAGAGACAAGGGGAGTGAGGGGGTTAAGAGACAGGCAAGGGGAGGGGGGAGAGAGAGCAAAAATGGGGACAAGGGAAAGAGAAAGGCAGCATTGGCACATAAAAAGAAATAAAAACTAGAAATACATTTTTTGATATCATAATTTTTTATTAAAAAAGAAATTTACATGTGAATATATACAAGTTTAACTTTTTTCCTATAGGGTAGTCTTATATTCAGGCTTTTAGTTTTTTTCCTAAAGGAATATCCAAAGTTTGGGGGGGTCGTCTTATAATCAGGGTCGTCTTATAATCAAGCAAATACGGTAAATAAATTGTGTACAGAGAGTAGGGAGGGGGATAAAAGTATTTAGGGACAGACAGATCTAGTTCCAGATGCTGCAATTTCTGTCTTGTTATATATCCATTAGGCTAATGACACAATTAAAAAGATGAATGGCAATCTTCCAGGTCTGGCTTTAGTTAAGTGAGGATGTTATTATCTTTTATTAGCAGACACCTGAAATACTACACTTTGCCTGTTTATAACCCCATTAATCTCCATCAATGATATGATGTCACAGCTACTGTACATACCTCCACCAGAGAGAGACAGACTACTTCTAATAAAACTGTCTGGTTTTGAATTAAATGCCAAGGATAACACGCAGTTGTTAATTTACCTCACTAGAACTTCACAGATTTATTACCCCTCATTAAATGTCATTTTAAAGAAAACAATTTGTAGGTATAACTTCTCAGCCAATATATACGGTATATATTATGTAATACATACAGGTGATACTCGAAAAATTTGAATAATCGTGTAAAAGTTAATTTATTTCAGTAATGCAACGTAAAAGGGGAAACTAATATATGAGATAGAGGCATTACATGCAAAGCAAGATAGTTCAAGCCATGATTTGTCATAAGTGCTATGATTATGGCTATGACAGCTCATGAAAACCCCAAATCCACAATCTCAGTAAATTAGAATATTGTAAGGTGCAATATTCTAGGCTCACATTGTCCCACTCTAATCAGCTAAGTAAGCCATAACACCTGCAAAGGGTTTCTGAGCCTTTAAATGGTCTCTCAGTCTGGTTCAGTAGGAATCACAATCATGGGGAAGAGTGCTGGCCTGACATTTGTGCAGAAAACCATCATTGACATCCTCCATAAGGAGGGAAAGCCTCAAAAGGTAATTGCGAAGGAAGTTGGATGTTCCCAAAGTGCTGTATCAAAGCACATTAATAGAAAGTTATGTGGAAGGGAAAAGTGTGGAAGAAAAAGGTGCACAAGCAGCAGAGATGACCGCAGCCTGGTGTTGATTGTCAGGAAAAGGCCATTCAAATGTGTTGGGGACTTTCACAAGGAGTAGACTGAGGCTGGAGTCAGTGCATCAAGAGCCACCACACACAGACTGATCCTGGACATGGGCTTCAGATGTCGTATTCCTCTTGTCAAGCCGCTCCTGAACAACAAACAACATCAGAAGCGTCATACCTTGGCTAAAGAAAAAACAGACCTGGTCTGTTGCTCAGTGGTCCAAAGTCCTCTTTTCTGATGAGAGCAACTTTTGCATCTTATTTGGAAACCATGGACCCAGAGTCTGAAGGAAGAATGGAGAGGCACACACTGCAAGATGCCTGAAGTCCAATGTGAAGTTTCCACAGTCTGTGTTGATTTGGGGAGCCATGTCATCTGCTGGTGTTGGTCCACTGTGCTTCATTAAGTCCGGGGTCAACGTAGCCGTCTACCAGAACATTTTGGAGCACCTCATGCTTCCTTGTGCAGATGAGCTTTATGGGGATGCTGACTTCATTTTCCAGCAGGACTTGGCAACTGCCCACACTGCGAAAAGCACCAAAGCATGGCTCAATAACCGTGGGATTACTGTGCTTGATTGGCCAGCAAACTCGCCTGACCTGAACCCCATAGAGACTCTACGGGGCATTGCCAAGAGAAAGATGAGACACATGAGACTGAACAATGCAGAAGAACTGAAGGCCACTACTGAAGTATCCTGGTCTTCCATAACACCTCAGCAATGCCACAGGCTGATAGTTTCCATGCCACGCCACATTGAGGCAGTAATTGGTGCAAAAGGGGCCCAAACCAAGTACTGAGTCCATATGCATGCTTATACTTTTCAGAGGTCCGATATTGTTCTATGTACACTCCTTGTTTTACTGATTGCATGTAATATTCTAATTTACTGAGATTGTAGATTTGGGGTTTTCATGAGCTGTAAGCCATAATCATCACACTTATGACAAATCACGGCTTGAACTATCTTGCTTTGCATGTAATGCATATATCTTATATATTAGTTTCTTCTTTTACGTTGCATTACTGAAATAAATTAACTTTTGCACGATATTCTAATTTTTCCAGTATCACCTGTAGTATATGATATGATGGAACAGGATTTACCAATATTACTGACAAAATGCAAGTTCACAAACTAGGTTTATTTACTTTGAGCAAATTTTTAATGATGTTAGAAATGTTTGAAAAATTACAATTCCAAAAATGGAAATATTGTGTGTGGGGGCAGAAAAGTAAACAAACAAACAAACAAACAATCTAACATACAAACAGCAGCATGTGTTGAAATATAAACATATTTATGCAGCGTGGAAATGCAGAAGAGACCTGATATTATAAGTGATATTCAGGTTTATCTCCTGCCACTTCACAAGAAATATTAAACAAGTTTAACATATTAAAAAAAAAAAAAAAAAAGTGAATTCTGTGTACATAATAAAATGAAGTGCACCAGCAGATTACAGTGAAGTCAGAAAATATAAGTGAATTTCCATCATTGCTAGCGCAGAATGCTGTGCGTGAATGCTAATGCTATCCATTAACTAATTTCTCCTAACAGATTCTCAGACTGAGAGTAAACACATGGCAGCACGCAGAAATTAGCTAGTAAGAGCACCGGTATTACCCATATTATATATAAATGTGTGACATCACCCAGTGAACCGCCATTTACCAGGAGATCACTTTTGACAATTATGTATCTTACCTATGCCTGAAACAGAACCTGTTCATTGACAAAGTGCATTTAATTGTTAAAACAAAAACTGTTTTGTCATTAGTGATCTCCATCCTCCCACTATAGGTTCCACATTATCATAAATACATACACAAAACTAAGTGTACAAATATACACGGCTGAACAAATGTACGAGTACTTTTTGTAAATATATTTTTGAAGCATAGAGTGTTATTTCATACTGAAGAAAAGCGGTGTGGTTTGTGCACAGTTTGTCTGTATTTTGTGCTTCTGAAACTGTACCACCAAGTAGTAATTAATCATAACAAATAAATTGAACATTTAGGATTTAGCTTGACAAATTCCGGAGCCATCGAAACTACAACCCTTATTGCTGGCTCATAATGGATTTGATTGTCATACATAGATCTCTATGGAGGTACAATTTCCCTGGCTCCTAAAAATAACACGGCTAGCTGCTAATAGCCACATAATATTCATCAAGCCCTGGTTTTGGAGCCTATTTCATAGCATAGTGAGGGATACACTGTTTTGTACAGCTGCCCAATACAGAAAGAGTTAAGAGACCACGATAAACTAGAGCTGCACAATATGTCTACATCATCATTGCCTCTAGACATTTATACTGCCATGTTTGCGACAGCCACTGCAACCAGGTATTTGTCTGGAAGAGAGGGTTAAACAAATATAATTGTTATTTACAACAAATCAACACTCTGGCTCTTTTTTTGTCTACTTCTCTTTATGCGATGAATGAGTGGGACAGCTGTTTTATCTCTAAATGCTTTATTTGGGAAGGACTTAGCAGCTGTTTACTAGAAGTTGACAATACAATATTAAAGTCAGTAGCCTGGAGGGTGAATGGCCTTTGTGGAATCTGCATTGGAGAAAACATAAGAATGGGGAAGCCAATGATCAGTGCCACCCTGAGATGTTCCTCCAAATGTGCACTGACACTTAAACACATAAAAACACTTACAGAACAGAGCAGGGAATTACAACTACTGTTTTGTGTGGAGTAAAATAGCACAATAACGTCTAGCCTATCAGGCACTAAAGCAAACTGCAAACCTCCCCAATACTTCTAGTCCGACACCTAAAGCCAGTTAGTTATGAGAGAATGAAAAACTGACAAACCATCTGTGAAAACCGTGGTGGATTCAAATCAATGATTTAAAAAGAAACTTTTATTTTTGGGATTTAAATAGAATTGTTTTGGTGAAATGATTTTGGAGGCAAAAAATCTATACAAAAATATTTTTCTATTTAAAAGATCCATTAGAGTACAAAGGTTATTCGTGTGAAATAAAGATTAGTTAATGTAACATGAGGCTGTTTACTAGTGCACTGTATTACATTTCTGGTAAACTAATTCAATTAATCAAAGTTATTCAAGCTGAGATAACATGAACTTTCTTATAGTATAAGTGGTGTAAAATAAACAAAGAACTTCTTCATCCATAAACTTAGAGAGACAGAGACTCCCCATGACTATATAAACCCAAGCACCAAATAAAGACTTGAACTATCCCAAGTCTATAGAATAAAATCCATTACTAACTCATGTCTAGGGAAATGGGAAACAAAAATAACTAACTATTTCATAATTATGCACCTATGGGCACTTAACCAGTTATGGAATGCCTTGCCAGTCTAGCACCCTCTCAACACTTCATAAGGTCAGCACTTGTTCAAACAAGTACACATGTATATAAGCAGCAGATAGGATCTAACATCTGCCATCAACTCCAGCACAACGGACGGGCAATGCTGCAAGCACATGTTGGTCACACAGACACAAACTGTTCCCAGAGCAGCCAAAACATCTGTCACATGCAGAGGGGTTTGTCCTAATGAATGACAGGAAACAAGCTGCCCCAAGCTGTGTAACACATTACCCTCTGTATCAGTCACTTCCAGAATAGATGCCAATTCATCGGCATTCCAGAGAATGTAGCATGAGTCTGTCAACCTTACAGTGCTGGGGGTTCTGCAACAGGGCAAGTGTTAGCCTATTTTACCACTTAAAGAAAAATCCAGTAAATAAAATGACTTGTGTATTTTTTATTTATGGAATGTTTTCCCCCTATTTTCCCTTCCCAGCAACACTCATTTGGAATGAAAAAGCCATTTTAGTTTTCCTCTATTCCGTTCCAAATCAAAAAAGATTAAAAACTGCATCATTCCATACCAGCACTTATCATTGATGTGCTCTCACCTCCCTCTCGGCCCAGCACATTAGATTTTACTTTGGAATTTAATAAAATAAAGGTTTTATACATGATCTGCTTTTAAGTGTGCAGGAGAGTGCTGCTGGGGTTCTTCTGTTGTATTGTATCCCACTGCATCTGGGTTGCAAATTTACAAGCAAGACCCTTTACCTGTATCAGTTTCCGGTTAGTCCAAATGAGTTTGTTACACCTATTTAAATGTTGTATCATTGTGCTATATGAATAAACATTAATGCAATTACCCAGACGTATTTTTGAGATAACGGTGACAAAATTAAAGACTGTGCAGGAACATAAAAAAAGGTGCAGCAAATACACAGGGACTATAATTATAGAGGGCTTTATATGTCAGTCAGTATTGATCCACGCCAGTGAGGATATCCTTCTCCTAAACAATGGTTTAGTACAAAATAGTGTATATCCCAATTAAAATAATTAATATGATGCTTCATTGCCACAAGGTGATTTCAGATAATATTTTATATGTTGAAGGTTTAGCGCCACAAAATTTGTAAATATATGGAGGATTTGCCAGAACCCCATTTTCAAGCATGATCAGAGAAGGATGCCATGTGGAGGTAATATTGCTGGGCAAAGGAAAGACAAAGCATATCAAAGGTTTTATTTATTCCAAAGGTTTTATTATGATACCAAGTATGCCACCTTTGCAATGTCAGTTTGTGAAATTTCATGCCTGCTACATATTCCACGTGCAACTGTAAGAGGTATTATTGTAAATTTGAAGCATTTAGGAACAGCAGCAATTAAGCCATAAAGCGACAGACCATGTAAAGTCACAGACCGGGCTCGCATGGTGCATAAACCTGAACAATGCGGATTCCATAACTGAAGAGTTCCCAACTTCCCCCGGTATTAATATCACCACAAAAACTGTGTGGCGGGAGCTCCATGGAATGGGTTTCCATGGCCGAGCAGCTGCATGCAAGCATCACATCACCAAGTACATTTCTAAGTGTCGGATCAAGTGGTGTGAAGCAGTGGAAATGTGTTCTGTGGAGTGACGAACCGCATTTCATTGTTTGGCACTCTGAGGGGCGAGTCTGGGTTTATTGGATGTTAGGAGAACATTACCTGCCAGACTGCATTGTGCCAACTGTAAAGTTTGGTGGAGGAGGGATAATGGCATGGTGCTGTTTTTCAGGTGTTGGGACAGGTCCTGAACTTCCAGTGAAGGGAAATTTTGATGCTTC
Source organism: Pelodytes ibericus (assembly GCA_036172795.1). NCBI lineage: Eukaryota > Metazoa > Chordata > Amphibia > Anura > Pelodytidae > Pelodytes > Pelodytes ibericus. The sequence goes on from CM069862.1 coordinate 120,392,767, forward strand.
AGCATACCAAGACATATTGGACAATGCTGTACTTCCAAATTTGTAGGAACAGTTTGGGGAAGGCCCTTTTCCAGTCCAGCATGACTGTGCCCCAGTGCACACAGCAATGTCCATAAAGCCATGTCCTGACCTCAACCCCATCAAACAAATTTAGGATGAACTGCAACGGACATTGCAGGCTCGGCTTTCTCGTTTTGTGTTTTTTTGGACACAAATGCCTGACCTCATAAATGCTCTACTGGAGGAATGAGCAATAATTCCCACAGAAACATTTCAAAAATTTGTGTAAAGCCTTCCCAGAAGAGTGGAAGCTGTTATAGCTGAATGGTGCTGGAAGGGGGGGAACTATATTTTAACATCTATCAGGTCTTTTCACCAATATTTGACTTTGGAGGTCACCTTTAATTTTTAGACTAAGTCAAATTATTTGCTGGATTTGACTTGTTCTCAAATTAAAAGTCTACCTCCAAATTCAAGTTTTCGTGAATAGACCCATATGAATTAGGAGTGTAATGGTCAGGTGTCCCAATACTTTTGTCCATTCAGTGCAGCATTAATATTCTGCTATTTTAGCAAGGTATCAAAAATAAAACAGATCAACCAAAAACAAGCTTCTGAGTTTTCAACATATTTCATAAACAGAGATCTTGTGGATATGATCCCCCAGATTTGTTTGCACTTTAGAAACAAAGTTTGTATCATTCAGATCAATGTTTATATAACACTTTACTAGCAATGTTAGCACAAGACATTAACTTGTTTATTTCAAACAAAGCTCCAGCAACCTTGCTGTATTCATATATAAACAGAAGATCATTCGATATATGAACATTACAGTTGCCACATGCAGTCCTTGTTTTGTGCACAAGTGCACAGTTCATTCAGCAGACATTACACAGGTTATAAAAAGTTAATTAGTTCTGATTTGCATAGAATATATCCCTGTTAAATATGAAACCTTAAAGTTAGTTTCTACTGTGGAACGAGTGAGGCCTGTGCAAAATGAAACAAAAGGTTTTAGTGCAGATAGAAGGGCTGGTCCCGACAGTCCTTATCTGCCCACACATTCCATGCTTCAGTGAAAGCGTTAAACACGGAGCTGGGAGGAATTTCCTAACTGCCAGTCACTGTGTATTTTTACAGACTGATTAATGCTGAGAGACATTGTTCCTGTAGGCCAGACTGTGGGGGTTCCTATGCTTCGATTAAAAGGCATTCTACGAAACTAAACTGTATTTAAAAAGTCGCCTATTCTTCCTATGTGCACAAGTTTTGCTCTATATTCTCAGCAGAAAAGTTAGAGAAGGCTATACTCCAATAGAAACATTGAGTGAAGATTTAACATGTCCCTAGGCTGTCCAATGCCAGGAAGCAATTAGACATCATCACTTAAATAGAACTTTAAAACTCAGCGACAGTGGACTTAACTGTACAGCTCTGCTTTTATATAGCTCAAAACAGATATATACACACACACACACACACACACACAAAAGTTTTACATTCCACAGTCAGAATTTAACCCTGTCGCAATGGGATTGTTTAATTTTCAATATAGAGAACTGAAGAAATGCTTTAGTATTGTAGACATTAATCATTTAGAACAGTATATTCTGCTCCTCAGAATCCTCCAGTAAGAACTTTCAAAAATAAAACATATTGCATTAAAAACAATTGCGTACTTGGGGTTATGCTTTACAAAGGTCTTCGTGTCATCAGTACAGATGGGCATGCAGTGACAAGCTGTGACCCAGTCATCCTGACCATATGTGCCTACCTTAGTAGTGGTGCTTCTGCAACGACATTCAGCCAAGGGCTCATGCTGTTGGGCCATTTTAGCAAATCAGTAAACTTAACCAGATTGCTCTTTTTGGTTATGGGAATTATTATATCTTACTGAAAGGTAACCCCTGATGTAGTGATCAACAGTTTTGCTGATAAATGATATGCCGATACAAAAATTGTAGCCCAAACAGGGACGCAGGAAAATACAAATTCCATCGCTCTTCTTCCTTTCATTGCTAGAAAGCACTGCTTATAACTTCAAGCCACACTTTCTGCTCTTCTATTACTTCCTTAAGTCTCTTTAGACTATTTTCAGGAACCTTTCACTCTACATTACATTAACATTTATTTATATTGCACAAACAATTTAGATAGTGCTAGGTACAGAGCATAACAGGGAACTACATACTAAGTTAGACAAACTAGAACAGACTGGTACATGAGGTAGAGAGCCCTGCTAGCAAGCTTATAGTCTATAGGAAATGGGGTATATGAAATGAATAAGGGAGTGAAGAGGTCAGAGGGAAGGTAGTTGTAGTAACAGTAATGTGGATGGTTGCTGCTAGGTGGGTTTGAACAAAGAGTGTGTGTGTTCTAGATGAGTTGGAAGCTAGCTGATACTAAAAGGCAGCAGCAAGATCTAAACGGATAATAACTGAGAAGTGTCCTTTAGATTTGGCTCTCTCCAGCAACTTGGACACAAAGGGGGGAAGGGATATAGGATAGTAGTTATCCGGAAGTGTGGCGTCTAGGGAAGATGTTTTTAATACAGGTATGATTTGGGCCTGCTTGAAGGTTAACGGTACTATTCCAGAGGACAGAGAGGTTGATTAGAGTTGGGCAGCAAAAGTGGTACATATCAAGCCATTTGTAATTTTTTTAAAGACTTGCATAGTAGTTATCCGATTGTTTCTTTCCAGTATCCTTTTATGGCGCAACCTCTACTCTTTCACTATATGCTGGTGCCTTACAAGGTTCAGTCCTTTGACATCTGCTCTTCCCCCTATACATCTATTCTCTGTGAAAGGATTTGATTTAATGAAAGGGGGAATCGACAAGATGATTGCAAATGTAAGGCCAAAGTAGCCAAGTAGGAAACTTTTTCGATGTCGGCTGTACTTCCAAACTTGCAATTCCCACTTTCATGAATAAACCCCTAATCTGACCTCTCTCCTTTACAGCATATATTCTTCTCCTCCTCGTCACCTTTTCCCCCCTGAGACCAACAAGACTTCTCTTGGGCTTCCCAGTATCTTAATACATTTCCACAGAATCAAATCATCTCTCTCTCTCAAATCATTTAAGCTTACAACTCATTCATCCACAACACATCATAACTATTCCACTAGAGTACCCTGAATACACTTTGTCCTTCAGGAGAGATTCTACCTTATGTACTGATCAATCCCTATAGTTGTTTATAAATTAAATGGAATGGATGAGGCAAAGACTAAAGCGGAAATGAAGAATAGGAGACAGACACGCATAGAAAAAGGGAGAAATGCATGTACATTAAGGGGAAACCAGGCAGAAAGATATAAGACACTGCCACAGAAAAAAAATATCTGAAAGGCACACATGGAAGAGTACAAATGCAAATGTAGACAGGAGTATAAAGAGGCAAGAACACACGCATGCATTGTTTAGCAGACACAAACAGGCATTGACAGGTGTGCTGACTGTATGGAGCATCAAGGGAGTGACATCATCTTCTCTTAATGGAAGATTTAACCCAAGAGTTAGCCACTAAGACCTTTGATAAACCGTGTGCTTGCATTCCCTCTTGCCACCAGGAGTTTTAATGTATACCATTGAAAAATAATTATATTAAATCTTGGCAATTTAGCAGAGTACAGCAGAGGAATCTTGAGAATTAGGAATAAGTTGGTTATAATTCCCCTATGAAAATAATGACCAGGAGGTACTGTATAAGGTTTATATGTTCTATTGTTTGCGATTACTGTCCTGCACTGTTTTCTACTGAAAATTCCAGGTATTTCCAATATAAACTGACCTTCTAGTTCCCAAACCAATCTTTACAGTCCTCACACAGTCCAGGGTTTATACATTACCAAGCTGTGTTTAAATGAAGTATAAAACCTGGTGTGGTGTTGGTCCTTGAGGTGCCAAACTGTGCAAAAGTAAAAATTAGTGCACACATAATATACATTTCTGTAAAATACAGTCAAATATACCTACTGCATACACAAAATGTTATTCATACAGCCACTTCGCTGCATTGTGGTTTGGAGCCATCTCAACTCCAACAATCAGTCAGAGCACAAACCAAAGACAGGGTCGCTCTGCTTTCAATTCATCCCAAAAAAAAAAAAACAACATGTTTTAGCCAGGGGCAATTAATACATTAATTTGCATTCTGTCATTCAACAAGGGGATTTTTGCTTCTCTATTATTGGCTTGCTTAGTAAGATTTGAGCCCAATAAATATTTGTGTTGAGGGGGATCTTTTAGAATAGTAGGTTTACTTCAAAATGAAATCATTATTATTTGAATAAAAATAACCTTGTGGCTTGACCCCTTAGTGACAGAGGCGGTTTTTACACTTCTGCTGTGTATGTTTAACTGTAATTTTTCTCTTTTAAAATGTTCCCACATTATATACTGTTTATCGCCATGAGAAGGGCTTTCTCAAGATACCATTATTTTCACCATATCCTATAACTTACTATCAAAAACAAACCATAAAATATGCTGAAAATTTGAAGGCAAAAAAACCCTTTTCTAAATTGAACCTGAAAAATCTGTTACACAATTGCAAACCGTAAAAAAAATACTCCTTCTAAATAGTTTCTAACATTTGTACTGAGTTTAGAAATATGCAATATTTACATGTTTTTTTGCAAGTTATGGGGCAATAACCTAAGGTACATTTTGTTCCCACTTTTCCTCTACAGTGACCTTTTGATCAACTTACCATAACTGTAACTTAGAGCTAACCATAACTCTTACAGTAACCCTAATCCTAGATTTCAACACTAAAACGTTTTTGTTGTTATATTGCTAATTGCCGCTGCGAGTAGTCTTACAACTAGAGAGCGATGGAAGTCGTGATTTACACAACAGGGCAGTGCCCAATGGCACATACAATTGATTATATATGAGCTGGAGGGCTACTATTTTTAGTGTTGCCTCATGAAGGCATCATGGCAACACCATTTGATCGTCTCTGGTCTTAAAGACAGAGGACGTCCTGTGGCACAAAAGGAGTTAAGATTAGTGTTGAGCGAACCCGAACCGCACTGTTCGGGTTCGTACCGAACATTACGGTTTTTGGACCCCGGACCCGAACACGGACATTCCACTGTATGAAGTAAAATGTGGGCGAGTGTCCCCATTCATACGAATAGGTCAATTGACCTATTCTTATGAATGGGGACTCTATTTCGGTTTATAGAAAGCTTATAGCATTACATGGCTATTGGCTTTCTATAAACCGAAATAGAGTCCCTATTCATACTAATAGGTCAATTGACCTATTCGTATGAATGGGGACACTCACCCACATTTTACTTCATTTTGCAGCCCTCTAGCCCTTTCCAGGACTTTTTTAGAGGCATTTTAGTGGCCAAAAGTTCCGGTCCCCATTGACTTTGATGGGGTTCGGGGTCAATTTCGACCCCGAACCCGGATTTTTTTCCGAAGTTCGGCCGAACCCGAACATCCAGGTGTCCGCTCAACTCTAGTTAAGATATAGATGTCTGAAGCAACCACTTAAAAAAAAACATTTAGTGCTACTCCGCTTGGCATGATTTAATACCACATCAAAAACAGACAGATTTATATATACAATTTCTACTTTTATAAATAACTTTCCTTATGACCACAAATAGCCGTATAGCCTGGAACTTGACCTTCCATAACTCAAAGATTTGGCTTTTGAACACTCAGTATGCCAAATGAGCTTCAGAAAAATACCACGTGCTGAAAATAAGTAGTCAAAGCAAAGTTTGCTGTATTGCTGCAAATGTTATGGACTAATAAATACTATATAAAAGGCAGTCAGGATTTGACAAATCTTCACTCATCTTATGTGTCTCCTATCCCCAACTCCCTCTAGGTCTAGTCTGTCCCTGTTTGTTTGTCATACTAGGCAGTTCTCCTCTATGCTCTGTACCAAGCGCTACATAAAATATTGGCGCTAAATAAATAAGTGTAATGTACTGTAATTGTAAGCTGTGTCAATAGACTGGTATAAGATTTTCATGTTTCTAGTTCGTGACTTGCTTTGTGTTTTTGCAGCTAAACCACAGAGCCATCCAGCAGAGCAATAAAGCAATTAAATAATACTCACAGCTGATAAAAGCCATCTATAAACACTACAGTAAATCACTTGGCTGTTAAGTGTAGCTGCAAATTAAGGCAGCAGAAAGATGGTTTGTTCCAAACATATATATCCCGAGAGTGTTAACACAGCCATTTCTATGAGGACAATGTAACCCTCGCCCACTCGTGTTTAGAATAAACGGCACTTAAGCTTTGCTCTGCCTATCGTCACTGTAGCTTTATGGCCTCTTGGATGTCTTCCAGGTGGGCGCATTTCTCGGAGAACGCTAGCAATCAATCACAACACTTTCCATATCCCTACGTACTGTGCTCATACACATTAAACGTTTTTTTGACTGCATTATAACAAAAGCACAACTTTCTAATACAGTTTCCAATTTACATAGAAGTTAGGGATTTTTGAATATTATTCTAAATGAAGTATTTTATTTCCCTTTGACAATACTTTACTAACATTGTAGTATAAAATATCACACAATACATATGGATATTACAGTCCCTATAATATACATCATTTTATGCATCAAACATTCTAAATGCATCAAACATGCATCAATGTTTAAACCAAGTGATCTTGTAGGTAATTCTTCATTTTACTTGAATAGGACTAAAATGAGCCACATAGCTTACAATCTACACAGCAGATTCCAAGCATCAGAATCCAGCGTGACTGTGCTAGAACGCAATAAGACTTTGTCCAACTTCTGGAAATCCTGATCAGTCATCCAACTCTGCAGAATACCGTATATACTCGAGTATAAGCCGAGTTTTTCAGCACAATTCTTGTGCTGAAAAATGCCCCCTCGGCTTATACTCGAGTCAGTGGGGGAAAAAAAAATATATAAAACTTACCTCGTTCCTGCTCTGTCCCCCGGTGCTCTGAAGCGGTCAATAAAGTGTTTTTTTTTTTTAAACAAACTTTATTGACCGCGCGGCTGGAGGGAAGCTCACAACGCTTCCCTCACAGCCACGCAGCTTCAGAGCACCGGGGGACAGAGCAGGAACGAGGTAAGTGCTGGGGTCTGGGGGAGGAGGGTGGCATAACGAGCATAGTAAGGGGCAATATCCTGGCATATTGGGGGCAATATCCTGGCATATTGGGGGCAATATCCTGGCATATTGGGGGCAATATCTTGGCATATTGGGGGCAATATCCTGGCATATTGGGGGCAATATCTTGGCATATTGGGGGCAATATCTTGGCATATTGGGGGCAATATCCTGGCATATTGGGGGCAATATCCTGGCATATTGGGGGCAATATCCTGGCATATTGGGGGCAATATCCTGGCATATTGGGGAAAATATCCTGGCATATTGGGGGAAATATTCTGGCATATTGGAGGCAATATCTTGGCATATTGGGGGCAATATCCTGGCATATTGGGGCAATATCCTGGCATATTGGGGCAATATCCTGGCATATTGGGGGCAATATCCTGGCATATTGGGGGCAATATCCTGGCATATTGGGGGCAATATCCTGGCATATTAAATGGCATATTGGGGGCAATATTTACCAGTAGCTGCCGCATTTTCCACCCTAGGCTTATACTCGAGTCAATATTTTTTCCCAGTTCTTTGTGGTAAAATTAGGTGCCTCGGCTTATATTCGGGTCGGCTTATACTCGAGTATATACGGTAATCTCCTGGCAATGGCTTGCTTTGTGTATGGGCTATGTGGATACATTCAAAGCCTTCTGACAATAACCAGCAAGAACCAAGGGCTTCACACATTTCTGGAGAGTTTCCGGAAGAGGGACAGACCAACACAAAACAATCCCAAAAATGAGTAGACCAGCAGTAAGGATTTTATGAGCCATTGCTCCCTGGATTTGTTGAGGCCTACATTAACAACTTCAGTAACAGAGGAACACAACAACTTAGGGCAGAGCAATAACATATAGAAACTAAAAGCCAGTGTCTGGCGAACATTAGAAGCCAGAGCTTTCAAAAATGATATCTACTGTGTACTACAAAGCTGGTTTATTATTATTATGACAAATATTATAAAGGCATCAAGTAAAAAAAAAAAAAAGATTAGACTGTCTCAGTGGGTAAGAATAGGTAAATAAACTGCAGCGTAATGGTGGGACAGCAGTCAGGCACACAATAATGACATCCAATCTCACAGGGGACACACACTAGCCGCTTCTGCTGTTATTCTAAGCTATCCGGTATCCTCGCATCAAAGGATCCTGGTGCTGCACCTGTTTAGCCCAGTTTGTTCCCTGCAGTGGTAGCCACATGCTGGTCATTTCATTAGTGTAGCAGGGGTGTGGAAACTGAAGAAGAAAAAAAAAAACTAAAGCGGTAGCCCAATCTACTTAGCCCTCATATTTATAATCAAAACCGTATTTTAATAAGGTCTTTATTGACATCAACTTAGGAGACAGACCTAACAATACTTAACCCCTTCTTGACGCTAGGACGTACTATGCCGTCCTGATTATTAGCACCTAAAAGACGCTAGGGAGGCATAGTACATCCAGCGTTAAACAGCTCACCGCGGCTCCCCGTGATAAGCTGTGCTCAGATCCTACTGCAGGGACTTTGCCCACTTTGATTGGCCTCAGCCCGACAGTGAAAATGTAGCTACATTTCTCTAAATCGTGCCGTGCCCAAACAGACGTCCGGAGGTCTCGCATTCTTTTGGCAGGGACCCGAAGGACCCATTAAGACCATGTTCGGGTCTCTGCCATATTGTTCATGATTGGTGGCCAGGAATAAATTGTGACGTTTTGGTGCTTGCGCGATCTGGGACGCACGCACCATGCTTCATGAAGGGTTTAAATGCAATCAACAAATGCACATATTTACCAATACATGCACACAGTCATTTACCCAGTCACCTCCTCAGGAAATCATTCATAATGTTTTAGGGATATCTCTAGGGAATTACCTAGTGAGAAAACCACCTGATTTAGTAGTATTATAACCGAAATAGACCAACTGCACTAACGATATGACTGGAATGTGGCTGCCATTACATATTACATATGTAATATATAAGAACATTGTATTGTACATAAATGTGTGTGTGTGTGTGTGTGTGTGTGTATAGCTCAGGGCTCGACAAATCCCTGGCGCCAAGTCATCATGGCAACCAGGAAATGAGACCTGGCACCTGGGTATTGGCATCCTCTATTTGGTATCTCTCACCTCTGGGACCGATTTTTTTTTCCTTCTTGTGTGCAGCGCAAGGGGTGGCAGTATGTGCCGGTTTGCACACACTGACACCCACGTCGCGCATCTTGCTTCAAACTCTGAGTCCGGTACATCCGTGTCACGTGACCACCTGGCGCTCAGCAGGATGGTATTGGAAAATGGTCTGTGGCTGGCAGACCAAGATGACCCCTGCCCTGCAATCAAGCAAAGCAGCAGGGAAGGGGACTTTTTTTTTTTTCTTCCAAAAAGTAAATAAATGGCTGACTTGACACGAACTGTATGTCAATGTGTCTGTCAATCTGTCTTTGTGTATGTAAGTGTAACCGTCTGTGTGTGTGACTGTCTGCGTGATTGTGTGTATGCGCAGTTGTCTAGCTCCTAGATATTTTTGCTGGCTTCTAAAACAAAATTAAAATTGTCAAGCCCTGGTATAAAGATAAATAATTGCATTTATACATGTTGAGTATCCCTCATACAAAATGCTTGGGACCAGAATTATTTTGGATAACAGACCATTTTCACCAATAAGATACATTAAAGACTTTCAGCACATAAACTGGTGAATAGACAGATGTGTGGGATTTGTAACTTGTGGAAAAGTCTAAAATGGTTTTGGATAAGTGATCATTTTGGATAATGGATTTCTGGATAAGGTATACTCAATCTGTACATCTAGGAACGTTTTGATATTATATTCAACTTTTTAGATTTGTAATAAAAATGTTTTTGAAAAAATAAAATCATTCTTCTGCACCCAGAATTTAATCCCAGATTTGCACTCACAGAACTTTAACTCCGCGGTAGCTAAAAGGAACACGCCTTTCCCACTAGATTCTGAAGAATATAGGACAAAATAGGTTTTACAAAATGTAATGAATATTACAATTTTGGAAAGCTGTATTTATTGCCTGAAGGCATAAACACATTATTCATGGTACAGGAGTCTGTAAATGCAATAATCTTAGCTGCTTTTAACACTTAGCTTTGGGATTTGCAAATGCTTGAATACACCCCCGGCCACTGTGTTAATGTGTTACTGGCCGTGTCATGCTGAAGGGTTACATAGGCAATAGGAAATGAAAACATCACAGGTCTGGATGGTGACCAATTAGGTTAGTAGATCATTCTGCAGCATAAACAAACAGTCACTGTGACCATCTAACAGAGAAATTCTAAATGTAGCAGGCACACAAAATTGCTAATACAGCTACAAATCAGGCACTGCCTAAAAACTCAATATGTTCATGCTCAGTTTCGGACCTTGTTAGGAGCCTTACAGTTTGGTCAACTAACTCAGTCAAGCTTTCAGACAGCAGACACTTATTTGAGCAGTGCATCCTAAGCACAAACATATGGGCTTGGTATAAAACAGCTGGGGTTTATAGCTTGTTTCTTTTAATAAGGTCCATCAAGCCAAACACAACGCAGATGTAGTGCTTACCATTGTTACCTCAGATAATTGGCTTGTTTTCAGAGGCAGAAATGGTACATTTTACATGCACCAGAGATAACACAAAATTATTGTAGAAACATAGAACTCTATGAAGCTATATCTGGACTGGATGTCTACTCAGAGGCATAAATGAAAAGGTGGAGGAAGAAAAGGAGACTCATATCAGAACCCTGTGAAAAGGTAAAAAACATACACATTTTATTAGAATGAAACTCCTAATGTAGATATGCACAGAGAACCAGTTCAAGTGCAAATAAAGCATTCATGTATGAGTTACTAAACTTGGCCTTTCGGCAGCAATAAATAGCAACTCCTAGGCATCGTCAAAGCTTCAATCAAGATGTAACTGCAGCAGCAGTAATCTGTGTAGTGAATACACCTTTCTAGACTCTATGACCATATCGATAAATCACAGAATAGAATCAGCATATATCCGTGCTCGACAAATCCCAGGTGCCAGGTCACCATGGCGACCAGGAAATTAGACCACATAGTGCCCTCGCCTCTGGTATCATTTTTTTCCCTTTTATCTAATGGCTAATCGAGTGTGTGCACCGGCACACTTCAAACTTCATGTGCATGTTGGTATATTTGAATCTTCTTTATCATAGCTTTTTTGTGACATAGCTCTTTTTGGCCCAATTGTATCGCTGTGGCTCCTCCGGGTGCTCAGCCTTCTACGTCTGTCCTGGGTTGCCGCTCGTGTCTAAGCCAGGGAAGTAGCGAACAATCCGTAAAGTGTCAAAAAGGGCTATAATACACATGGTTCTGGATGATATTCCACAAGGTTCTTTAGTGCATGTGTGTGACTGTCAGTGTCGGTGACTGGCTGCATGTGCGTGTCTGTCCGTGAGTGTGTGTCTGGCTGCATGTGCGTGTGTGCGCCCATCTGTGACTGACTTCCTCAGAGGACCACAGCAAGAAAGCAGTAGTTGCCTTCTTGCTGCGGACCCTTGAAGAAGTGAGGCTTTGGTGATAAAATGCCTGTGCCACACCGGTACAGTCATAGATCCGGAAAAGGAGAATGTGTAGCAAGTACCCATTCAAGGCCCAGCATCACAACCAAACGGAGTCCAGGCACCTTAATGTTTTTCTTTTGGCCCCATCATACGAGAAATCATTTCTAAACAATGTTCTCAAAAGTAGCATTGTTCAAAATCTATTTTTAGTCACCCTTTAAAAGGGTCAATCCAGTTAATTTTAGCAGAGTTAGCCTTAAAATTGCATATGCTCAGTACTGCCTAAATTGAAATTTACGGGAGAAACAATGGGCATGCATGCCAGTGGAATAACGGCATCACACCATTGAACATGTGCTGTGCATTCCTATGCCTCATAATAGAACACTGGAGTAGGGACTAGTAATAATATTAATAAAGTAAATGCAATTAAGTAACTCCATTTTCTCAGACTTACACTGTAACTCTGATCAGCCTTAGCTAAAAAGTGATAGAAGTGAAATGACATGTCCAAGTTTAGGTGGTCCATATTTGGCCTGTGATAAACAGTGTAGTGAGGATAAAAGAAGAAAAATGTACATTAGAATACTATATATTCTCAATTACATGTTACAACAAGAAATGTAATACTGAGCGCCTGGGAAAGCTCATATCTCTGCCTTGAGTTCAACACATGAACTGCAGCTATATATTTTTTAAGACACCTTAAATAATATTTTTACTATACTTTCTGGGATACTGGTGACAAATGTGTCCAACAGGAGACATGCTACGTGTAGACATTGCTACTGTCAACATCACATTGTCTCCATGGATGATGACAACATAAAGCCAAAGCAGAGAAGTAATATATCAAACAACATTCTAGCCTGATGCTGGAATATTTCTGCTATCATTTAATGGAGATACTGACTTCAAACAACGCCGTTAAAACCTGTGTTTGGAAAACTGCTTTTAGTTAGTACTAGCAGGTTATTGGACAAGTATCAAATAATACAGCAACATCTGGTTTTCATTCCCAGGAACTCATTATTCTCAAAGTAGCATGGAGTCTTCAGACTCCCTTTTTCATGCAATGCATTCAAACAGCCAATGATTTTTTGTGTGTGGCATCTCAATGCTTTTACTTTTTCCTCACCTCAGTACTCACTGAGCACCTTCTCCCTCCCTTGCCAAACTAAAGACAATGAGCATTTCAGATCACCATTTTCCACGGCCTTAGTGTAACCCATGAAAACTGCATTAATGATCAGCTTAAGATCACTGCAGCCATCTGCTCACCACCACTACCGCCACTCACATCTCCTCATGTACTGACCATCTGCAGACCAATGTTCTACCCTTTAAAGTAGAATTACAGCAAACCAGATGAAAAATAAAAACACTAATAGTAAATAATGGGTAGACTAGTCAGCTCTGTGGATGGCCACAGAATGCCGTCCATGTAGAAGGTGTACAATTTGGTGGTGATAGTAGCAATGGAGAGGGAAGTCATAAGGCAAGACATTCAGATATGAGAGACATGGTAAATTGATTTCTGAATTGCACATAAAAAGGTGTGGAAAATAGGAAAGAACCTGTGAATTGTTATATTTGAAGATATAAATCTTGCATAGAAGAGGGCACAGTTTGAAAATAGAAGGTTTATATGAAAGAATGAGAATGAATGAAAAGTTAAGCCAGTAATAAAATTTTAACAAATAGACCAGCAGGTGACATGGCATGTTTCTACAAGCTATTACAGTCTTTTCAGTATTAGCATCAGAAATTTAAGAGGTTGCAATAGTCTATTCAAAATAATTACAACTGGGCAAGGGAAATTCCACCACCACCACATGACGTTCAACACAAAAACTCATGGACCCTGTCAAACAAAACAATGAAAGCTTAATATCACTGCTCCGAGACTGTGCCACAGTATTTGTATGCAAGCGACACTGCAAACTGCCAACTCTACAGCAATGCCAAGGTCTCCAACAGAGTCAGTATTGTTATGTAGGAAGGCACCAACTCAGGGTTGTCCTGAACAAAAAATGTCTAGTTTGCTGGCACAGACTGATAGTCTGATATGATGTCCAAGCAAAATCTAAACAAACTGCATTATCATCCATGTGCAGCCCGCCAAAAAGCATGTAATATAAATACACACAGCAGAGACAAGATCCACTAGTATTACCAGCCATGTTACCCTAGTTCTGCTGAGAGACTATTATGACGTCAGGTCTTTAATTCAACAACATGATAATGTTATTAAATAATTAGGTAATGCAAATGAATGAGTTTAGCCTATATCTCAAAACATATACAAAACCCACCACAGAAAAGAAATTTGCCCACTACAGCAAGAAACTTTTCAAAGCATATTAAAAACTGGCTCTTCAACATCTAAATGCAACATTTTACACATCTTTTTGAATTTAAAAATAGATTTTTTTTTGTTATCATGAAACTTGATTGGTAACTTAGCATTGCTTAATTTGCAAGGACAATCAAAATCAAACACACAAACTTGTCTGTACTATATTCCATGTATAGATGTCCAAGTTGATGTAATTATTGGTGGTTATGGGGTTAAACATGCCAGGAGGCCAAATACAATGGTTGTATATATTATATGTATGAACACTTGGAACAAGCAGTTCCAGGGTCCATATCGCTGTGGCAAGTGGCCTCACTGGAAGCTCAGATCAGACCTCTGGCAAGGCATATTGCAACACTGAGGATACTTGACAACCTTGAGTGGAGTCTCTTGCTCACTGAGCAGAGCTTAGTGGGGTCACCTAGAAATGAGGGAGGAGATCAGCCAGTAGTGAACCAGGCAAACAGTTGGGTGACGGTTAGACGTAGTTGTTGCAGGGGAGGGGAGAGGAAGAGGGCAGCCAGTCCTGAGTTTCACCACCCTAACAAATTTGCTCACTTGAGTGAAGATGTTGGGGAGGCAGACCCAGGGGTGGATTTGCTGGAGGAAACTGTTCTCCCTAACAGCCGGGATGACAGCTCTTCTAGCATAGAGGGGATCCAGAAGCTAGTGAAGCCGAGGCAGGTTGTGGTGGTAGGGGACTCAATTATTAAGACAGTAGATAGGGTAATCTGTGGCTCTGACCACAGCAAAAAAATGGTTTGCTGTCTCCCAGGTGCCCGGGTTCGGCATATTGCGGACAGATTATTGGAAGGGGTTGGAGAGGAGCCAGCTGTCTTTGTCCATATTGGGACCAACGACACGAGGAAAAAGGTCATTATGGGAGTAAGCTTAAGAAATAGACCTCCAAGGTAGTGTTCGCAGAGATAGTACCTATGCCATGCACTACGCCAGAGAGACAGCGGAAGATTAATGCATGGATGAAGTCCTGGTGTAAGAAGGAACGCTTTGGGTTTCTAGAGCACTGGGCTGATTTTGCGTTGGGGTACAATCTTTACAGTCACGATGGAGTACACCTAAATGCAAGAGGGGCTCAAGTGCTAGGGGATAGGATGGCTAAAAGGTTGGAGGAGTGTTAAAACTAGGAATGGGGGTTACCATGGGGGTTATCACCAATAAGCACTTGGCTAGACAGTATAGGAAGGTGATTTAGTTAGTACCCAGGGGGTTGTATCTTGGGGCATGGTTATAATGGATTGTAGGGAGCAACCTATAAACAACAAGTGTATGCTTGCAAATGCCAGAAGTTTAACTGGTAAAATAGGGAATTAGAGCTGGTAACAGGAATTGAAAATTACGACTTAATTGGTATAATCGAAACATGGTGGGATGACACACGTGATTGGTCAATCAATTTGGAGGGCTACGTGTTGTTTAGAAAAGATAGGTCAAACAAAAGAAGTGGAGGGGTCTGTTTGTATATCAAACCAGCATTATTGCCTCATTTGAGGGAAGATGTATATAATGACAGTACTGAACATGTGGAATCATCGTGGGTGGAGATAGTCAGTGGGTGTAGACCTGCCCAGAAATTATTAGTGGGTATTTGTTAAAAACCACCAAATATTGGTGAAGTTGAAGAATCAAAGCTACCAATGCAAATCGTATAGGCTTCTAAATTAGGGTGTAGTATAATTATGGGGATTTTAATTATCCAGAAGTAGACTGGCAACATGGAACTACTAATTCTGCTAAAAGCAGTACGTTTCTGAATTTGCTGAATCACATCTTTTTGTCTCAGCTAGTACAGACACCAACCAGAGGGGAAGCATGCCTGGATCTGGTAATGACTAACATGGAGGAGTTTATCTCGAACATCCAAGTAAGGGAGCATTTAGGGAATAGTGAACATAACATTTGAGATTAATTGAAAGAGGCAAATTGGTATGGGTTCCACCAAAACACTGAATTTTAAAAAAGCCAACTTTAGTAGGTTTAATACATCCCTTGGTCTAGTTAACTGGGATAGATTATTTTTGGGAAAAATACAGAAAGTACCGGTAAGTGGAATATCTTCAAACTAACACTACAAGAATTTACATATAAATTTATATCCTCGGTAACAAATATAAAAGAAGCAAACTAAAACCAATGTGGCTAACCAGTAAGGTAAATCAGGAAACAAATAAAAAGAAAGTAGCATTTAAACATTATAAAGTTGAGGGATCAGCAGAGGCATTTGCAAAATATAAAAAAAGCCAACAAAGACTGTAAAAAGGCTATTAAATTAGCTAAGTTGCAGAATGAAAAAAAAATGGAGAGCAAGAGAAATCCCAAAAAAATCTTTAAAACATATAAATGGCAAAAATGAAAAGGTTGAAAATGATGGGTCCTTGTTAACTGAAATGGGTGAGATTGTCAGTGGAGACAGAGAGAAAGAAGATATTTTAACCCCTTAGTGACAAGACATTTTGACCTTGACTTTCCCTTGGTGACAAGGACTGTTTTTACATTTATGGGGTGTTTGTATTTAGCTGTAATTTTCTTCTCTCACATACTGTACCCACACAAATGATATGTTTTTATCGTCATAAAAGGGGCTTTCATTAGATACAATTATGTGCATCAAAATAAATCATCTAAATAGTTTCAAAATGTTGTCCCGAGTTCAGAAATATGCAGGTTTCCATGTTTTTCTGCATTGTTTTGCAAGTTATGGGACAAAAAACAAAAATAGTGTTTTTTTTTTTTTTTTCTATATTGACCTTTTGACCCCAACCCGAACCCTAAATTTAACCCCAACTCTAAACCTCATGCTATCCCTTAATATATTTTAATTTAATTTTAACCCTATCCCTTATGCTAACTCAAATAAAATTTTAACCCTAACTAATCTAACCCTAATCCTAGTCTTTTTTTCATTCCAATTTTGCTGACTGCCTCTAAGGGCAGTCAAGCAACATATTCAGAGCGACGAAAGTGAATTTTTTTTCACTTCTGAAGCTCTGACCACAAGAGTACGCGGCCATATTGACGGATATGGCACCCATGATCGCTCTGTGGGGCGATCGTGGGTGCCCCAGAGACCAAGTTTCGGTGCAGGTTATAGCCTCGACATTGAGGCAATAGACCAGCACCGTCAGAGCATTTTCCGCCATCGCGAAAACCGCCTGTTTCACAGCTGGACGTGCCCGACACGTCCATTGTCGCGAAGGGGTTAAATACCTTCTTTTCTTCTGTTTTCACCATGGAATAACCAATGGACAATAACCTGCAAGCTACATTTACAGAACAGTGACAGCAAGCGATGTGATTGGTTGACACAAAAAAAAGTGTTAAAACAATTAAATGGTGTTAAAATAGACACAGCACCAGGGCCAGATGGTATACACCCACAGGTACTTAAAGAACTAAGCCAGGTCCTGGCCAGACCGTTATTTTTGATTTTCATGGATTCTTTTATTTCAGGCATGGTGCCCACAGATTGGCTTAAAGCTGAAGTGGTGCCCATATTTAAAAATGGATCAAAATCCCAGCCGGGCAATTACAGACCTGTAAGCTGGACATCTGTGGTGGGGAAACTGTTTGAAGGGTTGCTAAGAGAATATATTCAAGATGTCATGTTGAACAGGAATCTCATTAGCAGGAGCCAACATGGCTTTGTGAAACACAGATCTTATCAAACTAACTACATTCAATGAGGAGGAGAGTAAAAATATAGATATGGGTGCTGCAGTGGATGTGATATATTTAGATTTTGCTAAGGCGTTTGATACAATTCCACATAAAAGGTTACTCAACAAATTGACTGAAACAGGCTTAAGACCAGAGGTTTGTTTGTGGATTTGCAATTGGTTGAAAGACAGAATGCAAAGGGTGGTGGTAAATGGAAGTTTTCAAATTGGACACGTGATAAGTGTAACACCTCAGGGTTTTTAATTTGTTTATTAATGATCTCCCAAAGGGCACAGGGAGCCATGTCTCTGTGTTTGCTGATGACACAAAATTAAGTATGTGTAATACATTCTGAACTAGATGTATCTTCGCTGCAAGAGGATTTGGACAAATTGGGTAAATTTGCAGATAAAT
>CM069862.1:121148384-121408384 GCA_036172795.1 Pelodytes ibericus
TCCCTCCCTCTCTCCCCGCCGGCGGCCGCATTTGACAGCATGTGGGCCGGTGAGGGAGATCTTTGATCTCCTCACCGGCCCTTCATGGAAAACAGCGGGGCCGGCGCTCGGATAGTGCCGGCCCTGCATAGAACGGCAGGGGAGATCCTGGGACCCAGAGGCCACTGCTGGAACCTCCCCTGCCGGCCAATGGCCACCGCGGCCCACCGGGCATTTGCCCGGTGTGCCAGATGGCCAGTCCGGGCCTGTCTCAGGAAATATATAGACACAAGGTTTATAACTTTACATTGGCTGGATTGTGATCTTTAGAAAAGTTGCAGTTGTTATTTCTAAACTGCAATTCTGAGTCAACATTTGAAATACAGACACGGAGCAATCACCATGGAAATCAATGGAATATTCCTAGTAATTGCTGCACTTTTAAAGCATTTCTACCATTAACAAAAGTAAACACATGTCCCTTACCTTGGTAAATTAGCTCCGTGAAACCACCATAGAAAGTATGACTTTTTTGTCTGGTGTGTTCATTTTTTTAACACTTTTAACTTTGCAGCTAACCAGGAGCATTGCAGCCATCCACCCCATTATGTGATGTCATGTATATTGTTTACCACAAGAGGGCTCTACAGTGCTGCAGATGGTGGCTCTATGATCCTAAGATGGGTGATACTTATCTTCATTTTCTATCCACCAATGTCTTTAGTTAATTTATATGATTGGCTGATTTACAACAGTTCAATACTGCCCTAGTGTCTCTACTTTTATTATTTAAAGGACTGATTACTGCCAATAAAAACACTAAGAAACAAAACACCGCTCATTTCTGTGAGTGGGGTAAGATCATATATATATTTATATATATATTTCAGTATTAGTAAGTCATCTATGATGTCTTTCTTACAGTCCTGCATTTGGTGTAAATCTGAGTTCTTCTGAGAAGATTTTATGTAAGCAGACACTACCTTCTAGAATATTTTCAATTAATATTCAACGCTAATCTCAATATCTGTTTTATTGACTCTTACACTTGAAAAGGCGACTAATTCTCTATGTTCAGTTTGTGTTTAATTCACTTATTTGTCATAAACCAAAAACATTACTAAAAATGTAAAATAGTTTTCATACTTCCCTCAAACAAACTGCATAACATACATGCGCAGCCATGGAATCAGAAGTAATTTGGTGTGGTTCTGGCACATTCACCAGATTAATAAATACAGTTTTGAAAACAAATACAATACCGTATTTGCTCGATTATAAGACTACCCTGATTATAAGATGACCCACCAAACTTTGGATATTCCTTTAGGAAAAAAACTAAAAGCCTGAATATAAGACTACCCTATAGGAAAAAAAGTTCAACTTGTATATATTCACATGTAAATTGCTTTTTTAATAAAAAATTATATCAAAAACTGCATTTCTTGTTTTTATTTCCTTTTATGTGCCAATGCTGCCTCTCTTTCCCTTGCCTCAAGCTTTGTCTCTCCTCCCTTAGTGTTGTCTCTTCCTCCCCCTCCCTTTGACTCCCCCCTCGCCTCTGTCTCTTCCCCCCTTGTTTCTCTCTGCCCCCCCCTTGTTTCTCTCTGCCCCCCTCCCCTTGTTACTCTGTGCCCCCCTCCATCCCCTTGTCTCTCTCTTCCCCCCTCCCTCCCCTTGTCTCTGTCTCTGCCCCTTCCCTTGTTTCTCTCTGCCCCCCTCCCTCCCCTTGTTGTTCTGCCCCCCTCCCTCTGTCTCTTCCCCCTCCCTCCCCTTGTTGCTCTGTCTCTTCCCCCCTCCCTCCCCTTGTCTCTGTCTCTTCCCCCCTCCCTCCCCTTGTTGTTCTGTTCCCCCCCCCCCTGTCTCTCTTGGAAACGAACCTGTGCATGCACTGTTGGTCAGCTATCTACCATCGCTCGGTTGTACTGGCATGTTGCGTGACATGCTTCAGGTTCGCTGAGCCGCTCACAGTGGAAAAACATCTTGCTCCTGACCCACAAAAGCTGTCCTTCAAGCTTTTGACTAACTGGTACAGGACACCATCTGTTTTACACAAAACTTTCCATGAAAGTTGCTGGAGATAGCGCTCTGCTCCTGGATCTGTGCTCCATATCTGGCATGTCCGCTGATTGTCCATTTCTGGTCTATATAACTAAATTCACAGACTGTCCCGCTCCCTTTCAGGCCGCTCCATTTTTACACCATACTAGTCTACCAATAACCCCACAAAATCTTTGGTCGGATATCGCTTAAATGAGGCCAAATTAACTCCGCTATATTGGGATGATCACCAATAAATACACAGACACGGGAGTGGCTAGAAATGTCACAGGATTTATTTATCAGAAGAAATGCTGCAACATAAAACCAACAGCTTAAGATAGCTGTAAACATAAACAGGTCATAATATACCAACCAAATGTTTGATAACAACCGGGTATCAATAAACCGTAACCATAATAATATAAGCATTATCTGGTGTAGGCGTAATCCATGTCCTTGTGGGTACTGGCATCGATATTATGCACAGTAGCCATACTCAGGGGCGTACCTAGAGCATTTAGCACCTGGGGCGGACCCTGAGTGTGGCACCCCCCCCCCCCCCCATAATAAAAATGTAAGAAAACACCCACAATTTTTTCAATGTTTGAAAATTGTACAATTATAGATACCGGGAATATTATGCCACTCAGATACCTGTAATATTGTGGCAGTCAGATACCAGGAATAGTGTGCCATCCAGAGCCCAGTAATATTGTGCCAGTCAGATACCAGTAATATTGTGCCAGTCAGATACCAGTAATATTGTGCCACTCAGAGCCCAGTAATATTGTGCCAGCCAGATGCCCAGTAATATAGTGCCAGCCAGATGCCCAGTAATATAGTGCCACTCAGAGCCCAGTAATAGTGTGCCAGTCAGAGCCCAGTAATATAGTGCCAACCAGATGCCCAGTAATATAGTGCCAGCCAGATGCCCAGTAATATTGTGCCAGCCAGATGCCCAGTAATATAGTGCCAGCCAGATGCCCAGTAATATTGTGCCACTCAGAGCCCAGTAATATTGTGCCAGCCAGATGCCCAGTAATATTGTGCCAGCCAGATGCCCAGTAATATAGTGCAAGCCAGATGCCCAGTAATATTGTGCCACTCAGATACCAGTAATATTGTGCCAGCCAGATGCCCAGTAATATTGTGCCACTCAGAGCCCAGTAATATTGTGCCAGCCAGATGCCCAGTAATATAGTGCCAGCCAGATGCCCAGTAATATAGTGCCACTCAGAGCCCAGTAATAGTGTGCCAGTCAGAGCCCAGTAATATAGTGCCAACCAGATGCCCAGTAATATAGTGCCAGCCAGATGCCCAGTAATATTGTGCCAGCCAGATGCCCAGTAATATAGTGCCAGCCAGATGCCCAGTAATATTGTGCCACTCAGAGCCCAGTAATATTGTGCCAGCCAGATGCCCAGTAATATTGTGCCAGCCAGATGCCCAGTAATATAGTGCAAGCCAGATGCCCAGTAATATTGTGCCACTCAGAGCCCAGTAATATTGTGCCAGCCAGATGCCCAGTAATATTGTGCCAGCCAGATGCCCAGTAATATAATCCCAGCCAGATGCCCAGTAATATAGTGCCAGCCAGAGCCCAGTAATATAGTGCCAGCCAGATGCCAGTAATATTGTGCCAGTCAGATGCCAGTAATATAGTGCCAGCCAGAGCCCAGTAAAATAGTGCCAGCCAGATGCCCAGTAATATAGTGCCAGCCAGAGCCCAGTAATATAGTGCCAGCCAGATGCCCAGTAATATTGTGCCAGTCAGATGCCAGTAATATTGTGCCAGCCAGAGCCCAGTAATATAGTGCCAGCCAGATGCCCAGTAATATAGTGCCAGCCAGAGCCCAGTAATATAGTGCCAGCCAGATGCCCAGTAATATAGTGCCAGCCAGATGCCCAGTAATAGAGTGCCAGCCAGAGCCCAGTAATAGAGTGCCAGCCAGAGCCCAGTAATAGAGTGCCAGCCAGAGCCCAGTAATATAGTGCCAGCCAGATGCGCAGTAATATTATGCCAGTCTGAGCCCAGTAATATAGTGCTAGCCAGAGCCCAGTAATATAGTGCCAGCAAGAGCCCAGTAATATAGTGCCAGCCAGAGCCCAGTAATATAGTGCCAGCCAGATGCCCAGTAATAAACTGCTCGTTTCAAGCCAACCTCCTCTCCCCCCTTCCCCATCACTTACCTAAAGGCTGCTCTATGGAGAGAAACACAGTTGCCGGATGTGACGTATCGTCACATCAGGTTGCTGTGATTATTTTTTTTTCCGCGACGGGGAGCGGAGCGGGGGGTGCCGGCAGCACCGGTGTCACCCCCTCGGGATGCCACTGCATGGCACCCCCCTAGTTAGTGGCACCCAGGACGGGCCGCCCCCCCTTAGTACGCCACTGGCCATACTTCACTCTCCTAGGGACAAGCCCATGGGGAGCCCGTGCAGATAGCTCTGAGGTGCAGGACCAACACCTGATGTGGACACAGATTGTGAAAGGAGTTGGGGCATGGCTGCCCGCCAGAATCTCTGAACACCTAACCCTTGGATAGTGATGCCGTCATGAATGAATCTTAACTGCTCCCCAATGGGGTGGACCAAGTCCAGCTTGGCTCAGCAAAAACACCATTCAATGTTCTGATACCCAGACCCTACACTGACTGGGAACTGAAAAAGAAAGCGTGAATCACCAAAATAATAGCCTACAAAAAACAGAGTCTCAATGAACTGTAAAGTGCATTTATTTAATTTCTTTCTTACTTTTTATTTATTTATCATATTTATTTATTTTATTGTAAACACACACTCTTCCATGCTTATTTAAAGCCTTTTTTATTTATTTATATTTTATTTAAATGCCATGAAAATGTAGAAACACTAAATTCACAACTGCAAACCAAACCAAATTTGTTCGCGTGTACTGTGAGGCTAGATCAGGTGAGGTCTAATGTGAGTACTAACTCTGACAGCGCCCTATCATCTTTACCACATCCTCACTCAGCCCCCGTCATGAAGCCTAGCACTAGCAACAGGGAAGGACCCTGGATGCGAGACTGTAAGAATTGTGTGAGGCGGTGCATAGGAGAAGTAGAGGAGTCGTGTAATCCCAAAATGGATACTTTTAGGCCCAGATCAGTGTTTGACCCTAATGGCACAAAAGAAAGCCCAAGAGAAGACTAAGTTAAACAATTTTGTCTATGATACGCAATAAAATCACATAAGTGACAGGTCTACGAGTATCGGGCTGCTTGTAACCCCTGCAAAAGTCAGTCAATCTAAGAAATCCTTGGTTTAGTCAGTGTGACACATAAACTTGAAGTAAGCTGCTATCGCTCACAGTTTCCTATTTACAGACGGAGCAGAAATGTTATCCACAAACATCTATCGGATAAACCACAAGAAGACAGAGTTAATCCCATCTACGATCTCTGGGTTACCCGCACTCTGAAGAAACAATCACCATTACTCCCAAATTTTGTTATACGCAGTCCAAGTGGCACATACCATGGACTAGTGTATTAACATAGTCACGTTCTGTCTGCTTATGTCCAAATCCAGGATGGGACAAGAGTGGCTTCTCCATTCGCCTCAAGTGCCAGCAACATGACCATTGCATTGGACATGTTCCCTGGATGAAGGACCGCCGTGGATGCCAGAACTGGAGATGATATTGGAGACTGGAGATTGTGTGCCTAGCAAGTCCACTGGTGAAAAGAAGTGTATGACACCCTGCAGAGATAGTTGTCAATTGCATAATTCACAGACCTGCCCTTGGGATAGGACAGGTGGTGAGTAAGGCAAAATGTGCCCTGCTCCTACTACCAAAGGGGAGACCATCAAATTATGAAGTGGAATTGATGGAAACGGGCCAGCCAATAGTCCAAAAGCGACCCCTTTCTGCAGCTTGTCCCCAAGCAATTGGAGAGCTGATTTCAGATTGAAGGGCACGTTAAAAGAGCATCAGGTTTGGATGGGATAATGAAGCTATGTGAAAACCCTGAACACAACAGCGCAGCCAATAAACGGTATGGATCTTTCAAGCCAGAGGATCTTTGGCTCAAGAGCTACCGGAGTCTACAACTTTACCCCAGTTGAGGTGGCAGATCCCCCTTCTCCTTGGCGCTGCCTTTGAAGCACTTGAGTGGGTGATTGTCCTGAGTTGAGCTAGAAATGCTGCCTTGTCACCAGGCAAACTTGCCATAATTTTTTCAAACAGGAAGTTTGTTGTCATAACAATATATAGCTCAAGCCCAGCCCCTTATTGAGAATCTAACCACTCCTTACTGTGCCCTTACTGGTCACAGGATATGATTGACAAGGTGTGTGGTGATGACTGACAACCCCTGTCATGATGGCCTTTTATATCTCTTTTATTCCAGGCCAATACTTTTTCGTGAATGGAAAAACTTGCTCAGATAGACTGTTTTATTACCACCTGGTTTTACTGAAAGCAATTTGTTGATGATCTGCAAATTACGTCTTTACAATCCCCCACCTGAATTGGCATGTATCGCAGAGGGCCCTCTTATAATTCACCCCGCTTTCCCTTCGCATGTTTCCCACCCCCCCTCCTCTTACCTTCCCAACCTTCCTGTATACTCAGGTTACTCCTCTTTTTTTCTCACTCCCTAATTAAGCTTGTGTCCACTAATTCCACTTATGTAAGTATGCCTGCTTCTAAGCCAACTGGGTTGCTCATTTTATTATTATTTCCTTTTACTTACTTATATTTAATAAATTACATATTCATATTTATGTTATGAATATTGTTATATTAGTGCCGTTTAAATATGTGTTGATTGTTTTTACATACATTCTTCCTGTCATTACCACTGAAAATAATAAAAACAAAAAAAAGTTAACATAAAAAAGTACACCATGCCAATAAAGATCGTTTTGAAGGGGGCATACGATATAGTATCAAAAAAAGATCCTGACAGAGCACTTTGTATATTAACATATTAATAGGAATTAAAGTCTGGAAGAGGCTCAAAATGCAGTGCATACACAAGTATGCTGAACAGTCGGCTAAGCAAGTGTTTGAAACAACCAAGGAGCCAGGTTATAATATGATGCACATGTATCTAATAACAATATGTTAGCAAATCAATCACTCACAATAACAGTCATTTTTTATAAAGATCTCATTTGTCCAAGTTCCAGCTGGTGGATTTCATATATTCTCACAACAGATTATGAAGCTGTTAAAAATAATTTTATCGTTCTTTAGTGATTGCTTTGCTAATATAGTGCTGCAAGTTATTAGATACATGTGTATCATATTATAACCTGGCTCTGCAGTTGGTTTTAAACGCTTGCTGAGCTGAGTGTTTCTTTTTCTGTTTTCTATATATAATTACAGGAAATGTTGATGTATTTTCTTTCAGTGATGAAACTGTTAAACCTGACATCCCAGTTTACAGGGTAAAATAAGCTGCTGGGCTATTACAATACTTACAGCACCTGTCCAGGAAAGGAGCTTGCTCTAGAATAATTGTGGTATTCTATGTGTCTCCTTGGTGTCTGAAACAATAGAAAGAGAATTTTGCAAACAGCAGTTGTCGGAACTAAACTGTTGCAGCATACAAGATTTGTCAAGACTCTGATTCACTGAGCAAAATGAAAAGCCCTCTACTTAGAGGGAAATAGAAAGGAATGGCAGTAAAAATACAGGAGCCTTTTTAGATTATAAATTGTATTTATAATAACAAGTGGATCTGCCATTGGGAAATGTCCTCCACGGAAGATTTACAGTACAGACTTTTCCGTTGTGAAAAGCTGGATCCAACCAAGCCAATATGTCAAAGCTACAGACTTTTCCATTGTGAATGCCTGGATCCAAACGTGCCAGTATGTCAAATCTGTGAATCATGTGTCCTGGGCAAAAAACGTGCCATCACTAAAGAATGGTTTTTGAGAGCCAGTGAAGTCTCCAAGAGGAAGTTCTTATTTGGGATTATAAGGAAGATGCACAGCTTGGACCTACTGGTTTACATAGAGAAAATCCTGCAGCCACTGTTGGGAAAGGACTTTATCTATAGCAGGTCCAGGATAAACCCCAGCCTTCCCGAAGACACCAGTACTACCAGTTCTGACCGTGCCCTGAACCAGAAATTATTGCTACAGTTTATGACTGAAACCTGGGAATGGTTTAAAGGTGGATCCTACTGGACCAAAGCAAATTACACTCTCCTGCTGCTCCAAATGTGCAGTCCCCCCATACTTCACAATGCTGCCAACTTGATCCGTATTCTGATTGTACAAGGGACGCAGTCGCATTTATTCAAAGAAGGTAATCATGTATATCTGTAATTAAGTTTTTTTTTTGGGTGGTTTAAATAATTTTCAAACAATAAATTAGGCCTGTTTTTTTGACACCAACTTTCTAAATAGTCTTGTTTTATTATTTCATTTTGTTTAGAAGATATCATAAATGATAAGAGCAAAATCAAGCATTATGACATCATAATGTGCAAGTGCTTTTTTTAATTGTCTGCCATGGTTTGTGCAGGTGCTTTCATATTACCGGTAGTCTGCAAGACTGACAGCCTAATGGACCAGTGGCATTAGCAAAGATGTGTCTGTCAGTCTGAAAATAAGAGGACATGTCCAACAGCAAAATGTCATGCTCCCTTAGATGCTTAGAAGCAAATATCTTGGTTACCTTACTACATAACAAAAACAAAACAGGATAGATTATTTAAAAAGTGATGACATCAGCGAAACAGTGCTAAATTAATAATAGTTTTATAATTATGGCACTACGACTTTCTTTTAAGGATGTCAGCCTTATGTATATAGTAACCAATATATCTGTATTCATCCTGATCATACAAATTAAAGACAATTACTCAAGTTTAATGTCCACTTACCTAATTAGTTCTTCGTGGTCAGTGAGAATGATTTCTTCCAACTCTGTTGTTATTTTGTTGACAAAGCCTGTGGGATCACTTTTGAATGGTATTTTGTAGACGTACTACTCAAAATTATATATTGGGCTTTATATATAAAAATATATATTTTACATTCTCTTTATATAAATTATAAATCAAATTAGTATTATTTAGGATTTGGGTGATGGTCATTAAACTTCATTTTGTATGAAAATAATTTCCACAGTTCCCTTTCTACTGCCAGTGTAAGAGGTCACCATAAAGATCAACAGAATATACAGTTTACATACTTGATATTTAATATTTCCTAATAATTATTTAGGGTACAGTCAAATACGAGTAAAAAATATTCTTAAAGACAAAGTACCATGGAAGATTCTCTTAGAACTTGTTATTTATAGCTTTGTGGGTGATTATATTCTATTCTGATTCAAGGTGGGAAAT
The DNA here is from genome assembly GCA_036172795.1 of Pelodytes ibericus. Lineage (NCBI taxonomy): Eukaryota > Metazoa > Chordata > Amphibia > Anura > Pelodytidae > Pelodytes > Pelodytes ibericus. Next base: position 121,157,738 of record CM069862.1, read on the forward strand.
CCTGGGCAGTAAAGTGGATTGTGGGTGATTCTATACAATGTGCTGCTCTGTTTCTGCAGGACCCTATGGCCCACAAAATGAAAAATTCATTTATGGCATGAAAGACCCTGATTCATCCAGCAAGTCTCTCACCATTGACCCATCACTCATGGTGGCTCCAACATCATTTGAAGCAACCTCAGGAATCAGTATGCACAAAGACTTCATTCGCTGCTTGCCCGTCCATCTATCAAAAATGATCCTAGGTATGTCTTAGAAATGATGGTGGTCTCTATTCACGATGGAGATCATTAGGTATGGGTGTTATAACATACTGTAGAGTAGGGGCGATATATAGTATACAGCAAAAAGAATAATATCAGCACTCACTGAAATCAGGCAAAGTTGGTCAGTAGATTGAAGAAAAAAACGTAACCTTTAATGTAAATTCTATACATAAAAACACATATTTTTATGTAGACTGAAAGAGCTGCATTTAAGCAGCTGTGAACAACCGTCCCATCCCCGACTGATAGACCTCAACAGTGCTGCAGAGAGCGAATGCTGATGTGTTTCGCACACATTGCCTGATTTCAACTTCTTTTTGCTGTATCTATAGGAGACTGGAAGTGTCTCTTTCTGATTGGCAGAGCTCTTGGATAATGGCCAGTTTCTAGAGTATGAGCTGACATTATTATGGTAAAATGAGCTAATTTTGGTTTATTTTGAGATGTATAGTATGCAACTGCCTCAAAGATTTTACATACTAAATGTGAAATACGTAGTTTACAAGGGTGAGCGCAGGGTCCCTTACACTTATATACAGAATGTCCCACCCCTTCACAAACTTGTCTACAGGACTCATTCAGAATAACACATAAACAAAATCACACAAAGATACTAATGACATACAGATACACTCACAGATACACAAATATAGTGGTAGAACAAGGGGCCCTAGTACTGAATTCTTCTCAGCCACTTCCCACATGGCAATATTTTGGCACTTTAGCTGTGTAAACTGCATTACCTATGAAACTTTGGCAATGATTATCTGGGTGAGCAACATAGGTAATTCAGCCCACACACCAGGAGTGCCATGGCTTAGATACTAAAACACCATGAATAAATGACGTCCATATAGCTGGTTAGCTATCACTGTATTAGGCACTTTTGCTGTGTGGATAATAATTCCCATGATACTTATGCAACCATAACTAGCGTACTGGGTGCAGAAATTGTTTTGGTGCACCAGGGGGCGTGGCTCCATTGATAACACCTCCGCTTCTAATGAATCCATTTCTAATCACACACATTTTTAAAGCCGTATTATGTTCCACAGTATCATATATATCCACATCTCTTTTCACAGCCCCCAAACCACATTTCATAGGGCCGTTTACCTCAAATCAGTTTGCACAGGGCAACATTCCAACAACTCACTTACTACAGGGCCATGTATGCCTTCACATCACTTTGAGTGGAGTCTGTGATACTTACTGTAAGTGTTATTGCTCCAAAGTTATGTGAAAACACATATGCACACTAGCATATTACTGTGAGTATTATGGCTGTGGACTACCTTTCCTATGATGCTCAGCCAGTATAATGGGAGAAGTTTGGCTTGCTGATCCTCATGGGAGCTACAGATAACAGCTAACATCTGCCACTTTGCATTAACTATTTACATGAGTCTCAGCCAAACTGCTGATATGATGCTGGCTGAGCATCCTGGAGCGTATAGTTAACAGCAAATAATGTGGGAAATATTGTTATGTACTATTCCAATGAGGTTTAGCCAGCCCAAAGCTCTATTATGCTGACAGAGCAGAAAATGTGTGCCAGGACTGGGCTGGTTAGTGAAGATATTGCTTACCAGCTAAGTGTCTTTACCCCATAATTAAATAAAATGACACTAGTCCCAACAGGTGCCTAATATTTCTGCAGCTGGCTCCTATGTTTTTTGGACCCTGGTCCCAAACGATACCTAGACTGGCTCCTGAATTAGGAGTCTGCAGTTATTTGTCACATGCAGAGCAGATTAACATATAATATGGAAGATTGAAATACAGTTTTTTGGTGCTAATAAACTATATTTCAGGAGATAGATTTTATTACTGGTATCTTGTGAAGTTGTGTGAATTGAATAGGCAATTTAGGGATTTTGTCTTTTTCCTCCTTGTATTGAATACATCCCTAAGATTGTGGATGATACTACAATTAACACAGAAAACATATACATTGCCATGTTAGGCTCTCTAAGAAATGTTTAGCTCAGTACTACTGCATTTTCATTCTTATATTTCTCCTCTAGGATTTTTAGATAAGAAATCTCTCTCCAGTTGTCTCTCTGTGTCTAGACACTGGTGTTACCTGGTAAAGGATCTCCGTCAGGATCTCAAAGCAGAAAGACTGGTTCAAAATGATGCTATGATCCTCCAGGTAATTATGGTCCCAGTGTAGATGTCATGTTGCTAGATTAACAATGAAATGGAAAAATCAGGTATTAATAGCCGAACTGGAAACTTTCTCCACCTTGCCTATCTTATCTGCTCAGCTACTAATTGTCTAAATTGTGCAGTTCTCTTTTTAGTGAATACATCGCACTATGTGCAAACGAGATTTAAGTAGAATTTTCTACTCTGGATAAAGTTACCTCTTATTCCTTAATGACTGTCACATTTACCTAAACTATTTTATTTGAAGTATTCTATCAAAGATGTGAACCCTAAAAACAGCTGTGTATATACCACAAAGTCTTCCAGTGATAGCCAAATCAGAGCAAAAAAAAAAACAAAAAACTGCGCACATTATACATACTCATAAAACAAGTTATAAACAGATAAAAATAAAATATAAAATAAATAAAATTAAGATGAGGATTGATTTGCACTGTAATATAGTCTTAATATCCTAATTATCAGACTGTGACATCCCTCCCAACTGTCCCGCTTCCACTTTGGGGGTCTGTCCCGCTGAGCTCTGGCTCTTCCCACTTTTTCAGGAGAGTTAGAGTTCGGCGGGTTAGCAGGATTAAAACCCACAAAAAAGCTGTGTGTTCTATGCCAAAGTGTTCCACCTAGTGGTGTGATTTACACTTGCAGGCACAGAAAAGTGATATTTACAACCCAGGTTATGTTTGAAAACATAGCCCTTGTCTTTTGTTTTGTAAAATAATAGACCAATAAAACCAGTCAGAATTTTATGGGTGCTTAGCAGTGAAAATATTCCAGTAGTGGTACTCGGTTGGGAAAAGACTGAGAAACACTATTAACGTTAGGTCTAAAAGTCAAACCTTGTACAATATTCTAGAAACCAATGGAATGTTCCTGCTGATTGATTCACTGTTAATAGGTCAGGCATTTACGCTTCTTCCAGAGCCTTCTCTTTATACACAACAGCCAAGGTTAATCTTCTAGGACACACTCTTGTCTGTAGTGACACCACAGCACCACGTACATTGTGTAGCATGGGTTTCTTTAAAAACAAAGCTATCTGTGGGGGAGGATAATGTTAAATAAAGAGGTGAATTACTCTGTCAGTTATAACAATTACAACTTAATGTTTCCAAACTTTGTTTGCTTTATCCTATGCAGGGCACCTCGTACAAAGGGGTGAGTGTTTCCTATGCCAAAATGCAGAAGATTCCAGTTCCAAAAATTGGGGAAGCTGGCAACGTTATCCTTCAGAGAGATAAAAGTTGGATCCACGAATTGAAGGTAGGTTGAGGTTTATTGGTTGCAAAAAAAATAACTCAGATGGGGTTAAAATAGATCTGATTAATAAAAAAATTTAAACAAAATTGCAGCATTTAAAAAATATATATTTGCCACCCAACTGGTATTTTAGCATCAGGCCTATAATAAATTTGACCTTAAATCAATGCTATCAGTGAGAGGTAGTACACAGGCGGCAGGCTGGCTTTCTCTGCAGCAGTTACATGCTGCCTTCTAAAAGAGTGCTTTCATGGCGCATTGAAACTGCCACTGCCGCCACAACCACATGGCACAAATCCGAAGCCGAACACAGAGACCCCGCTGAACACCCAGATGGTGCAGGGCGTAAAGAGTTCCCACCAGACGGATGCCCATATACAAGTCAAGACATGAAAACAGCTTGACTGTATTGACTTTCTGGTCTAGTTCTGACTTGCGGACATATTTTTATTGCCTACCAGTTTACAGTTTTGATGTTTCCTCTGACGTCATTGTTCACATATATTATACGTGTGATATGTGATGGGTACTCAAATGTTTTAAATGTATACAAGTTTAATGGTATATAGTCTCCTAGCACATCCAGGGACGCATCTAGATAATTATGGATATGCAGCATCTAAGGGCATTCAGCTTTACACTCATAGGGTTATCAGGAGACCATCAGGAGTTTTATTTCAATACATCCAGAGTTTCCATATTTGTTTATCTTTGCCAGCATTCTCCTACTATATTTGGCTTCTCCCATTCCCCATATCATGCTATTTACATCCTTCAATTTATATTATCAGTGTTATCGATCCCTTTGTTTCCGATGTGTATATAAATACAAAATGAGGCAGGTACTACTGTGATATGTCGATGGTTGTACCAACGATGGTCCGTATGTTTTTGACTCAATAATACTTTTATTAAAAAAAAGAAACTATTTGGTATTTTTTCTTTGTGTAAAAGATTTCTTAGGTCAAAGATTATAAAAAGTGGTTTTGATTGCATTTTTTTCATCGTATTTTATGTTTTTTATACTAAATTATATGATGAAAAAATGGTATCTAAAGAAAGGCATTTATGTTGTGATAAAAACTGTATATAATATGTATGGGTATATTAAATGAGGAGGAGGAAAAGTACAGCTAAACACAAACACAGCAGAAAAGTAAAAAGAACCATTGTCCAGAATTACCTTATAACTTTATGCACTGCTTATAAACATGTTTTATTAGACAGATCTTGGGACAAAGAACATGTAAATATTTACTAAAACATGTAAAACACAAACATCTGGTTAACACAACACTGTCAACAGGTAGCATGCCAGCTGCTGTGGAACTAAAACTACCACAATGCTCAGCAAATATATTGCTATCACCAATAGGCTGGAAACAAAACTTAATTTACACCGATTTAAAGTGGTTCATAAATCGTATGCATGATGTCACAGACTGGGAGGAGAGAAAGCCCAGTACTTTCACTGCATTCTAGCCAGGAAGGAATATTGTCTGTTGACCTAATATAGCAACTACAGATTTTCCCTAAAATTCGATAAATTGCTCAATAATTTTTTAACAGATTGAAACTTATTTAGTCAAAGGTGAAAAAGAACATGCATGCTGTACTGTTGCATGCCTAGCATTCTGTGTTAGTGAGCGTGCACTGGGTCAGGAAAGGAATACATGACATAACTAATTAATGTGTTTTAATTTTCCCTAGCCTGGGAAGAGTTTGGAAGCAGCATACATTGATAACGAAACAGAGTCTGTCCTCATGGAAGAAAGAAATATCTACTGTGGATCATACAATGTTCTCACTCTTACAAGACAGTGAGTGGCATGTTTTAAAATAATGTACCATAACATATGGCATATGTGAATTCTTGGTTAAAGGGACACTTCCACCAAATAATGAAAAGGGTTTATTTTCATTATTTTGCATTGTTGATTTCAGATATGTCTTTTGTTTTTGTTATGTGAGCTTATTGTATTAAATATTTTACTAAACAAGTGTGACTTGGCACCGAATGAATGGGAGGGTAATGTAACTATTACATCAAAAGGGGGCAGAGCTCCTCTCTTTGTGTTGGAAGGCAGGTAAAAAAGGTTGAACACATCCACCTAGTCCTGCCCACTATGATACAAAAAAGGAGCCAATAAGAGAGCAGGGGTGTAACTTATGACATTATCAAGCAGGCCTTGGCCACAGATGTAAAGTGAGGCTTTCTGGTAGATTTTGGAGAATGTTGAATCATGGATAACATTCTCAAAATTGAGGCTGGAGACAGACACCTAATTTTATTTTTTACTTTTATATGCAATTAATTCAAACATCAAGAAAAAAAGCAGTGGCATATGTCTTATATATGTTTTTGTTTTAAATGCACAGGTAATATAGTTACATCTTATGTAGGTGGTAGTGTCCCTTTAAGCATTAGGTACTAAGGGCACTAAGCCCACAGCTCCATGTATACCAGGGTTATGTAAAGAGAGCAATTCTGGAGTAAAGTCCTCAAAGTGGAACAATCAGTAGGAACATTTCATTGATTTCCATGGCAATCGCTTCACTTCTAAAACATTGCTCCAGAGTGTTGCTTAATAAATAATTCCCAATGTGAAAATGATAATCCTGTGAAGTGGACTTAAATTCATTAGTGTGGAAAGGTATATGCTCAGGACAGGAACTATAAACATTACATGAATGATGGCTCACATCCCTCTGTGATTCGATGGTCTTATAATGTTCTCTAATAACCATACTCTTACATTTTATTGTACCTGTTTTTGAATCCCAGAGGAGATCCGCACAGTGTAATTCACTTTGATGGTGGAAGATATGTAGCAGTTGGCTCTGCAGACCGAAAAGTAAAATTATTCGACACATCAGAGATGAAGCAAGTACCGCCGCTGTGTAAGGGGCATGCTGGGAGCATCCAGGTGGTGCACTTGTGCGAGGAAAGAGGCTTTGTGTTCAGTGGGAGTTTTGACGCCAGCATCAGGTAAAATTCCTAGAGCAATTAACTGCATCTAACAACAGCTTCCTCTACAATAAGATGCACTTCAATTTCAATGTCGGGCCAGGTTCTTTAAATTTACAGAAAAAGTGATGCTTTTCGAGACCCTAGTATTACAATGCTTTGCCTACTCAGGAACTGTGCAGTTCTCCATAATGGAACAATGAACAAACATTATAAAAGAATGATGGTCACATTTTTACTAATATATATATATTTTTTAAAGTTTGTGTTATTTTGATATTACTCCAGAAAATATATTTTTAAATTAATAATTTAAATAGTATAAAGAATGAAGAAAGTCCATTAAGTTCAATCCTTCCTCCTGTTGATCCTAAAAAAGGCAAAGCCCAATTAAGCAATTTAAAATGTTGTCACATTGGCCAAAAAGGCAATCAGCTTTCTCCTTGGATCATCAAGCTCTCAATATTAATGATGATTATATAATTCATAGCTCTGTATGTTCTGATTTTATGTAATATAAAAAATCCAGACCCTTATTGGAGGCATTGATTGTATTTGGTTTCACTTTACACTTTATTGTCCTTTACATTATGGTTTTTGGACCCCGGACCCGAACACGGACATTTCACTGTATGTTCGGGTTGGGGTTGGGCGATTACATTGTCCCCATTCATATTTATAGACTTTCGGTTTATGTAATACATGTAATGCTATTGCTATTCTATAAACCGAAATAGAGTCCCCATTCATACGAATAGGTCAATTGACCTATTCTTATGAATGGGGACTCTATTTCGGTATATAGAATAGCAATAGCATTACATATATTACATAAACCGAAAGAGATTCGGTTTATAGACTTTCGGTTTATGTAATACATGTAAAGCTTATTGTTTTTTAAGTAAGGAAAGAACTTCCAGCACACATCTGTGAGAAATGAGCATATGTCTGTCAAGGTTGAAGACTTGTATGATGTTGACGTCACGATACAAAGGGCCATTTCTTGTTTTGTAGACAGTGGAACCTGCAGAGTGGGGTGTGCATGAGAATATACCGTGGACACATGAAGACAATTAAATGCCTGGATGTACATGACAATTTTCTGGTATCTGGATCCAAAGACAGCCATGTGAAAGGTCAGTTTACTCAATTTAAACAGTTTTCAAATCTGGGACAAACTGAATAAAGGCTGAGTTAAAAAAAACTGTTAAGTTCAGTGTACATGGAAATTAGGTAATACAATTCATCACCATAACATTGTGCTGCTATGAACATAAGATCCAACTAAGGCGCTTCATGTTCTTCAAGGTCTCTCAGGCCTGTCAAGCTCCAAATATCAAGAGCCAGATCAATATTACGTTTATTTGTTTTAATATTTCAATTTGTGAAATCCTAAAACTGTGAATCCTGACACTGGAGAACTGAAATGGATTGCCTTGAGCTAGCCTATAAAAATAGTACACAACAGACTTCTATGAAATGTACGACTCTCTCGACTCTTCTGCATGATTGGGAACAGACTAACCTCAGAACAGGAGACTGTCCAGAAAATATGGCAACCCCATAGATGCACCTGATATTTTGTTTCAGGCAGTCAGTTAACTTAACCATAGACACGAGGCCTGGTAGGGTGCCCTAAATCGTCTGTATATAATACTGTGCACAGTGCTGACATTCCTCTTCCCTAGCCACACCCCCTGCTGTCCTGTATCGCCAGTATAGCACGTTGGGAGTGCCTTCTATCACTTTTAAAATAAAAAAAAAGTTACACTCCTTTTACGAACAATCACTTTTAGAATAGTATGGTAGTATGATTCATTACACTACCCCATCTTATATTCAGTGTATCTGAGCGCAGATATTTTCTTCTTAACACTTATTTAAAGATTTTGTTTCTGTAGAATCGCTGACATTCTAAAAGGTAAATGTGTGGGTAGACTCTGGTAAGAAACATAAGCTTAAAACCACTGTGCCTACACCAAAGCGATCTATGTCCACGTTAGTTGCTGGCTTCCTTGAATTAAAACATTGAAGAACAGTTAAATGACAGCTTTGTACATTTTTATCACAGTGTGGAATATTTCTTCTGGAAAATGCCTCAGGACATTTAAACATAAAGATGCCATCTCATCCGTCAAATTAAAGGAACAATATGTGGTCAGCGGCTGTGAAAAAGGCTTTGTCAAACTCTGGCATGTGGAATCTGGGATATTAATTAAGGTAGTCATTTTTCTATTTGGCCCACAACAGCCTGTCCCTTATACCCAACATATTTAAAATATGCTCTTAAAAGGCTCATTTTGCAAGATCTATACAAAACAAACCACTGGCAAAACCAAAGTAAAATGTAATGATTTGGTTTATGGAATAATACTGCACGTTTTTTAATAAAGCGGATATACTTTAGAGATTAGTCATTCCATCACTGTGTGACTAGGGTTGCCACCTTTTCTTCAAAAAAATACCAGCCTTGGTACTCTCTCCATAGACTTAAGATTGGCCTGATGCCAATATTTTACCGGCCTGGTGTCAACCCTATGTGTGACCCCACAATATTAACAGACTGCAAAATTGAGTTGCCTTAAAATGACTTGTTACAGTATTTTGTCTGTACTAATTTATTAATATTTTGTTTTTAATCATTGAAAAGACTTTATCAGGACACCAGGGCCCAATCAAAAGTCTTTCCTTTGATCAGTGGCATTTACTGTCAGGAGGTGCAGATGGAAATGCTATAGCCTGGAGCATGATGGGAACTTTCAAGAAGCGCCTGATGACCTTCAGACACCCAATGTAGGTTTCTCTATGAATTTAAAACAAATCTGTTCTATATAGTTAATGCATCATGCAGCCAAGGACAAGTAATTATGGTGCCACTATACCCAAATGTATAATAATAATGGTGGTTAGCAGTATTTGTAGTATTACGTTATTTTGGATCGTTGCATATTGATACCATTTTAATTAGCATATACTGTTTTTTCTTACTGTGTTATAATTTTCTTTTATTCTGAATTCGGCCAACTTGATGTAACAATAAAAATCCTTATATTTAAAAAAAAATCATATATTTTTTAAAGATGATACAATATGCATCACTCCTACATTCTACATTGTTTCATACAGTACATACTATAGTAATGCATAATGACCACAGTTTTCCTTTTTTGTAACCCATTATGACTTTATCGTCTTAATATTGGTTATGGAGCACTCCCAAAAAAGGTGTAATCTCTCTTCACAGGGAGGTAATGTGTCTTGAATTCCTCTATCTCCGAGTCATCACAGGTTGTGCGGATGGCAAAATACGCGTGTTTAACTTCCTCAATGGGGACTGCCTGAGAGTGATGAGAGCCAACAGTCGAGCAGACCCTGTAGTTTCTTTACATATTAAAGATAATAGGTAAATATTATTATACATAAGCAGTAGAGCATACTGCACCAGTCCTGTGTTCAAACAGAGGCCAGCTGCACTTGTAAAGCACAGGGCACCTTCCAGCTGTAATTGTACAGACAACAAACCGGGAAATGTGGCATTGAGTCTTGCACACCAAATATCAATGGAAACACTGAAATCTTATAATATGACATGCAACATGTGCTTAATCATTGGTGACACTTCAGCATTGCTGTTGATATTTGTTGTGCATGATACAAGCGCCACATGTCCTGCTTTATTGTATATAAATATTATTAAACTATAAAAGAGTATCTCACACAAATTATTAAAATGGGCTCCATTTGTAAAGACGTTGTTGCATGGTTTTTGCTATTTTAAAGTAGCAACTCCTACACACTAATAGCTGTGTAGATTTCACAAAGCTGTAGCTAAGTGATATGGTAGCATGTAAATCTTAGATTTGTGAAAAAATGTAAATTCAAAATGCAGTGTTAAAGGCCACTCAAAGCAAAGGTCTTTTCCCCACTGTTTTATTACTTGTACTTGTACAGGTTGAGTATCCCTTATCCAAAATGCTTTTTACCAGAAATATTCTGGATAATGGGTCATTTTGGATAAAGAAATATAGTAGTATCAATGCAAATACTATGTAGAGAAAATAAGTCACTTTTACTGTGATGTAGCTGTGATGTGAGGCATTGTTGGGAACCTGCCGTTTGGGCATCAGGCCTGCCTGCATATCATTTTATTACCCTTTGTGTGTAAGGGGGAATCTGAGCATGCATGGAAAGACTATATAGCAGCTTACACTGGATAAACTATTGTGTGCTTGCATTTTTACAGGTGTGTGTGTGATATTTGCAAAATCTTCCAAAATCTGAAAACTTTTTGGATAAGGGAAACGCAACCTGTATTAACCTAAACAGACTTTATATTAGTCCTTCCTGATTTTATGTGTATATGTATGTTCAGCCAATTTTATGAGAAACATTTTGCATGAATCCAGAATGTATAATTCATATGAATCTAGAGGGAAATATCATTAATTTACCAAGGTTGTTCCTTCTTGATTAATAAACTGTTCCCCCTAGATATACATGCCTTCTACAGAGAAGCAATTAAAACAAAAAAAAAGGTCTAGCAAAAACCTGGCTGACTTGGTAACCCTAACTGTGCAACTGGTGGAAAACAAACCTGCAGAGCTGTGCTCTTTACAGCCTGTTCGATATATGAATGAACATACTGCAAGCATAGTTAAAAATGCAGAATTTATAGCGAGATCCGGTGCCCAGAAGGCTTTGTGGTAGTCATCGGGATCACAGCGTTATAACAGGAACAGTGTTATAATGCATAGCATTATAACGGGGGGTTACCTGTATTTGAGTAAATGAATACAGATATATCTACATTTTAATGAACACATACATGTTTATACTTTAATATGCAGGAAAAAGTAGGTTTTCTTCAAGTCGCCATGTTCCTTTAGTCAGTTAATTAATGGAAAGATTGCCTATATAGATTGCCTATTTTAAATAGAAATTGTTTAATATAAGAATACGAGTAAAGTTCCTTATTTAGCCCTCTTGCTTGTATTGATCTTACTTTATCTGACCCAAGATTCCAAAAAAAAAAAAATGCTCTCTGACAGTGATATACAAGCAAAGAGGGCTACAATGTATTTTATTTGTATTCTTTCTTTAAAGTGCTAATGCTTGATCCTGATCCTGTCTTTCAGTTAAACAGAACTTTTTTGCTAATAGTTGTCCTTTAAAAACTACGGTCTTTAGGTTTGTTATATCTTATATGTTATATGTTAGCTAAAAATGACAGATAATATTTATAATTCTGTTTATGTATTTTCTGAATCAGGTCTATTCTTATTACAGAGTGGAATTAGGGATTGTTCTAGTGTACTAACTAAATCTAAATTTTATTAAAGACAAGAGGTGAATATTTTGCTTTACTTTCTTTACTCAAACCTCCCAGCAGCAAAGAAGTGTTTAATATCATGAAAAAAAATTCCACCAATCACAACAGAGGTAACAGTACTAGAGGTGTGTGAGTCTTCTCCCACTTCCTCTTTCTTTGCTGCTTGCCTCCCAGGTGAGTCTTTTCCAATTATGAGATTTGTCATTGTAAGAAGTTTACCTTTTTTTTTTATGATTTTGGATAAATGGTTCTTTTGTTTTGTGGGATTTCTCAGTTTCCCTTTTCTTTTTCTTGTAAAAGCTTCTTTATATGTGTCATTGTCTAATAGTTTTTTTCCCCATTTTTGTGTGTGTAAGTGCCTTTCTGGCCCTTTTGTATCATCCATATAAATATTCATTTGGTTATTTTCTCTTTCACAAATCGCTACCCCCTTTAGCTTTTTCTCTTCCCTAGTTACAACTTAGCAGCACTGGGTTTTTCCTCAGTAGCTAATCCGTGTCTCAGCCTTCTCACGTCTTCCTTTCTTCATTACCTTTGGCTCCCCCCCTTCGCTCACTTGAGACGGCCATTTTCGCTGTCTGTTGTTACGGCTTCCCTATTGCCCTATTGGATTCACAGGGCCAGCCCATTTTAGACCCAAGGCTCATTAGACACACTCATTTGGCCGAATGGGCTCCACCAGAGCATATTGCTAAAATCTGCAAAATGTGGCTCTGTAAGTCTCTCGATAAGGAGGTCAGAAATAAACTTAGAGCCGAATGCCCTCGCTCCATTATTCCCGACATGTTCACTTCATTCATCATTCCCATTTTGCTCACTTTTCTGACCAGATCCGGTAAGAATCCCTGTAAAGGCATTGAACAGGACCTTAAATCTGTTCAAAACTGGACATTGCAGGACCACTTATTCAGACTTTTACACTTGCAGAGGATGCCCTACCCAATAATGCTATTGACCCACATCTTGTACGTGAATGGGCACAAAGAGCCCTTTGCCTTTTGGTCAATGCGAATGTGGCTTTGTCCACTGAACGGCGCAAAGCCGTCCTTTATAAGGTAGATGCTAAGCTTGCAGAACTAGGGTCTAGAGAATTGGGCCCCGAGGCTAACAGCCTCCTCTTTGGTGACAAATTTATTAGAGACCTTAATAAACATGTCTCTATTTTCACATCACTAACTAAGGCTCAGTCCTCACTAGGCAGAGTGTTTAGTTCCCATCGTTTTTCTGGGAGAGCTGGTCGCCATAGAGGCCAAGCCACCAGTAGACAAGCCTTCACTGCCTTTAGGCCTCGCCCCACCGAGCCTTGCAACTCTGTTGAATACCGACCTTACTACAGACATTTTTTCCCCGGCAGAGGTCCAACCAGATGACGCGGGGCTGCTTCCCTCCGCGGACGTACTGCTTCAGGTAATCAACCTTCCTTGTTTACATGTTCGTATTGCAGACTGTCTAACCCATTTTCTTCCTCAGTGGTTCCAACTGACTCAGGATCCTTGGATCCTTCAGACAGTCTCTGGTTTCCTCATAGACTTTAAGACCAAGCCCTTTAAAGCGACGCCTCCTCGGCCACTCTCGATGTCTGCCTTAGGATATGACCTTACGGACCAAACTATGCAAACTCAGAGACAAGGGTGCAATCGAGCCTTCTACCTCAGGCCCAACATTCCTCAGCTGTGTTTTTCTGGTCAGGAAGAAATCCGGAGAATTCCACCCAGTCATCAATTTAAGAGACTTGAATTCATCGGTCACTTATCGCCACTTCAAAATGGAATGGAGACATCTGTTACATGATTTACTCTGCAAGGGAGATTTGCCGACGTCAGATCAATTGTCTACCTCGATGACACTCTGATCATGGCACAAGATCCTCGCACCCTTCGACAACACACGGAAACGACTTCCTCGCTCCTTTAAAATCTCGGGTTTGTGATCAATCGCGAAAAATCTTCTCTTACCTCTTCACAATCTATTCAGTTTCTGGGGTTTCAGAGAAACTCGGTCCTCGCTGTACTCCAGCTCCCATCCTCCAAAATAAAGATTATCAAGAAGGATATTCAGAAACTAACTTGGCAATTTGGCCAGAGTCATAGGCCTCCTTTTGGCATCCATTCAGGCCATCTTCACGGGCCCTTTACATAACAGGGTAATGCAACATCTCAAGGCTTTTTACCTACGCAGATCCACTTCATACGATCAAATGATTTATCTCACGGAAGAAGTTTGTGGCTTCACAACATCGAAGTATGGAACGGGATTTTCAGTTCTCTTCCAGACTTTTTTCTGGAATCAGACTCTAGCCTTTCGGGATGGGGTGCCACTTGTTTGGATCTCTCCACAGGGGGACTTTGGTCACCTTGAGAACTGACTCTTCATATCAACTGCCTCGAGTTGATCAACGGCTCTTTTGTGCAATCCACAGCTTCGCAAAGGACACTACCAATTGTACGCTGACTCTGAGAATGGACAATATCTCCTCTGTCCACTATGTCAATCGTTTAGGCAGTTCCGATCCAAACTTCTCTCCGACTTGACAAAAGAGCTCTACCATTTTCGCCTGGCCAGGATCATCTCCCTTCACGTCACTGGAGGGACGCCAGTGATTGGCAGTTGGATCCACATATCTTCCATCTTCTTCATCTGTCATGTTGTCCCCTTTGCCTGGACCTGTTCACATCCTGCTTGAACCGTCAGATCAATGTCTTTTTCAGCTGGCTCCCCGACCCTGCCTGTCAAGCAGTGGATGACTTCCTCCAACAGTGGCCAATGTCGGGAGCATATGCCTTCCCTCCGTTCTCCCTGATTCCTCAAACACTTCAGAAACTCAGAGCTTTGTGAGGCAAAATTCTCTTGATTACCCCCTTTTGGAGGGCACAACCTTGGTATCCCAACCTGTTAGAGTTGTTAGCAGACCCGCCTCTCCTTCTTACTAGGGGCCCCCCAACTAGGGGCCTAGACCATTTCAGGGGATCCTGGAATGTCTATGGACTTTCGCTTACAGCTAGAGGGTTACTATGGGATTCCTGGGCTCCCAGAACTCAACACTCCTACCTCTTCTCTTGGTGCATGTGGTCTAGCTGGTGTATGGGAAGGGATATTGATCCCTTTTCATCATCTATTTCTCACGTCATGAATTTCTTATTGTCTCTCTTCGCTCAAGGCCAATCCTACCGTACCATAAACCGTTTTCTCTCCTCTGTGGGTAGACATACTTCTGTCTGTAGACTTCTGCGTAGTATCAGATTAGCCCGACCTCCAGCCCCTCGATACTCTCAGTTTTGGGACGTGTCTCATGTTTTTTCCTTCTTGGAAACTTGGCCTTCCAACTCAGATCTCACACTTATACAACGTTCTGCTAAATTAGCTCTTTTGCTCTGTTTGGTCTCCTTCCATGCATTTTTTCCTCTTCTCTTAAAATAGCAAAATATGAAGTCTCCTGTCTTGTTATAAAATTAGAGATTATTCTAGTGTAATGACTGAATAATCTAAATTTTATTAAAGACAGGAGGCAAATAGTTTTTCCCACCCACTTTGTTTCTTCCCCCCTCTTACTGTTTAGTATGGTTTATGTTCCATTGTGATGTGTTTCTGTTATACTGTACTTGTGTCTTATCTCTACATCATGAGGATTGTGTTTTTTCAATATGTCCAGTCATTTTTCTTCCTAAACTTGTTTACAACTGGTCATAGACACCATACTTTTCACGATTATTTTCTTTTTATTCTAGAGTGAGTACTTGTTCCATCGTATCCCGATTCATGGGTTCCTGCTCCCTGTTTGTTAAACGCTATGGACACTGTTTATTTCTCCTCTTGTTCTTGTTTCCCATTTTTCTGAATTAATGGTTCTACGTGTAGTTATACTTCACTGACTGTTTTGTGCGGCTTAATCCAAGAAAGAGGAAGTGGGGAAGCTTCACACACCTCTAGTACTGTTACATCTGTTGTGATTGGTTGAATTTTTGTTCATGATATTAACCTCTTTTTTGCTGCTGGGAGGTTTGAGTAAAGAAAGTAAAGCAAAATATTTGCCTCCTGTCTTTAATAAAATTTAGATTATCCGGTCATTACACTAGAATAATACCTAATTCCAGTCTGTTATAAAAATAGACCTGATTCCGAAGATACATAAACAGAATTAGTATCTTATCCATTTATGAGATTGCCCTACCATGGAGAGAATTATGTAATTTTTAGCTAACATATAACATATAAGATATAACAATAGTTATATGTAACCAGAAGTGCACTTCAATGATCCTTGCCTAGGAAAATTACTAAAATACTGGGCAGGTGCATTGCATTATATCTGCTGTTTGATATATTAAGTTGCTCCACAACATTTTCTACCTTGCAGTCAGCAGGGTGAAGAAGAAGGGGTCTTATCTCATATAGTAAAGGTTTATGGAAAGTAACATGCCTCTGAGAATAAAGCAACCCTTTCCTATCTTCTAAAAAGAAAAATAGGACACATGGCACACCACATTAGATTCAATATTTATTAGTACCCTGATCAAGACCATGCTTGTGGGGTTGCTACGTTGGTGATTTTTTTACATGTATAACTAATAAATATTGAATTTGATGTTCCAAGTTTCCTATTTTTCTTTTGTGGAAGTTACAGGCACCACCACTGGTCTGGCACACTTCTCTCTCTTACACACCACTTGGTCCCCAATGTACCAATATACTTTTTTCTCTGTTTCTTTACCACAGAATGGTGATCAATGTACTTACAAGCATCATGCTATTCCAGTTCGAAGAGATTTCATGGAATTACTCCCAGGCCTCTGAACGAGTTGATGCTCTGAAAGATAGAGTCCGGTTTAAATCAGCTCCCATCAGAACTCAGCCTCACAGCTATGTGCGAGCACAGAGAATGAGACACAGTGGGTCCAGCAACAGAAAGGTCTATCAACGGGAAGAAGTGGAAGAAGGCAAGACCCGACTATCCCATCATGTTCGGAGTCTATCTGCAAGAAGCATGAAACGAGCACAGGGTATATTTCTAATGATAACATATGACATTGCATTTTAAGTAAAAACACATGGGGGGCCAATGCAATCGGAGATGTATGAGAGAGAAATGTAATTATTATTCATGAATTATTCATTAATATTATGGCTTCACAGATGCACATCTGCAGTCTCTGGAACTAACCACACGGCCAGAGTTTCTCAAAAAGTCTCCATAAGCTAATAGACCCCAATCAACTATGCCGAGCAATCTTGATGTTTTTAGCCGAGCTAGTCAAGCTACAGAGATGAAGACAAGAGATGACTCTGATAATATGAAAAGTTAGTAATATTAGCGGAAAGAAGAGCCATCACACCCAGTAAACATCAGCGTTTCTTAGGAAGAGGAGCAGAGTTACTTGCAGTTGTATTAAACCTTAAAGTATTGGATCAATAAGATTTTAAATGAGTCTTTTTGCCAGGCTTAGCATTCCCATACAGCACTGTCATGGACAGGGCTATCGGCCAAGCCGTGACGTGGGAGTATGGGTGTGAAAGGGGCTAAACTTTCCCTACAGGGCACAAAGCAACCACCACGAACCCCCCAACAGTCACTCCCAGAACTCCTAGCTAAAATAACAAAAAGCTGCCACCACTAAGACTTATGGGCGTCTTTAGTTACCCCAAAAACACAGTAAAATGCAGTATACACATAAACTCTTACTGACCAAATATCTAGCAAATTAACCCCTTAGTAACGTGTTATAAAAAGGCTACCTCTAGGCTGAATTCGATTAGAGAACAAGAGACAGAACTGATTAAAAATATTTAATCTGAGTAAAATAAGTCACAGTGCTGTTACACAAAAATGTATATAAAAAGAGACATAGACATAAATGCAAGTACCTAAACAGTTTAAAATAAAAAGGACAAAACAGAAATTATCATACCATAGGTGGTTCCTGGAGTCTAGCGTTGTTGTGGCTTTTGATGGTAAAAATGACTCTCTCTCATTATTCCTTGCACACTACCATATCCCCCTCTGTCCCTAGCTAAGACAGCCCCACTTTGTCACCTGAAAAGAGGATGGGCATAAGTGGCTTAGCAGATTATGACATCCTGAAGGTGGGGTCATAACTGCTAAACTTTTGCCTTACAAAAAAAATTACGTAATAGAAGGTTCCCTGCGCGTGGCATAATTATGACACTGGGCTCATCTTAATACCCTGTTCCAGCCGGTCAATTTATGTGTGCCCCTAGCCCCATATTTTCATTTCTCCCATGCCATCCGCCACCTCCTATTACTGTTTGGTGTCCCTCAAAAGCCTGGACCATCCCAACCTGTGTCCAGATACAGCAATTTCTAGAACTTTGTGGGCATTTGTTTCTGATCTCTGGGCCAAATGTATCCTGGGACCCCCCAGAGTTGGTTGTTGCCACAATGTCTGATTTTGGTACTGGAGTACAGGATGCTACAATTACCAACAAACAGATCACACCTTAGTGTGAGTTTGCCTGTGATGGATATGCATAGGCCCATTTGCTGTTCCCTAGAAGATTTTAATTAGTAATTAGTCTACAAAGGAACTTAGACAATAGAACTCCAGAACTCACACCATTGAATATGAAAACACACACCACAGAATATGAAATACAGGGCCTGTATGTGTTTGGGTTAGGTGAATATTAGCCACTGTAATTTTAAAGGGACGCTATCACCTACACATAGTTTATAATAATAATAATAATGGAGTAGAATATAATCAAAAATAATCTATACACTGTGTTATCAGAAATGCAAGTAAATGTAGAAATTGAGAGAAAGACATGTTTCAAATGTGTCAGGGCTGTCTCCAATTCCCATTGAAAAGTAGTTCATTTGCATTCTAAGCCATAGGTGATGTTATAAACAGAAGACACCACATACATTCTCCCTTTTATACATATATAAATCGTTGCTTTTATTTAATACAGTATACAACAATATTTAGTTGACAGTGTCCCTCTAAGGACAATATATTGAGACACAAATGCTTGGCTTAAAACCAAGTGCCAAGAAAAGGAATTGCAGAGTCTCACCCTGATTTTCTTTCCAAAGTTCTTAAAATTATTGCTATCATTAATTGCAATACTTTAGTATTCCGCTACTTTTGCATCATAGGATGTTAACAATGCTAAAATATCACTTGCTGTCAGCTAACATAACCGCCATTCCTAAATTGGGCAAGCCTCCGACCACTGTCCGAATTTTAGACCTATCTCTCTCCTAAACATGGACATTAACCTATATATTTGCAAAAATTGTAACTAAAAAACATATTCCCACAGCTTTTACATTATGACCAAGTAGGGTTCGTCAAAGGGTGACAAGCCTCTGACAACACCAGGAAAATTTTGAATCTAATACCATTATCCTAGCTCAAAACAGTGGCAAACCCAGCCTTCTGCTATAGACAGCAAAAAGGCATTTGACCGCCTACACTGGAAATTCCTTGAATCCACCTTTTTCTTTTTTTTTTAATATCTTGGTTAGAAAGCTTCAACTATCTCTCCATTACAACATCGATCCCTCTACCCTATATGGGTCTCCTTAGCATCCAGTATTACTAGTGATATGTATATATTTTCTATCTGCCATATACATATCCGCATATATACAAACATGTATTTCCATGCTTTGGCAATTTTTGCTTATATATATCTGTGTCTTCTTTCATTCACACATTCATAACATTCATTCTTGACCCCCAGAGCCGACGAGTCCCACATCCCAGTCATATCTGATTACTATGCCTGTCCAGCCACGGCGACCATATCTCATAATACTTTTCGATTTTATCATAGTTGTTTATATAGTAACCCTTCTCCATTTGACATTGGTACCCAATCAGTTTACCTATATCTAGTTGGCCCGGCGTTTTCCATGATCTGGTGATTATGATTTTTGCGGCTAATAAGATTTGAGTCATAAGTGTTCTTTTCCCCATTTCCCATTTTTCTAAACCTAAATGGAATAACATCAATGCTGGGTCACACATAGTCTCAACCCCGATAATGATAAAAATTAATGAGGATACTGATGTCCAGAAATTTTTTATATATGGACATTCCCACCAAAGATGTACCAGCGTTCCCCTATTACTTTGGCATCTCCAACATTTATCCTTGTAATCCGTATACATTTTTTTCAATCTTACCGGCGGGAGGTGCCATCTATATATCACTTTATAGTATGTCTCCAGTAGGTTCAGAGAATGAGTAGACCCTCTTGTTATTTGAATTGCTTTAAGCCAGTCTTTCTCTTCCCTGGATATATTTAATTCGTTACACCATTTTTTAATTATTGGTAGAGTATTAAATTCTTCCACATGGTCTAATGCTGCATACGCTTTTTTTCCCCATTTATTTTTCCAAGCTGCCAAGAAAAAGTCGTCCATGTCCTGATTATTTATATGTACAAGAGGAGCTATCTCTTTTTCATAGAAGTGCTTCAATCTTAGGTATGGAAAAATTTCTCTTGGCCGCAGAGAGAAGCAGCTGGTTATTACTGAGAATTGTTGAAATTTACCATCTACAATTAATTGGTTTATTGAGCTTATTCCTGCCTCTTTCCATGGTTTTAAATCTATATCCTGGATACGCTTTTCCACTGCATCCAAGGACAGAAATCTATTAGTAGAATATGAAGATAGATATTTTTTCCTAATTTTTTTCCATATACAAGACAAATCATCTACAATAGGGTTTGCAAAGCTTTTCATATTTTTATTTATTGGAAATAAATTATCTATTAATAAGGATCCGTCTTGTTCCATCATTATCCACGGATGTTTTTTAATATCTGTGTGGGTCCATTTTGCGAGATGAGTAAGCATGACTGTATCATATATTTTACATACGTCTGGCATCCTAATTCCTCCCTGCGCCTGAGTTCTAGCTAAAATCTTAAACGAGACTCTCGAGGTTTTACCCCCCCGGGCAAATTCATTAAATTTACTTTGGAACTGTTTCAGGATGTTTGGATCTACCTTCAAAGGGATTGAGCGGAACAGAAAATATAAACGTGGGAGAACATAATAATTTAACACGTTGATTCTACCAAACCATGATGTGTACAGTTTTTTCCATTGGGTTAAATTATTTGATATATCTTTTAATATTGGGAGATAGTTGGCCTTGATAATTTTTTGTGGGTCGAACGATATCTTTATTCCTAGGTAGTCTATATGTTCTGTACTCCACGAGAAGCAATATTTTTCCTTGAGATCCCTTATTTCAGGGCTATGAGTATCAGATATTAATGCTTGGCATTTTGCTACGTTCAATTTATAGTAAGATATTTTTGCGAACCTTTCAATCTCATTCATTAGAGTTTCAACAGACAATTCTGGTTCTTCTAGTGTTAGTATTATGTCATCTGCGAAAAGTGATATTTTGTGTTCCGCTCCTTTGATATTGACCCCTTTAATATCTTTATTGTCCCTGATAGCTTGGGCCAATGGTTCCAGTGAGATAACATATAGTAAAGGTGCCAGAGGACATCCCTGACGCGTACCATTATGAATCTCGAACCAAGATGATAATATACCTGAGCCTGTAATTCTGGCACATGGTTTTTTATATAGGGCCCATATTGCGTCAAAAAACGGTCCCCCTATACCAAATGTTCTGAGCGCGAGCCCGAGGTAGGTCCAGCTGACCCTGTCGAAGGCCTTTTCAGCGTCCAACGACAGGGCCAACACTCGCCCACCCCGAGCCCGGGCCGAGAACAATACATTAAGATTACGCCTGATGTTATTCGTAGCTGATCTTGTTGGTATGAATCCCGACTGATCCTCATCTATCAAACGATGGATTACTCTCTTAAGCCTGCCTGCCAGAACTGCGGAGTATATCTTTACGTCTGTATTGATTAGGGATATTGGTCTATAGTTTTTAATTTCCATTTTATCCTTCCCTTCTTTCAATATTGGACTGATATTTGCAACCAGCATTTCTTTCGGCATTTCTTTGTTGTTTTTAATCTCCTCAAACAGGTCTAGCAGGCAGGGTAGGATGTCATCCTCAAACATTTTATAGAATAGATTTGAGTATCCGTCGGGTCCAGGTGACTTATTCCTTTTTAAATTTTTTATTATATCGCTTATCTCTTTAATAGAGAATGGGGAATTCAGGAATTCTTGTTCCTCAGTAGTTAGTTTTGGGAGATTTAACTTATTTAAATAGTTAGATACCTCATCTCTTTCTTCTTCTTTTGAAATGTTTATTTTGTTTTTATTTAAATGGTATAATTCTTGGTAAAAGTCAATAAAGGCATTGCCTATCTTATCCGGGTCCATTAATGTTTCTCCCTTATATTGAATTTTATTTATTGTGTTATTAACTCTCTGTTTTTTTAATAAGTTTGATAGGAGTTTATCTGCCTTGTTTCCTCTTATATACCATTTTTGTTTTAGACAGAGTAGGTTTTTATTTGTTCTATCTATGACTTTTTGTTTAATTTTACTTTTGATCTCGTTTATCTTATCTATTATATCTTCCTGTAGGGTTTGTTTATGTATTTGTTCTAAAGTATATAGTTCGGCTTGGAGTTGTTGGTACGTCAGACCTTGTTTTCTTTTTTCTATAGAACCCATTTTAATTAGACTACCCCGGATTACCGCTTTTAGTGTACACCACATTGTAGATCTCGAGATTGAATCATTTTCATTTTCCGCGAAGAAATTTTTTATGTCAGTTTGTATCTGTTTTTTAATTTTTCCCTTACCAACAAAGACTCATTTAGCTTCCAGTAGGTTTTTTTTTTCACAATTCCCTCTTCTATGGATATGGAGACAGGGGAATGATCTGATCATGTTGCTGCTCCAATATCACATTTCAGTTCTCCTCTAAATGTGTCTCTGTTTATAAGGAACATGTCTATACGGGAATAGGATCTATGAGGTATTGAGTAATGAGTATAGTCTTTGGATGTTGTGTTTAGTGCTCTCCAGACATCTATCAGGTTGTTTTTGATAATAAATTCCCCAAATTTTTTTGCTAAGTGTATTTGTTTGTGACTCATTATTTTACCCGACTGTAGTTTTTTATCCAGCTCGGTATCTACTACCAAGTTGAAATCACCCCCCATAATAAGTTGTCCTTGTATTACTTTTTCAACCTGTGCCCACATTTTTTCTAAAAAGTTTATAGTGTTTTCATTCGGTGCATATATGTTTACAAGAGTGTATATGACATTATTAAGTTTACAAACTAGTATAATATACCTGCCGTGTTTATCTATTACTTTGTGTATTATTTCTGGTGTCAATGAATCTTTTATTATTATCATCACTCCTCTACTTTTCTTTGTATTATGATAACTTGATGTGAATATATGTGAATATTTTCTATTATATATCATTTTTTTTGTGGATTTCACCCAATGTGTTTCTTGTGCAAACGCAATATCTATTCTCTCGTGATTAATCATTTCCATAAGCATCCTTCTTTTATACGGGGAATTTAATCCTTGTGTATTTATTGTACTAATCCTAATCACCATGTCTGAGACAGGCAGCAAACTCTCTCATCGGCTCGGGGGGTCCATTCATACATCACATTCATTCCAGATTGAGTAATCGTATCCAATCGGATCCGAACACCCTCTTGTCCCAATATTAGGGATCTCTCAATTTATTCTTTGCTCTAATTGAGCTTGTGCTCGGCTTAAGGAAGAGACGGGATCGATTTTCCAATAATTACTATAATAATACCTGTTCGTTCTATTATCCTAACTAATATTCAATGTCACCACCCTGAGATTTACTATGACAGGGTGGACCTGACTGAAAACATTTACTAAGAAAAATACCTCCGCATGTCCTCCGCCCTCTTAGGTCTCCCGTATACCTGACCACCCCCACCCGCCGCCACCCCGTCCCCCACCCCCCACATAAGAGGGAGACAGGTGGCGGGTGGGCGGCGGGCTGTCGCCAGCCTACACTGCACCATATTGTCCTCGCGGGCCAAACAGGCTTATACAGAGACAGCACCCAAGCTCACAGAGCCTCCGCCCCCCTGCCCGGACCCAGCTAGCCCGCCCCCACCCTCGCCCCCGATAACAAAAGGACAAGGGGCGAGAAGGCAGGAGCGGGATCTTCTATTAACCACTAATGCAGCTCCACCATCCCCCCAGCCCAGCCCCCCCCACACGTGGCGCAGGGTGCGGGGCGAGGGGAGGGCAAGGAGCCCATTCCTCAGGGGGACGCACATACATATAAAAACACATATAGAGACCTGTGAGGGCAAAAGGGTGTATAAATAGCATTCATCGGGTTCAGCAAGTAAGGCGACTTCGCCATCACCTCGGTCCGGCCCCCATCATACATTACGCGGGGGGAGCGGGTCGAGGGGAGGGCCATTAGCCATCATACCATGGAGACCAACTTCCAAATAGAAAGACATGAGTTACATCGATGAACTCCCATCAGAGAAGGGAAACACATATACATAACATAAATCAATTTCAACCGATGAGGAGACTCCACTATCGCCTCCGCCCGGTCCATCATCATCCCAGGGTGCTCATCATAGAAATAGGAGAACAACAACAACGCTGCCGGGCTTCCACCAAAGGAGTGGTCTCCCCATGGAGACCAAAATCTAAGTAGAGACATATGAACCACATTGATGGTCTCCCATCAAGGAAGGCACTACACATACACAGATCATGGATCCATTTCAACCGATGAGGTGACTCCACTGTCTCCTCGGCCCGGTCCCCCCCACACGTGGCGCAGGGGGCGGGGCGAGGGGAGGTCAGTCCACCATCATCCCAGAAAGCCCAACATAAAGATAGGAGGACAACAACCACGTTGCAAATCTCCCACCATGGAGAGGGCAGATTGTGGCTAGCATGTATAATTATTCGCAGGCTCCCTGTCCCCAAACCTAAACAAGATCACCCCCATCCCTCTTTTTCCTTCCTCTTCTCCTCTTCTCCCCTCTCCTCCCTCCATCCCTCCTGTCTCCTTTAACCAGAAAAGCTCCACCAATCATAAATACATGGTAAATAACCAGAAAAAATCAGAAGTTTTTATTGACATTGTCCATCATGCAAAAAAAAAAAAAAAACAGAAGTGAAGTTGTTTGGTAATCCATCAAAAGTTCAGAGTATGTCTATCCAATAGGAATGTCCCATTTTTTGAATAAAGCTGACGCTTGCTCCCAAGATTCGATTGTATATCTTGTATCTTTATGAGTGAGATATATTTTTGCTGGGAAACCCCAGGCAAACCTTATATTTTCCCTGTGTAATATGTCTGTAGCTCTTCTTAGTTTCAATCTTTGTTGCCTGGTATGTAAAGATATATCTTGCAAAATCCTTAAATCTTTAAATTTTTCCGTGAGAATCTCTTTATTGTTTTTTGCCTTCCATATCGCTTCTTTATGTGTGTAATTATGGAGGCGGACTAATACGTCCCTTGGGGATTGATCCTCCTTACTTGGGCGATAGGCATATGTTCTGTGAATCCTTTCAATCATGATCTCTTTTGGGATTGTATCACCTGCCAACTCTTGAAAGTATTCCTGAGCATAAACTTGAAGGTTTTCCCTGGTGATCTCTTCCGGGATTCCTCGCACTCTTATGTTTTTTCTTCTTGGTCTATTTTCAGAGTCTGCAATTTTATTTTGGAGATCCTCCATTTTGTTCTGTAATTCTTTGTTTATATCCTGCTGTCTTTCCATTTCGAATCTAAGGACTTCTACTTTCTCAATGTTTGCTTGCAGCTTGATATTTATGTTTCGCACCTCTGTCGTCAATTCATTTATGTTTTTTTGTAGGTCTTCTCTGATCTTATCCCTGTGCTCTTCCAGCGGTTTCATCAACATTGTTTGCATGTCTGATATTACTGGTTGGGTTCCTGGGATTCCATCTGGGCTTGTATCACTGCAGCTTTCCATGGAGTGTTCCCCTCTTTCTGTTTTATCTCCTTTTGCCTGTGGAGTCATGATCTTAGTTTTCCTTACTTCTCCTGTTTCCGGTGTTACTGGAGGGAGAGAATCCCTCTTATTTCTTCCTCTTTGTTCCATTTCAGGGGTAGAAAAAAATGTAGTCAATGTTTTGTTTGTTTTATATTCCTTTCTTTTTTTTGAGTCTATATGTTTCCTTGTCGCCATTTCTGCGAGGTTTACTGTTTTTTTTTCTTCTTTTTTATATTATTGTGAGAGACCAAAGTAGTTGATCGCAGAAATCCAGGAGGAGAGAGTATAATAGATTTTTTTTTTTCTTTCCTTCCCCTCCTTCTCTTTCCTCTAGATTGTATTATTCAGAAGAAGCAGATTTGCATTTAATTAGAAGGGATCTGTTAGGTATTAGCCTCCATGATTTTCCCTCCAAAATTATAAAGGGTTGACAATTGTCCCCAGAGATTCGATTGACACCTGGTTGTCTGTTTTCAGTTTTGTATTTGTTCCCGGGTTTTTCCCAGATAAACAATTATCTTCAACAGGTTAACAAGTTATTATACAGTGGTGTACATGTGTTTGATACTATCAGACGTAGTAGCACAGAGACAATAATCTCAACGGCCTCACCAATCAGCAGGTTATCATTATTCCCAGCTGCTAAGGATCATGTAATCTTTGATTTACCTTCTGTTTCTTTTTTTTTTTTCTTAATTTAGAGGTGCACAAATTTACATTTGTTGGAAAAAGTGAGGCAGATAGAAATAAGGTTGCTAAGTTCCAGCTTCATGCATGGGATAACAACCAAGTATGCTTATTGTCACCAACACTTAAACAAGCTTGATAAAAGTCAGCCTTTTTCAAGGATTTTCAAAGCCTAGCAACAGTGCATTTATTTTAGCAGCATGTATTTAAGGAAGCTCAAGTTTGCAATAGTCACCAAAACTCAAACATCAAGCAAAGCAGAGTCGTTAGGTTTTACAGTTATAGTTTTCCTTGCAAGCTTTGCAGTTTTGTTCAAATAATGAGGATTAGCCGATTTGCAGGCACATAGAGAAGATAAGAGTCACGTATGCTTGTTATGCAGTACTGCCAGAAAATTATTATTATACCGGTTTGTCAGAGTGTTTTTGAGACATAGGTAGCGGCACACTTCTCCCTTCATACAAGTTCACCAAGCATTTAGGTTTGTTAAGACATAGAGCACTGTATAATAAGTAAGACTTGCGGATTTTTTTTTTTCTGCCTCTATTGCTCCGGTTATGGTGCAGATTTTCCTGTGGGTAGATTCATTATGCAGGGGGATGCGACATGCGGATCAGGTTGCCCGTTAGTTTGGAGCCGAAGGTAGCCATTCACACAGGCGTCCTCTTTTCACAGGCGTCCTCTCCCCACCTCTCCTCACGAGCCACACGCGCTCACGTGATTACGTCATCACGCTCTCGCAAGAAACCCTTTTCCATCTCGAATCCACCTTTTTCAAATTTCCCAACAGAATACATAACAGTGGTTCTCACTCTATATTCGTCCCCCAATGCTAAAGTTTCATATGCAGGATTCCTTTCTAAACCATTTAACATCACTAATGGAGCCCGCCAAGGATGCCCACTCTCCCCCATACTTTATGTTCTAGCACTAGATCACACACTAAAATGAAGGGCTTCCCGTATTCACCTTCCCAGGATACGAAACTAGGTTTATTTGCAGATGATATCCTTATCACCCTTACTCAACCCCACACTTCCCTTTTAGCTATTCTGTAATTATTACTAGAATATGGTTAGATCTCCTACCACAAAATTAATGACACCAAAACTCAAGCCCTGCCAATATGTATCACCATTAACACACTACGTACCCTACAATACCTATTTCACTATGAATGGAGAACAGAAAGCATCTCGTATTTGGGGGTCTTCTTTACCAAGCACAGGAGTAAACAATTGGACGCTAATCTACTCAAATTATGGAGGACACTTAAACACGACATGCAGACATGGTCCAAATTATACATCTTCTGGCTAGGTCGCATCCCAGCTGTCAAAATATCTGTACTGCCGTAACTTTTATACCTGTTTAGAACCTTCCATATCACAATACTGCAACTATTATTGATGGCCCTGCAGAAAGATTTACATCATTTTATACATTGGGCAAACCATCCAGAATTGCAAACAAATGGCTATAAATACCATTTACACAAAGGTATCTGGGTGTACCTTTGTAACCGCAACATTACAAATCTGCCCGAATGGCCCAAACACTTCTGTTCCATGTACCCCCATGTTACAACTGCCTGGGTGGATATGGAAGATTCTCAAACCAGCCCTCACAGAATATGCAGCCATTATGGTTCCCAGACTCTAAATCTCCAAAACAATCATGGCTATTCCCAAGCACAGCCGCTTTGTTAAAAATCCGGAAACATTATGCAACAAATCTCAGACCTACGACAACTCTCCCCGGCATCCCCAATTACAGCATTAGAAGTACTAATCCCAAATCTCTCCCTCTCAATGTAGTTTAAGGCAGGAATAACACAGCTCAACCTTGTATAATCTCAACACCACCTCAAAACATTTGAGACTCTAAAAGATCAATACTCCATACCAAATAACGATTTCTATATATACCTTCACTCCCCCATATCCTTACTACATGCTGCAAAAATATTCAATCAACCCCAAAACTACAATCCATTTGCTACCAAGCGAAACTACCTCTTACTATATCCACCAAACACCCGTGTATGACGGAATGTGAAATAGAATTCCAGCATGAATTATCCCCTCTCCAATGGAAACAAGCTATACAGTGCCTAAAAGGCATTTCACATTGCGTTAACCACATAGAGTTACTGGGGACAATTCTGTACCGTTGGTACTTAGTACCGAGTAAACTTGCTAAAATTTACCCTACAACATCTCATCTATGCTGGAGAACATGCCAACATTGCACATTTGGTGGGAATGTCCCCTCTTACAACAGTTCTGGGACAATAAATAACACCTTTGACATTATAACAGATACCATCGGAATCAGCCCTTCAGCACATTCTCCCAAATATTTCGAAATTCCCACAGAAGGTGATAGTAGGCCACATACTGATCGCTGCAAAAACCCTGCTGGCCAGAAATTCGAGATCTCTGACTATCCCAAGCAAGGCAAGATTGTACAATATTATCACTTATAACTTAAAACTGGAAAAGATACACTATCTCAACACAAAATCTATGAAGAAATATGACACAATGTATGCTATGTGGTTAGAATGCCCAAAAATCTTCTGAAATCAGAAAAACCCCTTCCTCCCCACCCCCTTTTTTCTTCTCCCACCCATTTTCTAAATCTCTAAATTCCTACTATTCTTTTTTTCTCTATCGTTACTCCTGTAACTCAAAGATTTCAAAGTTATAGAACGCGTTTTAAGAGTTACTGTATAAAAAACATGTTGTCCTACCCGACTCTAATATTGATAACCCATACAATCTAACAGTTACTTTTTATCATCTACCTCATTATCTTTCAACCTGATATGACAACTGTTTATGACATACCATCAGTGGCAGATGCTCCATATGTACTAGGTGTGCACATATCCGAGGAATTCCAAGCAGATTCTGACCGGCTCAAGCCCCAAGTAACAGTGGAGTGAGTAAGATTAGCTCACAGGTGCTGTAGCACAGAAAAGGGGTCTACTCACACCCTAGGCAGACAACAAGAACAAACAGAGGTAGTGCCAGCTGAAGTCATCCGGAAGGTAGACAGCATCAATCCATAGTTGGTTTGTAAAAAGTAACTTTATTAAATCAAAAAAAGAATAATAAAACCATCGAGCAGGGAGACAGGTACAAAACAGAAACAACACACGCTTGACGCGTTTTGCACCAACTGGTGCTTTGTCAAATATCCGAGCAGAGAGAACACAAACCCCATAAATACATCCGAAAGACGACGCTGCTACGAATTTGGCAACAGAGTCACTCACTCTGTTGCCAATTCAACAAGCACTAAAAGTATACGAGTGAGTGACTCTGTTGCTGAATTCATAGCAGTATCGTCTTTCGGATGTAACGACGATGCTTGTGTATTTACGGGGGTTTGTGTGCCTCCGAGACGTCATGCCTCCGAGTGACAGGCGTGCTCCGGGCTGGCAGCACGCCTGTCACTCAGGGGCATAATATGCCCCTGCATACCATAACTGTATTTGCTAATTGATCTCACTATTTTTATTTGTTACTGTTAAAACCAATAAAAAACCTTAAATACAAAAAAACAATGCTAAAATATGTTTTCATTTTGTAAATTCAGATTGTATACAAAAACGTGGACCTCACTCACCGATGAGCCCCAACCAAATCCTTCTGAAAGCTAGTAACATACAAAATTTGCAGACGTCCAACGTGCTTGGATCAAACCTGGTGAACAATGCAAATATCCGAGATACCTGGGGATTACCTATGTCCCATTCAGAACAGAAAAGAGAAGTTCCACATCATCCTTCGACAGAACACACCAACAAGGATCCAGTGAAGTATTTGCAAGATCTCAAAAATTCTGCTGTTCCAGCAGAAGTGAAAACTTTTATGACTCCATTTGAAATTAGAAAGCTGAAACTTAAAATGATCGAATCCTTGCACGGATCAGAGGTGCGATCATCTATACCCTCCCCAACCATTATTCGTCCAAAAACTAACAGCAGCTTTTGGGAAACTATGAGAAACCCGGCTAAATTTAGGAGATCAGCTACTGCTGAAAGCAGCCAACAGCAACTAAGGACAAGCTGTGAGTTAATCCAGCCTTTGCGAATGATCATGGGGCAAAGTAACAAAACACCTGACATAATAAACAGACCCCAGGAGGTTGTCAAAGCTAACCCGTTTAGAGAAAAATGTGGATTCCTGATTCGTACCGTGACACAGCAAAAAGAATATGAGGCAGAAAAGATGTCTCTGTATAATAAAACACAGGCGCATGTGCAAGCGAATAAAAACAAGGAAAGTAAAAATGCTTGGCTCATGAAAATTAAAGGGAAAAACATAGAAAAGTTTACAACAGAAGGAAAAATAGCTGCCCCTGAGTTTGGACATAATGTATTTCTTTAATCCAAAAAAAAAATAAAAAAAATTGATCTCATGTCACTGAATGTGTATTTGAATGATCCAATAAAAATATTTAATATTGTTTTCAATAATGTTTATTGTGCATCATTTGGTAATAAATACGTTTTCCCCTGTGTTGCAAATCTCTGTTTATAATTTCTTACCATATGTTTTGTGAACCTAGCTGCCAAATACTTGTCTAGGTGTAATATATATCTAGAATTCTTTTAATGCATTAAATTAACTATGTCATGTTTTAAAACATTTACATTTCAAAGGCTGAATGAAAATAGACCTGAATATGTTTGAGCCTCACTGGAATCCTGAATAACTCTATGTCACCATATATGGTGACTAGTCTATGATTTTATTTTTAATAAAATCCTAAACAGAGATCTCTCTAACTCAATACATTTCGTGAGGGTACATCACGCATTCAGACCTAAAGATCCTAACAACACATTCACCTATGATATAATATGCTGCTTTCATTCCTACCAGCTTAAAGAAGAAATCTTTAGACAATCCAGAAGAATTACTAGTATTGGTTTTAATGGCAATAAAGTGCATATCCTCCCTGACCGTCTAAAAGAAGACAAGCAATTCGATCAAAAGAAACAGCAGACTATTCACGCTGAAGAAGATGGAAGAGGCATCAAAGTTTTTCTCTAGTTTGGGCATCACTCCACAGGATAAGAGAAACTGGGCAGAGAGATCAGAAATGGGCACAGAGAGTCCCCAGACATTGCACAGCATCGCTGGCTCACCTGGAGAAAGCCTCTCCTCACAAGTTTCAAGACAAGGAATACAATAGTTCATGTAACATCAGAAGTCCTAAATGTTTAAAAAGTTTAACTAAGACTCTGTCTTCACTATTGTTTGGACTTACTCGCTTTATTCTGTCATGGTGATATTGTTTTTCTTTTATAACAAAACCTGTTATTTTAGTGATTATTTAAGGCCGAGACATTGGTATTTACATTAGACAACTCCAAATACTTCAAGGTCTTTTCATGAATTGAACATTTTTTCTTTAACAAATGCCAGCTTACTTAACATGTGTAACAGTTATTTTTCAGACCCAGGTTCCGTTTCCCCTTTAATTCCATTAATCCATGAGTCTTTTATTATAGCACTATAACTATAGCTTACTAAGCTATAAAAGTCATTATAAGCAAAACACAGTTCAGCATTTAGTAGGAGACTAGTTTTCAAAGTATTTCTCAAAATGTAAACATTGTACTTCAGTCTTTTTATTATTGGCACTGTGCCCAGCCTATTTACTGAGTTACAGTTAAGATAGAGCTAAACTAGGGGGTCTTTGTATTTATTAACAAGAATAGCATAGTATAATTTAGTGCAGTTTTGGCAACATATAAAAACTTTTATAAATCCGTGGAGTGGAGATAGCAATTGTGTGAGATCCATATACCTCCCCATTTGGTCTGATTGCTATTTTCATTTATCCAAGCTAAGTTATTCTTATTTTTTAAAAAGTACTTAGAAGTTTTAATTTTATATCAATCAAATACTTGCTTAGGTAATTCAATTTCCTTACACCTTCTCTCATGAATCACGGGTACAAAATATGTTTTACCTCCTGTAACATAAAAAAGAAATTAGGGGTGGCAATCGTTTTACATAAAAACTGCCCATTCATCCCTCAGTCAATTAAAACAGATACTGAAGGAAAATATATAGCCTTATTGGGACTTTGAGGCAATACTGCTATTAATTTAATAAACATGTAGGTACCATCTACACCAGATGCTAAATTCTGGAAAAGATGTAACGCTTTCTTGAGTAAATTCCAGCAAAAACGATAATAGGGAGAGACTTTAATTCTACCATTTTCCCTGTGTTAGACCGTTTAGGTAATAAGTTCAATCTAAAACCACACCCATCTGATATAATTCTAGCCAACTTCTTGTCCCGCAATTCTTTTATTGATATTTGGAGGCTACGGCACCCCACTGAGAGGAGTTATACCGTATTTGCTTGCTTATAAGACGACCCTGATTATAAGACGACCCCCCAAACTTTGGATATTCCATTAGGAAAAAAACTAAAAGCCTGAATATAAGACTACCCTATAGGAAAAAAGTTCAACTTGTATATATTCATATGTAAATTGCTTTTTTAATAAAAAATTATGATATCAAAAAATGTATTTCTAGTTTTTATTTCTTTTTATGTGCCAATGCTGCCTTTCTCTTTCCCTTGCCCCCATTTTTCTCTCTCTCCCCCCTCCCCTTGTCTGTCTCTTAACCCCCTCACTCCCCTTGTCTCTGTCTCTTAACCCCATCCCTCCCCTTGTCTCTGTCTCTTAACCCCCTCACTCCCCTTGTCTCTGTCTCTTAACCCCTTCCCTCCCCTTGTCTCTGTCTCTTAACCCCCTCACTCCCCTTGTCTCTGTCTCTTAACCCCTTCCCTCCCCTTGTCTCTGTCTCTTAACCCCTCACTCCCCTTGTCTGTCTCTTAACCCCTTCCCTCCCCTTGTCTCTGTCTCTTAACCCCTCCCTCCCCTTGACTCTGTCTCTGCCCCCCTCCCTCCCCCCTGTCTCTCTGTCCCCCTCCCTCCCTCCCCCTGTCTCTCTGCCCCCCCTCCCTCCCTTCCCCTTACCTTGATCCCTGGTGGCTAGTGGGGGCAGCCGGGGGATGTCTGCACGAAACTTGCAGACATCCTCCATGCTGCCCGACACGGCAGTCTATTATGACGGACAGCTGTCCGTCATAATAGTCTGCCGTGGCGGGCAGCATGGAGCATATCTGCACGTATAGTGCAGACATCCCCCAGCTGCCCGATTGTCCCTGGTGCCTAGTGGGGCAGCAGAGGAAGTCTGCGCGATGAGCGCAGACCTCCCCTGCTGCCGCCCGGCACGCTCGCCGGGATTTCTGTGACGAAAGCGGAAGTACCCGGCTTCTTCACAGAAGCCCCGGCGGTCGTGCCGGGCGGAAGCAGCGGAGTCTGCGCTCGTTGCGCAGACATCCCCTGCTGCTAGAGAAGGGGATCCAGGTCCCCTGCAGCTCTGCTGGGGACCTGGATCCATGTCTTATAATCTGACCTCAATTTGAGGTCAGATTATAAGAAGACCTCGATTATAAGACGAGGGGTAGTTTTCAGATTTTTTTTTCTGAAAAAAACCTCGTCTTATAATCGAGCAAATACGGTACTTTTTTTTCCAACTCCCACCTTAACTATTCAAGAATTTACTTTTTCTTAATTTCAAAAGATCGCTTATCGCTGGTTGAGGAATCTGGGAAACAGACAACGCTGACATCTCTCTTTCTTTAAGCGTACCCCAGCATTACAAACATTTGTCTTGGAAACTCAACAATTAACTTTTACACTCTCCAGAGATTTATAAAGTGGTTAGGGAGTCTATTCAGGATTACTTTTTGTTAAATATGGGTTCAGTATCAGATCCTACTATACTGTGGGCTGCACACAAGTCAGTGATTATAGGAACTATTATCTCACAGGCCTCCAGAGCCAAAAAAGAACAGGAAGCTAAATCACAATTTCTCCTCAAAAGGCTAAATGAACTTGAGGTAATTAATTAAAAAATCCGTCGAGAGCAACAACAGAAGAACTAATGGGAGTCTGGTCAGAAATAAAAAAAATTACTTTGACGGAATCTGCAAAAGACAGATGTACTATAAACGTTTTAAAAAGGATCTGATGTTTAGGCCTATCTACATTGCAAGTCTCTATGAAAGAGGGAGGTTTAGGAGCACCAAATATTTTAAAATATTACCAGTCTACCCCATCGTTGACCTGGAACCTGACTTAATGTTTCCTGATCTACCATCTCATTTTATTTGAATTCCAAATGAATATCGGCCTCAAATTAAAAATAAATGTCCCAGTATATTTAATTACATTTCTATTTGGAATAAATGGGCGATCAAATATTGATTAACTTCAAAATTGTCACCTATGATGCCATGTTCCAGAAACAATAAAATCCCACCTGGTTTGGAATTGCAGCAATTTGCAAACTTGCTTAAAATTAATATTTTTAGAATAGAGGAACTGTTTTTTGTATAAATAATTTAAAAATTTAAAACTTTTAAAGCTTTGGGCCCCTAAATACCAAACACTGGTTTATATATAAACAATTGAAAGAATTTGCCTCTTTCCAGATATTAAAACAACTGCAAAGAAGCCTAGATCGTGGTTTGAGAGTTGGTGCATGAATAACCCCAATGCTAAAAGGTGCTATCTATTTAATTAAGCTTGGGGAAAAGACTTGGGCAAAATCCTGGATCAAGAAGATTGGCAGGAGATATGGAGACCACATCTAAGCTATCAATCTGTGTTATCCACAAGGAACAGGGATATAGAACATTGTTCAGATGGTACTATACCCCAGACAGGTTAGCACATATTCATCAACATTTGAATAATACCTTTTGGAAATTGTGCGGGTCCACAGGTTCATATTTCCACTGCTGGTGGTCTTGACTATTGATTTAGTCTAATGTTACACCAGAGATGCCTATTTTGAATTAAGAGGTATAAGAGTATAAATGGAAATATAAGATCACTTGTAAGGGAGGGGAAAAGAAGAAGAAAAAAGACGTTCTAATTCTAGAAAGGACTTCACAGATTAAATAAGAAATGAAGAAGGGTCAGGGGCCTCTTCACTAGTTATAAACAAGCAGTAGTCATCTCTCCCAACAATTCGTAGCAATAATTAACACGTAACAAATAGAAGGTAAGAACAA
Organism: Pelodytes ibericus; assembly: GCA_036172795.1. NCBI lineage: Eukaryota > Metazoa > Chordata > Amphibia > Anura > Pelodytidae > Pelodytes > Pelodytes ibericus. Next base: position 121,193,465 of record CM069862.1, read on the forward strand.
GTGGCACATAGATGGGCCTTGAGCCCAAACACAGGGAAGGGATGGTAAGGGTAACCAAGAGAGGGGATATACACGGTTCATTTCAACCACAGAAGGGTCCTCTTTTTTTTTTTCATCAAATAGATGGTATCTTACTCCGAAACGGCTTAAACATATGTTCCCAGAATCCTCAGACAGATGCTGGAAATGTAAAACAGAAGAAGGCAACTTAATCCATTGCTGGTGGCGATGCACACCGATAAACAAATTCTGGCAAGAGGTAATAAAATTAATAAGTCAATTAACCAGGAGAAAATTACCCCTCAAGCCAGAAGTCATACTGCTAAATATGTACTGGCCAAAAATGGCGAAAAAAGATGCAATGATAACATATCATATAATTACGGCAGCTAAACTATTAATAGCTAGAGAATGGAAAATGGATACAGTACTACATATACAGGAAGTCAGGAAACAAGTAATTTGGCAAGCTAAAATGGAGAGGTGCATCCTGAGCAGTCTAGCAAACAGACATACCCAAATAGAACGCTGGGAAACATGGATTACCAAAATGGAAAGAGACACTTAACAATAAGATTAGACACATATGAACACTATTCAGCATCAGAAACTAACACCTCCAGCTGAGTATAAAAAGAAAGAGAAGAAAGAGCAAAGAAAAGGGAAAGAAAGAGGAAGGAAAGGAAAGGGAAAGGAGGAAGAGGGGGAAGGGAAAAAAAAGAGGAGAAAAAAAAAAAAGTCCAGAAGAAGGAATCCCACCAGAGAAGGGCATCCACACATAAAACCGTAATATAGGGTAAGACTCTGATCAAAGCTCTCGATCACTCTCCAAGACTAAAATATACAGTTATAACAAGATGATAACAGCACAAAGAGAAGAGGGGAGGGGGGTTAGGGGAAAGGGAAAGAAGATAGAGGATATTAATGATGACTCACTGTACCGCGTTCATGATATAAACGAAAAGCTGAAGGTGGGCTGAAACCGGTACACGTCTGAAATAAAAAAATAAAAAAAACGTTCACACTCAATGATTTATATAATAGGTCTTAACCGTATTCGTTCTCCTCTTGGTGAGGGAAATTTAATGTGGTTAAGACCTACATACGACCGAAAATCAACTATGTTTTGACCATGATACCACTAGAGGTTCTTCTAAGCTGAATAAAAAAATATTTAGTCCCCATTTTCCAGGTTTTATGGTCAGGGAAATCCCCTAGAATACGATAGAAGTTGCTCGCTAGAAAACAAAATCAAGGGGGGTTGGGGCTTCTGAATGTGCCAACTAACGCAATAATTACTCAAAGAAGCTGGGCCAAGTCAGAAAGGAGGTTCAGATTGTAGTAAAGTCTCCAAAATAAAAGTCTGAATGATAACTTCGACTTCTGGGACACGAGTAACAATATTTAGGTCAGGCTTAAGGCCCACACTGTTAGGATAAGAAACAACATCCTTCCAGTGTAGAAGAAGTTAAAAAGTAAAATTGGGCTTAAGGATAATATTCTTTCATTTTTACCCCTGAGATTTATCCTAAGGATGATAGTAGATCTGGATTTGTCGGCATGGACAGAGAGGGACATAAAGTCCATAGAAAATAGCGTTGAAGGAAATAAGATAAAATCCTTTCAGGATCTTAGACAGGAATTTGATTTACCAGGAAGGGAGTTGTTTAATTATTTTAGAGTTAAGAGATATCTAGCGACCAATTTATTTAATGAAGTAAAATGTAATTCTATTGTTTTTTTGTAAATGACTCTATTGCAAAATGACAACATGAATTTATTGTCAAAATGTTCAGAAATAATAAGGTCTATTAAAAATGATCAAATGTTCCAGGTAAAGAAAAATGGAAAAAAGGACTTTCAAATAAGGAATGGTTACAATTTATGAATAACACCTATAGAAATGTTCATTGCCTCAACCTCAATAAATTGCACTTTAAATTATGGAACAGATGGTTTCTGATGGTCTCTACCAGACTGGGTAAAATGTACCACGGATGAACCACACCCACTTGTGGTTCATCTCCTGGAGACTTTCTCCACATCTGGTGGAGGTGTCCCCTGGTAAAAGTAATCTGGGACGAAGTTCAGAATATCATAAATAAACATGAAAATGGAAATTTTGTAATTACAGCAGTAAGAGCTCTTTTACATTTGGAGGAAAATTTAAAAATAATGTGATAGGCGCTGTGTAATTTTTTCTATTTTTTTCTTTTACATTTGGACCTAAATGTACTGGGCCCTGAACAAAGACAGGTAGTAACAAATATATTCCTAGGAATGAAAATGAAAATCGCAAGGAACTGGAGATCAAATTTCATTGTAAGATGGAACTCTATAAAACAGTATATCTTGTACCTGTTTTGAATGGATAATATTAATTTCCTTGTGTTTCTGGAAGTTTCGTTTCTTTGTTCAGATGTACTGCCTGCTACTACGTATGCAAAATGATGACAACTTAACCCTTGTTGTAAATATGAGTGATTAACAAACGCAGATCAGAGCTAAGGAAAAAGAACACTTGTTTTGGCGCTCCGCGAGTATTGAGCCGGAACGCAGTTTGATCTATTGGTTCCTAATCAAGTGTGGTCATATCAAAGCAGACATTGTCGAGTAATTGATTAGCTTGGTCCTTTCATAAAGCTAATTATGCTCTAACAAGAATGAACCAGAAATGGTGCCATAAAGGAAATAGAGCTGATAAATGCTAACTAACAGATTAAAAAATTGAAAGGGCAGAGCCAGAGTAGTCAAAATCATTATGAATGATCAAAATCATACAAGTCCCAAATCAATAGGTGAAGTATTCAACTTATTCTATTCGCTTTTTTGTATAAACTCCCAGAGACTTCCACAAAAAATTATATAACTAAATATTTAGAGGGGACTAAATTACCATCTCATTCCAATAAACAGTTGTAAGAACTAAATCTACCTTTTTCTAATGAAGAGATCATGGAAGTAATTAACAACCTAAGGAAAAATAAGGACCCAGGTCCGGATGGTAACATAAATTCCTTCTATAAGAAATTTAAACAGGAGTTGGTTCAACATCTGTTTGAGACATTTAATGAGTTTAAAACTCTAGATGCTCTTCCACAGGAACTCCTGCAGGCTACGATATCTCCAGTACCCGGTAAGGATGACACAAACCCCACTAATTACAGGCCAATCTCATTAATAAATTATGATATAAAAATGTACTCAGCAGTCCTTGCTAATTGACTGAATAGGGTTGTCACCTATTTAATACATCAAGATCAGGATCTCCGGTCGTCTGTCAAGTAATAGTTTGCATAGGTAAATAGTTGTGATTGGATACTCTGAGTTGGGAAAGACTGCCCAGTTGGCCCTGTCCCTTGATGCCTAATAAAACTGCCAACTGGGGATTCATGCTTCAGACTTTGGAGCAATTTGGATTTAATGGTTCCATACTTAGTGCGATAAGGGTTCGCCGATTAATACGGATAAGGAAATGATCAATACCTTGGCACAATCATACCCCTTTGGACTACATCTAGTTTGAATTATTTAAGGATTTACATCACCCCAGAATTGGAGATGTCATGAACAGAAACTTTGATATATTATTTAAATATAATTTGCATATAACACATGAATAGAAAAATATAGGTATATCATGGTTAGGGAGAGTATCCATCATTAGATATGTCCTCCCAAGATGGTCTTACATCCTAAGAATGGTCCCGCTGACAAAGACAGTGAGTCAGTTGAGGCAGATTCATAAACTGTTTATGGAATATATATGGGGACAAAAACGTCCCAGAATACCCATGAACCATATTATGAAAAGATGTAATAAGGACGGATTGGCAATTCCAAATGTGATTTAATATTATAAATCTAGTAAGATCTTTCATATTCATAGATAGCAGGACCCTCTGGCAAAACAAGAACCTTGGTATGGGATCGAATCTGCTCTGATTGGAGTAGAGGACTTATAATCCCTGATCTGGATGGAGGGTAGGAAAGAGGTGGGCCTAGCCTGGAAATTGATATATTGATATAACTGATATATTGATATAACTCATTTGAAACAATCAATGGGGGATTGGCTTCATTTTAGGAATGGAAATGGCCTGTTGAAGTAAATATCTGTTTATAGTCCACTGAAAACCATTGAACTTAATATAATAGATGGAAAAACAAGAATGCATCTATACAGGTCAGTGACTTGTTGGACGGACTGCAAATTAAACCATTGGACCAAATAAAGTTAATTCTGGATTAATCCCAAAAATAGATCTTTCCATACTTAAGGGTAAAAGACTATCTAGGCCACCATCTGTTGTCCAGGGATGGATAATAATTTAGTAAAGATCTAGACAAGTTGTTTGGTACCTGGTCCACAGTTAAGCCAATGTCCAAATGTTATGATATAATAAGAGCTAAAGATAATGAACCAAGGGCCTGGCTTAATTATTAAAAGGAAATAGATCAATCAGTCCAGATTGAACAATGATATAAATCCATTATTGAAGTAAAATAAATCAATCCACTGTTTAAATATAGTTAAGCTTCACTACAAAATATTACATCAGTGGCATTTGGTTCCAAAGGTCCTTGGTAGAATTAATCCAGCAGTTTTGAATCTATGCTGGAGATGTAATAAGGAGGTAGGAAGCTTCAGTCATGTATGGTACCACTGCCGACGTCTTAGATCATTTTGGGCCAAAGTATTCAAAACACTCTCGATACATTGGCTTCCGCAGAAGGGGGCAAGGAGGGGCACTTGCCGCCCCCCCTCTGGAAATTGGACCTGCAGCAAGGGAGGGAGAAGCTGTTTAGGTTCGGTTAACTAGATTTATAGATCATAAAAAACACTTGTCAGACAGAAAATTGCAGCAACAACATTTTAACTATATACCCCCTGTCAGAATGGTTTGGTTTGCTCTCTCAGGGCAGTTTTTACCACTGAGCAATAGGGGTAGCTGCAAACTGCAGTATCCTCTGATTCTACAACTTGAGGCCTATAGTTTCTGAATATTTTTTTATATTGTTACTTGCTTGGGTGGATGACATGATACTGGTTTAAATTATTATTCTTTAACTCACTCACCACTAAACCCATTTCATCATGGTATTGCCCATGTTCCCTTAACTTCTCCCTACTACCATTGATTTAATTTACCCCACTGGCCACTAACTGTTTTTCATCCTATTAACCAGCTTCCCTTAGATCCCTTCTTTCATCCTATTGGTCTCACTCCCAGTCACTCTGACTTCCTTTAGTTTGGAATTGGCTGGTTTCTGTTTATTCCCTCCTCTTTATTCGTGTTTCCTCTGGCTGTATAGGAGTTGTTGACTGGTAATAGCATTATTTTGTAACCCTTTTCATGCCAAACGAACCAGAGGGCTGAATTCTAATCTAAAAATGTAATTAATACTCCAGCGGGGGTGACACCCATTGTGCCGGCATCCCCCTTGCAGCAAATCGCGCTGCTGAACTTTCTTTTTTGCGGAAAAAAAAGTTTAAAAGAAAATCATTGCGACCTGATGTGACAGGGAAAACTGCACGGAGGAGACGACGATGGGACACGGAGCAGTCAGGTGTTGAGTACTAGGGAAGGGGGAAGAGGGTGGCATATTGGTTGTGTCTTATTAATGTCAGCATAACACTGGTTTATTATTGGGCAAATTGGCTGGGGCATATTAAATGGCAAAATAATACTGGCATATTCTTGGGAAAATTGGCTGGGGCAATATTAAATGACAAAATAATACTGGCATATTCTTTGTCAAATTGGCTATGGCATATTAATGGCAAAATAATACTGGCATATTATTGGGAAAATTGGCTGTGGCATATTAATGGCAAAATAACACTGGCATATTAATGGCAAAATAACACTGGCATATTAATGGCAAAATAACACTGACATATTAATGGGTAAGCCGTGGCATATTTAATGGATAAACTGAGGCATATTTTAACTGTGACAACTGACTGTGGCATGTCAATTGGTACCTGACAGTGGCTTATTTTAATTGGCAAAGTGATGCTGTGACATGTTCTTTGGGGCATAATAACATGTACTATGGAGGAAAGTGACACTGTTTATTGTTCTGCAGGGGCAGTTCTGTGGGACAAATTGACACTGTGGTACTTTTCTTGAGAGCTTAGTGGATGGATGGAATAGTCTTCCAGCATAAGTGGTAGATGTTAACACAGTGAAGGAGTTTAAGCATGTATGGGATAGGTATAAGACTATCGTAGATATAAGATAAAGTCGGGGACTAATGAAAGTATTAGACATGTGCATTCGTTTTTGGACGAATGCATTTTCGTCCATTCGTCCAAAAAATGAATAACTAAAATGCTAAACTAACAAAAGCTGAATGAACGAATGGTTAATAAACGAAAATCATTCGTCCATTCATGCTATTGGCATTCTATAAACCGAAATGGAGTCGGTTTATAGAATACCAATAGCATTACATACATTCCATAAACCGACATAATGAACGACTTTCGGTTTATGGAATGTATGTAATGCTATTGGTATTCTATAAACCGAAATAGAGTTGAAATAGGTCAATTCGTTTGAATGAGGACTTTATTTCGGTTTATAGTATACCAATAGCATTACATGCATTCCATAAACTGAAAGAGAGGTTAAAGTAGGTCAATTCGTACGAATGAATAAAACGAAACGAAAATAATGAACGAATTTCATCTGAAACGAATGCAGTAATGAACGAAATTCGTTTTTGACTAAATAAATAAAATTTTCGTCCGAAAGGACGAAAATGAAATGAAAATGTTAGTTTTGCACATGTCTAGAAAGTATCACTTTACTGAGAGGGCGTGGATGGAATAGTCTTCCAGCACAAGTGGTAGAGGTTAATACAGTGAAGGAGTTTAAGCAGGCATGGGATAGGCACAAGGCTATCCTAGATATAAGATAAGGCCAGGCACTAATGAAAGTATTACTTTACTGAGAGGGTAGTGGATACATGGAATGCCCTTCCAGCAGAAGTGGTAGGTTCATACTAATGTGTGTTTTATGGTGTAGACACAGCTCTCTGACTTAAGCACATCTGAACAAGGTCTTCTTACTACATTTCATGTAAAAGTGATAAAATGCACCTGCCTGATGTATATGTTGTGCTGAGAATATATCTGTTGTATATGCAGGATGCATGGTAATGTTAATGGAAACCTGGTGATATAATCTACACTGTGACAAGAAGGTGAAGTAAAATCATGCTAATTATGTGGAGTGGGCAGAGCTTTTGACAGTAGGTGTGGTCAATTTTCAGTAATTGGAAACATAGCTGCAAAGTGTCCCTGGAAATGTTTTTCAAATTTTGGGAACTATGCATTTGGTTGGCTTAACATCATGAGAAATGTGATAACAGCACTTGTAGTGCCAAAGGTTACTACCACTGCTGCATAACTATCAAGTGTCCTTTTTGGAACCAGGCCTTTATGTCCATTTTTAACATTGTGGAAGTCCCTTACATCACACACATTTTCATATTTTAACATCTAGACTAACCACACTAATTGACCTGCAAGAGTTTATCATTGTGGGATCTTTATTAGGTTTCGAAACAAGTCTAGCCCTTGACTGTGTAAGCGAGCCAAATGGCATCTCACCCAAAAGCAGATATTTGTGTGCGGTTTAATATGAGGTAATAATAATTTATAAATCTTTGCAGAATAACCATTAGGGTTAGGAGTTTTATTGTTTTGGGGGTGATTAATTGTTGATTCTCTCTATTTCTCTGAAATGGGGCCATTAAGTAGCTGTCCTTGAGGCTGAGTTAGTTTCTGAAGTCCTGCTTTCTGTAATACTTCCATGCCTACAGTGACGTTATCAGGTGTTGACTTGTAAAGAGTAGGGAAATGGCTGTAGAAAAGCTAGAGTTTTTGGGGATTTGTCACAATTTTGCTATTCTTAGTTTTAAAATGGGAAATATCACTCCGTGTTTTTTGGGACTAGGCCATATTTGCCAATAGTTAGACAGATTTATTGCCCCAGTGATTTATTGTTCAGGGGATTGATGGGCTGTATAGGTAGTAAAGGCCGTAATTACCTACAGTAATTACCTTCAAAAAAAGGCACTCTAGTCAAGCTACTCTTTTTGGATGATCTATATAAATCATTTCTACAAACCCAATATTTAAAGACCAGAGTGCTTTAAATTGCATTAGTATGGTATAAAGTCATGGGTAATGTAGTATAGTAGTAGTATTTTTATTCCCTAACCTACAACACGGGTTAAATTTGTCAAAGCTACACTTCAGACACCATGGTAAATGACATAATCATGCCCCCCTACCTCCGCATGATATCAACTAGCATTTTATCTGCAGATTAGGGACAAATTGATCATAAAAATTACTCATATTATAAAAAAAAACATGTTTAGTGCTTTCTAAGAAAATAATGCCATTGTATTTGAAGGGGAAACTTAAAATTACAGGCGTACCAAACGTTAACATCACTAACTCTATTTAGACCAAAGAGCTGTTGTGATCACGTGACGTTACCCACCAATACCCCGCCTTCGGGATCCTAAGCGTATACCAACACGCGAGAGGCGGAGCTTGAGGAATCCCGGAAGTGGCTGCGTGTCCCGGAACTGTGTATCTGTACTCACCATTCAGGGCAGATATGATGCGTCAGGTGAGGGTGTCTGAGAGTGGAGGGGACTGACAGGTTGTAGTGGGCGAATAATTACTGATAAACTGTATATCTGGTAGCGCATGTTTATTATATGGATGTCGCAGTGTATATGGAGACAAAGTGGGGACAACATTTCTTGTTACCGTATACACAAATATATAATAGACACACGCATACAAACATTACCGCTGTATATTGTGAAACCCAGAGTGGGTACAGCACTACTTGTTAACGTAATTATTGCCACTTGAGTCCAGTTAAGCCTATGCACATAGCGGCATAATTGCGTCTATTCACTGAAAGGTGAAGTTAACTTTTTTTTATCGCCCCAACTCAGGGATAACCCTGGGGAGTCATTTTTTCAAGAAGAAATGTTCTGGAAGTTTTACTCTTGTTACCTTCAAAATCACTATGGTCTTCGCTTGATGACCTGGTACTGATATTATTCACTGTCAGGTCAAATTTCCCATAACATTTGCTTGTTTAATGTTCTTGTCAGTGACAAGAAAACCGAATTGTTTCCTTTTTTCCTTGTTTCCTTTTTTTTTTTGTCAATTACCTGCCTACATATTTTTATTACAGTGTGTAATGACACAGTAGGTACGCCGTTATGTGTCACTGTAAACATGACATGTATTTTATTAATTTATAGTGTAATGTGTCAGCTGATTGCACTGAAGTATTACACATGCTTTCTTTTAATCAGTTAGCGCCCAAGATTGCACACCCAGGATATGCCCCACCCAGCACCCAAGATTGCACACCCAAGACATGCCCCAGCCAGCGTCAAATATTGCGCGTCCAAGATTGCACACCCAAGACATGTCCCAGCCAGCGCCCAGGTTTGCACACCCAAAACATGCCCCAGCCAGCGTCAAATATTGCGCGTCCAAGATTGCACACCCAAGACATGTCCCACCCAGCACCCAAGATTGCACACCCATGACATGCCCCAGACAGCGTCAAATATTGCACACCCACAACATGCCCCAGCCAGCACCCAAGATTGCACATCCAGGACATGCCCCAGCCAGCGTCAAATGTTGCACACCCAAGACATGCCCCAGCCAGCGTCAAATGTTGCACACCCAAGACATGCCCCAGCCAGCGTCAAATGTTGCACACCCAAGACATGCCCGAGCCAGCGTCAAATGTTGCACACCCAAGACATGCCCCAGCCAGCGTCAAATGTTGCACACCCAAGACATGCCCCAGCCAGCGTCAAATGTTGCACACCCAAGACATGCCCCTGCCAGCGTCAAATGTTGCACACCCAAGACATGCCCCAGCCAGCGTCAAATGTTGCACACCCAAGACATGCCCCAGCCAGCGTCCAAGATTGCACACCCAAGATATGCCCCAGCCAGCGTCCAAGATTGCACACCAAAGACATGTCCCAGCCAGCGCCCAAGATTGCACACCAAAGACATGTCCCAGCCAGCGTCAAATGTTGCACACCCAAGACATGCCCCAGCCAGCGTCAAATGTTGCACACCCAAGACATGCCCCAGCCAGCGTCAAATGTTGCACACCCAAGACATGCCCCAGCCAGCGTCAAATGTTGCACACCCAAGACATGCCCCAGCCAGCGTCAAATGTTGCACACCCAAGACATGCCCCAGCCAGCGTCAAATGTTGCACACCCAAGACATGCCCCAGCCAGCGTCAAATGTTGCACACCCAAGACATGCCCCAGCCAGCGTCCAAGATTGCACACCCAAGACATGCCCCAGCCAGCGTCCAAGATTGCACACCAAAGACATGTCCCAGCCAGCGCCCAAGATTGCACACCAAAGACATGTCCCAGCCAGCGCCCAAGATTGCACACCTAAGACATGCCCCAGCCTGCGCCCAAGATTGCACACCTAAGACATGCCCAAGATTGCACACCCAGGACATGCCCCAGCCAGTGCCCAAGATTGCGCACCCAGGACATGCCCCAGCCAGCGCCCAAGATTGCGCACCCAGGACATGCCCCAGCCAGCGCCCAAGATTGCGCACCCAGGACATGCTCCAGCCAGCGGCCAAGATTGCGCACCCAGGACATGCCCCAGCCAGCGCCCAAGATTGCGCACCCAGGACATGCCCCAGCCAGCGCCCAAGATTGCGCACCCAGGACATGCCCCAGCCAGCGCCCAAGATTGCGCACCCAGGACATGCCCCAGCCAGCGTCCAAGATTGCGCACCCAGGACATGCCCCAGCCAGCGCCCAAGATTGCGCACCCAGGACATGCCCCAGCCAGCGCCCAAGATTGCGCACCCAGGACATGCCCCAGCCAGCGCCCAAGATTGCGCACCCAGGACATGTCCCAGCCAGCGCCCAAGATTGCGCACCCAATATTGCGCACCCAGGACATGCCCCAGCCAGCGCCCAAGATTGCGCACCCAGGTTGCATCTACAGGACTTCCCTGGTGTCTTGTGGTGTGCAGCTGTATGTCTGTGCTGCTCATGCGCACAAACATCCACCCAGGCTGCTCTCGTCCAGTGCTGACAGGGGTACAAACATTCAGCTTGCCTGCAAAAAGGGCTGGTGAGTGGAGATCTTTTGATCTCCCCAGCCAGCACATCTGCCGGCAATTTTTTTTTATTTTAGGAGGCTGAGCATCGCCAGCCGTATTGGTTGTACCCCCTGATGGGTGTATATTGCTTCCCTAAAGCAACCCTATTAAATACATATTACAGTATTAGTAAGGTAAACATACTTTGTAGACCAACTTTAATGTGGGATCAGGTACCTTAGTAGCTATTTTTTTCCAGGTGAAAATTACGCTATTTTAGGATTCAAAGTTGTTGCTAATTTATCTCTCCCATAAGTGTATAAGCACAGGATCCTTACTTTGTCCTGGTTTTGTTATTGAGGACATCATATTTATATTACCTTCATACCCCTGTTAAGCAAATAAATATTTGCTTAAAAAATTAGACAAGGTAGCTAACTGGATCTGTGATTACCTTAAAGCATAACGTGTTATTTTATTTACAGGACAGTAATGACGAGACGGAGGATGTTTCTCTGTTTGATGCCGATGACGAAATATCAAGGGTTCCTAAAAAGAACAAAATAAAGTATGTTGATCTGTCTATTTTTTTCAGTGCTATTGTGTTATCTAAACATTTAATTCTTGTCCATAATCATGAATGCACATTATTTAATTGCCATACTCGGTGGTTATTTACCAAGAGATCCATCAGAGGCGTAAAGTCATAACTATTTGCACAAATATTCCCCTTGTGGTATAGTGTTTGTTAAATCCCTTAATGTAGTAAGTAACTGACAGTTGAATGTGATTTTTATAGCTCTGCATTAACCTAATGAAGTGAAATGTTATATATATTTTTTCTGATCCCCAAGGCATCCCATCGCATCCTTCTTCCATCTGTTTTTCCGAGTCAGTGCAATAGTGGTTTACCTGCTGTGTGAATTTATTAGCAGCAGTTTCATCGCTTGCATGGTTACAATCATCTTACTCCTATCCTGTGACTTTTGGGCTGTGAAGGTAATGTAGAATATAACTTATTAATTGTTGGTAAAAGATGAATGTGAAACTTCTCCTTTATATTTAATCTACATCTGTATATTGCACTGTGGCCAGGCCTTCATTAAAATTGGCAAGTTATTTGGCAAACTTATCTGCTGAGCTTTTAGTGAAGGTAGTAACAAAGTAATTAAGGGTGAAAAAATACCTAAGTTCATCAAGTTTAATCATTCTACCTATCATTCCTGCTTTTGATCCAAAAGAAGGCAAAAAAAAAAAAAACGTGGGCAAATAAAAGAAACACATTTAGTCATAATTATTAATAATACAAAGTTTTAGTACTCTTGTGTACATTTTAGTGTCTGTGGTGTCTCCTGTTAATTACCTTGTGCTTTGATATGCATATAATGCATTTCCCATTTAAATAAGTTAATTTGTAATATATATATATATATGCAAGGTGATGTTGTAAACAGGAGATGTTACACACAATGTATAAATAATTTTGATAATGCTTTATATTCTTATTTGAGACTGGCACACTGGGACCCGCTTATACTTCAAGTGATTCATATGGAGTAGTGCTCATTCATAAACACACATTAACACGACAAACGTCAATTTACAATATTTACAAATATCTGTAAAACAACCAATGGTTTTCATAAGCATCATCAACATAACTTCTCAAGTTTTGGTTAACAATGCAGAATTACGGTTAATGCCTACAGACAATAATTACTGTAACAATAACAGTTAGGTTAATGTATTTGATGATGGATCCAAAAATATTTCTGTGTATATTTCATGTGGATCACTGCACATAGAGGAACAGCAGCCATGCCACACCGTTGAGCTCTGTGATAGCCTCAAATGTATGTGATTGCTGTGTTCCTCATGTAAAAGAATCTTGCCATACATTTTGTGTCTGGACTGCCCTGATGGGCGGGACCTCTCGGATATATGATACTATTAATTTTATCATATGATATAATTTACTATTAAAAAAAATATAAAACATGATAAAAAAAATATGCCATAAAAAACAATTTTTTGAATTTTGACCTGATTTTTTTTTTTTTACAATTACAAATGGTAAAAAAAGACCCCATCTATATATTTCTAATATTTGTCCTGAGTTTAGAAATACCAATGTTTCCATGTTTGTCTGTTTTATTTCAACTAATAGGGCAATAAACAATATTAGTGTTTTTTTTGCTTTCTAACCATTTTCTTCTACGGTGCCCTTTTTACCCCAACCCTAAACTTACCCTAACCCTTAATCTACCCCCACCCCTTAATCTAACCCTTGTACTCATCCGAACCCCCCTGTAACCTCAATTATAACCCTAATTATGACCCTAACCCTAGGTTTAGTAGAGCTAGGGTTAGCTTTTCCATTTATTTATTTAATTTATTTTCTCTTTCTAACTGTAATATTGCTAACTGCCACTAGGGGCAGTCAAGCACCGGTTTCAGAGCGACGGAAGAGATTTTTTTTCTCTCTTCCGTCGCTTTCCTATATTGGAGGAGCATGCACCGGGTGATCGCGGTGCCCAGAAGGTGTTGCATGATGGCATCATTGCAACACTTCAAACACATAGGCAGTGATAAGCTTGTGTGTAACGCGCATACAATCACATTCCCGGTATATACGTCCTTATGCGTTTAGGGATTAAAGGTTAGACGGGTATAACAACATGTAGGACAGAAGACTCAAACACTTTATGCATTTCTCATTTAAATGGGCTTAATATACAGCTAGTCTCCTTATGATTAAGCACAGTTAAGTGCAAAACGCATCCAGCTTTCATGTGTTCTGTCATGTTGATCTACCTGTTAACCTCTACCACTTTCGCTGGAAGGCTATTCCATGCATCCACTACCCTCTCGGTAAATTAATACTGGTACTTCCTGATATTACTTTGAAATGTTTGGCCCTCTAATTTAAGACTTGATTTGTTTTATTGTTGTGGTAGTTCTTTTAAATATATTCTCCTATTTTACGGTGTTAATTCCTTTTATGTATTTAAATGTTTCTATCATAACACCCATATCCCCTCTGTCTCGTCTTTCCTCCAAGCTACACATGTTAAGATCCTTTAACGTTTCCTGGTAAATTTTATTCTGTAAACCATGCACCAGTTTAGTAGCCCTTCTCTGAATTCTCCCAAAAGTATGAATATCCTTTTGGCGATATGGTCAGTACTGTGTACAATAGTGAGGTCTCACAAGTGCTCTGTACATTAGCGTGTCATATCAAAATATTAAATAGATCAACTCAAAATAATCAATACTAAAACGTTGGAACAAATGCCAAATCTGGGGCATCAGATCTCATAGGAGGTCAAAAAACAATAACAGAATAAATTAAATAATGAATTAAGTCTATTGCACAAATAACTATTATTATATATCTGGGGCATCAGATCTCATAGGAGGTCAAAAAACAATAACAGAATAAATTACATAATGAATTAGGTCTATTGCACAAATAACTATTATTTTACAATTCACGTTTCATACAGTACACTAAGACAGCCCCAATGCGTATTTTACCTTATTCTTAAATATATAAATTATTACTATAGCTCATTTTACGCTCCCCCAAGTCCCCCAAGTTATATTCCTTTCTCTTCCTTCCTCATACATAGGTGACTCCGTCCATATGGCTCTCATTGTTTTGTCTTAACCTCTTATTGATATAGTCTATTCATATTCTATACACATCTTGAGATATTCTTTGGACTCCCAAAACTGGTCCCAAAGTAGTCAGATTTGTCCAATTATGCTAGTTTGTAATACTTCCTTTGCCCTCTTAATATTATTTACATTCTTCACCCATACATTGTTTTTTGGTGACCCAGTTTGCTTCCAGTAGATTGGTATCATCGATTTAGCTGCGTTCAGTATCCGTATCCCCAAGGTATTTCAGTAGGACCAGTTCCGGTGTCATTTCCATCTCAGTCATTTCCACATGTTTTAATTTAAAAAAATATAAATTATGTAACTTTTTGTAACCTTAATAAAAAACAAAAACAAAAAAAAAAACACCTTTCTGTATCTTATAGCAATCAATACTGTATTCTGTTACATAAGCTTTTTTGAGCCTCCATCCTCCACAAATGGTTCTTTTATTTGTTATTATTTAGTTTTCTTGCCACCACACTTGTAGTATGGATGTCAAAAATCAATATTCTATTTTAGGAACAGGCAACTCATGATGCACAGCCACCCAAATTTGGTATAGAAAGTCTACATAGAACAAAAGTGGGTCTAGGACACTTCTTTGAGGCTGCTTCACCCCTGACAGTTCAGCATATCAGTTTGAACGCTAGGTGAAGATGCACGCGGCCGCTTCATCGCGTCAAAGTTGGCGCTTACAAACATACCCCCCCCTGATAAATGAACCCCCACAAAAGTTACACCCCGAACCCTAATACTAAAATTAACCCCTCCGAACCCTAATACTAAAATTATCCCCTATTAAACTAATTAATTACACTTACCTGCAGCAATCCCACGATGACATCTCGCGCACATCTCGCGCGATGAACTGGCCATCGCACGAGAGGGGATGGTGATGAACCGTCCCATCCCCAGCAAAAGAGACATATGAGTTAAAGTACGTTTTGTCATGAGAACCACTGAGAAAATAAACAGTGACGCGTCTCCTGTCTCCACAGAACATCACAGGGAGACTAATGGTTGGTCTGCGATGGTGGAACCAAGTAGATGATGATGGGAAGAGCCACTGGGTATATGAATCCAGAAAGGTAGGCATATCTTCTCCATAGGGTTATTATAGTTTACCATGTGGATAATGGGTGTCTAAACAAGATTTAATAGGTCTCACATGCTTATACGCATGCATCGGGAGTGGGCATGAACTCTGCACTAAATCCTTGTGGCCACCTGTACGTTTCAGTTACGTTAAAGGCTATTTCATAGAAATGAGACATAGAGTTAATATCTACTTTATTTGTTCACAGACTTTGCTACTGAAGTTGTGGACCTGGCACTACATTTTCTTAATGATGTCTCTGACTTTTTCATAGACTGTTAAAGGGAAAAAAGCCACATCTGAGGCTGAATCACGAATTTTCTGGCTTGGGCTGATTTCCTGTCCCATTATTTGGGTAATCTTTGCATTTAGTGCATTGTTCTCCTTCAAAGTGAAATGGCTGGTAAGTTGACAAAGTTGCGATCCTAAATAAACCAAAATCCTGATTAGTGTGAATAGTTAATTGCGTTATTACAGTGTATGCGGAAGTCTGGTGTTTCTGCGCCAAATCGAGCTAAAATTTCAATACTATGGAGCCTCCCTAGGGCCAACTGAGCAGTTATTATTAGGGAAGCAGCTAGTCCCCAGAGATCACCAATGTAGCGGAATTATATATTTACTTATTTTTTTTTTTTTAATTTTCATGTATACATTAACACATTTTGAGGACTGTATTGGATTACCTGTGTTTAAGCAAACTTAGAATTAACTGTGACCTAATTTTAGGAAGTCTTAAAAATCGATATGAATCGAATTAAACGGAGCCTTCATTATTACCCCTCAAATGGACAATCAGCCTAAGGAATTCATCATAATGGGGGATTATATAAAATTGTTTTGTTACTGATGCAGTAAAAATACAGAATTCTAGACTAATAAAGAGAACATGAAAGGAACTTTTCATACATTTTTGTTACATTTATTTGTGTATATATGTATGTATACATTGACTATGCTTTGGGCTTTCTTTATAGGCTGTAGTGATCATGGGCGTTGTCCTTCAGGGAGCAAACTTGTATGGCTACATTAAATGTAAAGTGGGCAGTCGGAAGAATCTAACGAGTATCGCCACCAGTTACCTGGGCAGCCAGTTCCTCAGACAGGTGAATATGACATTACCTATGTTTTGTTGAAAGGCAGTTGGTAAATAGAGTAGCTGCAGGAACAGAAGTACTCTGGCACAAAAGGTAAGTAAACAGACCAACATTTATTTCAGTCCCTGAATACAAGTACCCTTCTGACTCATTGATTAATATGTGTAAACAATATTAGCTTAGTATTAGGGCAAGTACAAAAGAGAACCTTTAATTTTAACTCTATTGTTAGAAGTTTAGTGTTAGAACCCACCAATATTGCAGTACTAGGATTGGACACAGTGGTGGGCGAAATCTTCAATTTTGTTCTTGTTAGGTGTTTATATAGCTTTTAAGATTTTGTGTGTCCTGACCTTTGTGTATTAAATCACTGTAAAAAAAGAATAAAAAAACATGCCTTCTTCTTGCAGTTAAATGTTCTGTAGGTATTTTAGCCAGTATGACAACTTATGGCATGTTGCTGGCAGTTTGTATTGGGTCTTACGTTTAAAACTTGTGTGTTTTTCATTTTGCCAATAGTGATATTTGGGAGTTTACATCAAAGTATTACACGCTCACTGTTCAACATCGCTTGACATTTTGGATAGAATTCCCCAGAACATAAAATACAAACTAGTAAATCCAGGATGTTTTTCATGTCCGGCATTAGCACTGTGTAAATATACATTTTATTGCTTATCTGTTTCAGACTCTAGCGAAAGAAAACCAAGATGAATCGTAATCCATTTTTTCAATATGAATTAGATTTTTACCAGTGAATGTGAGAGGCACCGAAATTTATTTTTTATTTGTCACACAATCTATTGAGGAAACATTTGTTCTTTAAAAAATTCCTGACCCTTTGATGGATTCTTCGATTTGGACACAGAGTGTAAGGTTCTATGAATGCACAGTGAATGCCATGGGGGAAAGTCTGTGGAACCAGAAATGTGTGTCTTCCTAAGTGGGGTACTAACTGAGATTTCTAGCAAACCCTTGGGTCTATTAAAATTTCTCATAACTTTTTTAATATTTTTTTCTGGGACCAGAAGTTATGGTATGGTTCAATAATCTTGAGTTTAAATCTGCATTTATTTTATTGTTAATGCAATGAATTTGATAAGGAAAACCTATATCTATAGGATTCATTTCCTGTTGTAAATATGTATTTATAAATTCAGGATAAGTGCAATGTTGCACTATGTTAAGGAGAGAAATAAAATTTATTTCCAAATGTTTATTGTCGTGAGCCTCTCACTTTACAAGAGAATAATTATTTGAAGAATAAATGTTTTTCTTTAGCAGAATTAGAGCAGCTTTCTCTCTCTTCCTCTCGCTGATTTGTCTTATTGATCTGTGACATGCTTCTTAACTATCTATCTCCACTTACAGAAGAGTAGATTTTAAAAATGAGTTTCTTGTGATGGTACACACAGTGCTATGCAACAGCAGCTTGCTTTATTTGAGTATTACATCACCTCCCCCACAACTGGCCTTGCACCTAGCAAACATACAGCAAGGACAATGAGGAGGCTGATCATCTAAAATATAAGTCTTCTGGAAAATTATCCATCTGTATCAGTTTTCCCACACTCCTTAATTACCATGTTAATGTATATGCTACATAAACTTAGATAGAGAAAACAGTCATGATATCCTGTAGTTTATTTCATATCAATGGCAGCTTTGCAAACTTTTTTTTATTTCTTGCCATGGATAAATGACACAAATTTATCTTTTTTAACGTTTAAGAGAAGATCTGCTGTACAACTTAAATTCTGTACTTTTTGTTTTCACATGGAGTTCAAGGAGTAGACCTTTCAACCTAGACAACCAGGATCCATTGTTAACATTGTCAAAGTGCACAACTTAAGGTGTGTAACGGAACAGCAACCAAGACCTGTAGCACCTCAACCCGTTGTAGGAAATCACCTCCTTAGCCTACGATTATTGCTCCGCTTTCACCCAGCAAGTCTTCACTGGAACCTTGCTTCTTGTTCCCAAATAGTAGGCAGGATTACATACTAGCAGTTAGGTACAGCAAGGATGAACATTTATTTGTGAAACAGCACAGACTTATATACAGACATATCAACTAGGGGGTCTCAAACAATAGAAAACCTATTGGGCAAGAGGGACATGACACCTTGAGATACAGACATCCAGACTACAAGAGACGATAGATGGCTCACTGGACAGTAAACAGTTATTGATTAAATAAGTACATATTTCAACACTAACATATAAT
The DNA here is from genome assembly GCA_036172795.1 of Pelodytes ibericus. Taxonomy (NCBI): domain Eukaryota; kingdom Metazoa; phylum Chordata; class Amphibia; order Anura; family Pelodytidae; genus Pelodytes; species Pelodytes ibericus. The sequence goes on from CM069862.1 coordinate 121,212,704, forward strand.
AATACACTATTTGGAATAGCTTTGCCTGGGCACCTTGTGTGTAAGGGCAAAGGCCCTGGGTAGTGACAGGCTCTTTGGGAACAGCTGTCAACATGGTGCCCCATAGAGCTAGTCAATAGTAAATCCAGGGGACAAGTAACAACCAGGAGCAAGAGGGCCAGTGATTTGTCCTTTGGGGATGCTATAACCCCTTCCAGTGCCAGGGGAGCCTAGGGCACGCAGGCTTCCATGACAAACAGCTCCTCCTCCAAGAGCCCCAGTCACGCAGGCTGTCATTTAATTAGTGACAAGGAAATTTAACAAAAAAATGCCCACACGGAAAAAAATGCACATATAGTAATTTACCACCTAGTCAGGTAATAGCTCGAGCCACTCGAGGACTCTGTCACCAAACACGCAACCTATGTGCAGGCAATGAAGAGAATACTAAACTGAAGTTACCTGTTCTTTTAACACTGATACAAATACTGAAAGTAGGCAAAGATATTATTGAAATAATGTCATAAATTTGCATGATTGCAGCCACCAATAGGATAGTGTGGCATAATATGCTAATTCTGAACACTGCCCCTCCCAGTGTGTTGCAGAGATTTGCTTACAAACTGGTAAATGGATTCAAGAACTTCCTCTTAGCAGGGGAATTTATGTCACTTCATCTCATGGCATCCAAACAGCTTAGTACAGATACAGGTTGTGTGAATGGGACATATTTCAAATCTGTTTTTTGACTTGCTCAAGATGTTGGAAGTTCTCATTCACTAATTATTTGGCTAGGGTAAGCGAGTTAGTTATTAGGTCTCAGTTTGGGGTGGGGCTGTGTTTTATGAGATGCTATTATTTATTAGTCTATGGTGCATGGCCTGCTTCAGTTCTATTCTGGGATTGTGCCATGCAGACTAAGCAGAGTTTAACTCAAAGTTTCATTAACTCCACAACTTATCCATTACCACATTATTATCATTTGTAATTGTTATTTTTAGTGGGAAGCTGAATATGCTTGTTGAGTGCAAAGTGGCATTATAATATGTGCTGTAACCTTGGTGTATTACTACTGCAGGGTACCCCGACCTACACCTTATGTCCACTATAGTGTATTCCATGGGCAATACTGTCTTGCTTCCATTACCCAGTCAAACAAAACAAATGATCCTTGAAGCACAGTGAGGTCTCTGCAGGGTGCACTTGAGCAAATCACTGTATCCTCAACCTGGTAGCACTGCTTGCCAACACATAGGGGTGGAAACCCAACTCCGACCTGGATGTAGCCTCCTAGAAATATGACTGCGGACATGGTGATTTCTGCATAATGAATGTATGGCTCTTTTTTTTTTTTTTTTTACTGCTTGCTCTTTACAACCTATGTATTTCTACATTTAACAGTTGCTTTTGCAATGCTCCAATGATTAATTAATCAATGTTAATGGGACTAAACCTATTTGTGGGCCCCTGTGCATTGATACATTTTTAAAAGTCACCCAAATCTTGAAAGATGTCACAAAAATCCAATCTCTTTCAAACAGTTTCAAAGAACTGTACCACAAACTGCTCCATGCCCCCTAATACAATGGGCTGTGTAATCATCACAATACAATATCATAATGTCACCTGCCAGCTACACTTATCATTAGCCTAAAATGTCACCACTGCCACCTTTATGTATTGAACTCTGACGCATGTATTCCCTCTCTCCCAAAACCAAATGTGCAGAAGAAAATTTCTCCCTGATAATGTGCAGGGCTTTATTCATGAGGGAGTTTACTAAGACATTTTAAACTTATGGTCAAAGAAGCAGAGTTGGAAAAATTCTCTCATTCAGCTATATGGCCTTATGTTTTAAATTCCATCTTTATGAATACGTTCTAAATCTCCACTCCACTGTGTCATCACACCTTCAGACAGGGAAGAACACGCAGAACCACTTTTGACATTCGTGCTGATCAAACACTGGCAATGTATACATCTGACATTGGAAATATGAATAATAATCATTGGCAGCTTGCTAGTGAGTTCAGCGTGAAAGGAGAGACAGAAAATGCTCCGCATAGGAAGAGGAAAAGGAAAAATGAATAGGGGGAGGGTAAAACAGCAGCCAGCCAATCCAAGGCAAAGGAAGTCAGAGTGAATGGGAGAGAGACCAGTAGAAAGAAAGGTGGGCTACTAAGGAAGCTGGCCAATAGGGGGAAGGAGTAACAATGGTGAGGGAACCTAGGCTATACCATGACTCATGTGTATTGGTCAGGAAAGGAAAGCGTAACATAAATCATAATGTAAAGCGGTGAATTGTTACCTGCTCAGGCAAGTGTGAATTAAAAGGCAGCAACTATAGGGCTCAAGTAGCAGGCTTAATGGCCCCTGTATTGTGCAGCTGCTAATCAGTGCACAAGTTTACCGTGTGGCATGTGCTGATATAAAGGGGTGGTGCCCCGAAAGAGACTCATTCAGACCACTTAAACGAAAAGACATTACTACGCTCCAGTGCACAAGTTAATAATGATGTCTTTTACACCCACTGTGGCCTTTAAAGTCATATTTCATTACCTCCCCATTAAGCCTTTTTGTATCTATTTTGCAAATTTTCAGATAAAACTGAATTTTTCGAATACAATACCGAACTTTCAATCTATTATAGTGTCTTCAAAATACATGTATTCTTCGAATACAAGAATACTGCATCTTTAAACTTCCGTTCTAGCATGTATATAGTTCAGTTTATTACTTTAGAATACTGTATATTAGGAATGTGGGTGTGCGCAACTGGTGGACTCTTTCAATAAATATGGATAGGTCATGTCGGGAGGGCTGGCATGCCCCTTCTGGGCTGCCCTCAAACCTGACTTAGTGGAAGATGTAGTATTAACTCTAGAGTTGAGCGGACACCTGGATGTTTGGGTTTGGCCGAACTTCGGTAAAATGTCCGGGTCCGTGCTCGAACTTGACCCCGAACCCCATTGAAGTCAATTTTGGACCCGAACTTTTGGCCACTAAAATGCCTCTAAAAAAGTAATGGAAAGGGCTAGAGGGCTGCAAAAGGAAGTAAAATGGGGGTAAGAGTAGGACAAGTGCCCTGCAAGCAAATATGGATATGGAAATAACTTCAAATAACATAAAATACATACAAATTAAAAATACAGCTGAGCCATAAAATAGCACTAGATGGAATCTTTGATTTTAGTTTTGTAAGAACATAAATCTAAATCTAAAGCATGGCTGCCAAGAGGATCAACAGAATTATCCATTTGAGAGAGGGTTGGATTGCAGGGTATTCTCTTTCAGTTTATACTAAGTGACCCATAGGTTGAGGAGGCGGTGTCCGGGGTCCAAAAACCGGAATGTTCGGTACGAACCCGAACAGTGCGGTTTGGTTTCACTCAACACTAATTAACTCCAATTTTATTTTTAGAATCCAGTCCTCTGGTTGCTTTGGCATGAAAAGGATTACAAAATAATTACTTCTTACTAGTTCCTGCCCAGGTACAGGAAACATGAATAAAGTGGAGGTAATAAACAAAAAACAGCCAATCCCAAGGTAAAGGAAGTCAGAGTGAATAGGAGAGAGACCAATAGGGTGAAAAGAGCGATCTAAGGGAAGCTGGTCAATAGATTATGTTAAAGTTAATGGCTAATGGGGTGAATGAAATGAATGGTAGTAGGAAAAAGCTAAGGGAACTTGGGCAATACCATAATGAACGGGGTTTAGTGGTGAATGAATAACATGAATAATAATTTAGACCAGTATAATATCATCCACCCAGGCAACTAAGAAACTCAGAAACTATAGGGGTCAAGTAGCAGATTCAATGGACCCTGCAGTATGTTTGGACCCAGGGCAGTTTCCCCTGTTGTCTGTGATAAAAAAAAAAAGGCCTGTGAAAACAGACCAAACCACTGTGACATGGGGGTGTATAAAATGAAATAAAAGTTTTTTTTGCTGCAATTCCCTGCCTGACAGGCGTTTTTTATAATCTATATATCTAATTACCTAACCTAAAACAGCCTACTGCGCAACCCCCCCCCCCCCCCCCCCCCATGGAAACATCTGCTGCTCAGACACTAAAGCTCAGTGCGTGAGGGGGCTGAAAGCCCGCACAGATTTTACCCATGCTCTGCGCAGGACACATATAAGTGCGGAAAGGGGTGCCACATGGATGACTTCCCAGGCACCAGGTATAATTTCCTGGTTGCCGCGTGACCTGGTACCTAACATTTGTCAAGCCCTGCTATAAGATATAAAGAGAATTTCTGACTACAGGTCCACTTTTAAGTGACACTTAAGTTTTGGGTCCTATTTACCTATTGTTTCTTTAAGAGCTGAGCTGGCTGCCAATGCATGCTCTGCAAATCAAAAATGAGGTCTGTCTGATCTGACTGTCTCTCTGTGCTAGCAATGAGAGACAGTCAAAGACCGGAACAGCCAGAATTCTTCATATGTACTGTACCGCAAAAAGGCCAACTATACAGGGAGTGCAGAATTATTAGGCAAGTTGTATTTTTGAGGATTAATTTTATTATTGAACAACAACCATGTTCTCAATGAACCCAAAAAACTCATTAATATCAAAGCTGAATATTTTTGGAAGTAGTTTTTAGTTTGTTTTTAGTTTTAGCTATTTTAGGGGGATATCTGTGTGCAGGGGAGGGCTGGCAGCCTTAAGCCTGGGGGGCAAATCCAATCAAGTGGCCCATTGCACCATCGAATCGCCTCCCCATCCACGGCCATCTTTTCCTTGTTTTATAACGAATATTGCCAGGATTTTCCCCCACAATATGCCAGGATTTGCCATTTAATATGCTAGAATTTTCCCTTACAAAATGCCAGGATTATGCCCCTCAGTATCAATATGCCAGGATTATGCCCCTCAACATGCCAGGATTTATACACCCAATATCCCAAAATTTGGGCACCCCCCCCCCTACCCTCGTTGCACACCTACGACATAACCCATAACCCACGTTGCACTGCAGGACATGCCCCATCACCACATTTACATGCCTCCATCACCCAATTACATACACATTTCCAATATTATTTGCCATTAATATTCCCCAGCCAATTTGTCCCATAATATGCCAGTGTTATTCTGCAATTTAATATGACTCCGTAAATTTGCCCAATAATATTCCAAGCTAATTCCTGCTAATTTGCCCAATATGCCAGAGTTAATTGCCATTTAATATTCCCCAGCCATTTTGCCCAATAATATGCCAGTCTTATTTGCCATGTAATATGTCCCAGCCAATTTGCCCAATAATATGCCAGTCTTATTTGCCATGTAACATGCCCCAGCCAATTTGCCCAATAATATGCCAGTCTTATTTGCCATGACATATGCCCCAGCCAATTTGCCCAATAATACGCCAGTGTTATTTGGCATGTAATATTCCCCAGCCAATTTTCCCAATAATATGCCAGTCTTATTTGCCATGTAATATTCCCCAGCCAATTTGCCCAGTAATATGCCAGTCTTATTTGCCATGTAATATTCCCCAGCCAATTTGCCGAATAATATGCCAAGAGGATCAACAGAATTATCCAGCTTGTTATTTACCATGTAATATTCCCCAGCCAATTTTCCCAATAATATGCCAGTCTTATTTGCCATGTAATATGCCCCAGCCAATTTGCCCAATAATATGCCAGTGTTATTAGCCATGTAATATTCCCCAGCCAATTTGCCCAATAATATGCCAGTGTTATTTGCAATGTAATATTCCCTAGCCAGTTTGCCCAATAATATGCCAGTCTTATTTGCCATGTAATATTCCCCAGCCAATTTGCCCAATAATATGCCAGTCTTATTTGCCATGTAATATGCCCCAGCCAATTTGCCCAATAATATGCCAGTGTTATTTGCCATGTAATATTCCCCAGCCAATTTGCCCAGTAATATGCCAGTCTTATTTGCCATGTAATATGCCCCAGCCAATTTGCCCAATAATATGCCAGTGTTATTTGCCATGTAATATTCCCCAGCCAATTTTTTTTGCCCCCCCCCCCCTTACCTTTTTCCCTGGTGGCTAGTGGCAGGACTTCCCTGGTGGCTAGTGGCAGGAGGACTTCCCTGGTGGCTAGTGGCAGGAGGACTTCCCTGGTGGCTAGTGGCAGGAGGACTTCCCTGGTGGCTAGTGGCAGGAGGACTTCCCTGGTGGCTAGTGGCAGGCAGCATGGTCCCTCCATGCTGCCTGTTCGGCCTCCCGGCGGTTGTGCCGACAGGTCACGTGATCGGCGCGCGTCTGACGTCAGAGCGCCGATCACGTGACTGTCGGCACTTCCGTGTCGGCACACTGCACGGGGAGCCGATCAGGCAGCACGGAGGTTTCTCTGTGCTGCCTGTTCGGCTCCCCGTGCAGCTTTGCAGGCAGAGCGGAGGTGAGAGGGGATCTTCCGATCCCTTCTCACCTCCGTCTCTGCCTGCAAGCACGTTTTTTTTTTTTTTTAATAACACTGGCCCAGCGGCCGTGTTTTAAAAACCTTAGGGCGGCCTGGGGGGCAATTGCCACCCTGCCCCCCGGCCCAGCCCGCCCCTGTCTGTGTGTGCAGGTGAGTATTACTGTGCATAATTATTAGGCAACTTAACAAAAAACAAATATATACCGATTTCAATTATTTATTTTTACCAGTGAAACCAATATAACATCTCAACATTCACAAATATACATTTCTGACATTCCAAAACAAAAACAAATCAGTGACCAATATAGCCACCTTTCTTTGCAAGGACACTCAAAAGCCTGCCATCCATGGATTCTGTCAGTGTTTTGATCTGTTCACCATCAACATTGCGTGCAGCAGCAACCACAGCCTCCCAGACACTGTTCAGAGAGGTGTACTGTTTTCCCTCCTTGTAAATCTCACATTTGATGATGGACCACAGGTTCTCAATGGGGTTCAGATCAGGTGAACAAGGAGGCCATGTCATTAGATTTTCTTCTTTTATACCCTTTCTTGCCAGCCACGCTGTGGAGTACTTGGACGCGTGTGATGGAGCATTGTCCTGCATGAAAATCATGTTTTTCTTGAAGGATGCAGACTTCTTCCTGTACCACTGCTTGAAGAAGGTGTCTTCCAGGAACTGGCAGTAGGACTGGGAGTTGAGCTTGACTCCATCCTCAACCCGAAAAGGCCCCACAAGCTCATCTTTGATGATACCAGCCCAAACCAGTACTCCACCTCCACCTTGCTGGCATCTGAGTCGGACTGGAGCTCTCTGCCCTTTACCAATCCAGCCATGGGCCCATCCATCTGGCCCATCAAGACTCACTCTCATTTCATCAGTCCATAAAACCTTAGAAAAATCAGTCTTGAGATATTTCTTGGCCCAGTCTTGACGTTTCAGCTTGTGTGTCTTGTTCAGTGGTGGTCGTCTTTCAGCCTTTCTTACCTTGGCCATGTCTCTGAGTATTGCACACCTTGTGCTTTTGGGCACTCCAGTGATGTTGCAGCTCTGAAATATGGCCAAACTGGTGGCAAGTGGCATCGTGGCAGCTGCACGCTTGACTTTTCTCAGTTCATGGGCAGTTATTTTGCGCCTTGGTTTTTCAACACGCTTCTTGCGACCCTGTTGACTATTTTGAATGAAACGCTTGATTGTTCGATGATCACGCTTCAGAAGCTTTGCAATTTTAAGAGTGCTGCATCCCTCTGCAAGATATCTCACTATTTTTGACTTTTCTGAGGCTGTCAAGTCCTTCTTTTGACCCATTTTGCCAAAGGAAAGGAAGTTGCCTAATAATTATGCACACCTGATATAGGGTGTTGATGTCATTAGACCACACCCCTTCTCATTACAGAGATGCACATCACCTAATATGCTTAATTGGTAGTAGGCTTTCGAGCCTATACAGCTTGGAGTAAGCATAAAGAGGATGATGTGGTCAAAATACTCATTTGTCTAATAATTCTGCACTCCCTGTATTTACACATGTGCTTCTATAATGGATGCTGAAAAAAAAAAAGATGGGTAAATCCAACAAATAGCAAGCACATTCTGTGGCCTAATGTGTTTTCGAGATACCAGTAAACTGTTGTGTATGAAGGCATCCTGCTCAGTCCTGCTAGTACATGCACTTCCCAAACTGTACCTTTAAAGGGCAGCATGCAGACAATGACAGGAACCTTTCACGTCACCAAAACAATTTTATTCCTAAGAAAACTTCCAGCCAGAAATGTGAAGCCACAGCCACGCCAGGAATGTTCCTCTAAACCACAGACAGAAAACATAGGATGAAGGCTTGAATTTACTCTGACATCAGGTTATCCACACTAATAATATAAATATGGATCAGGATTTCTGAATGATATACTCATTAGGGGGCTTCTGTTTCTTGGCTGAGTGTAGAAAACATTAACTCTTTATTTACAGACATTGTTTTGGATATAATACATTTATTAGATTGGTTTAAAGCCATATGACTGCTTCATGAAAAGTACATAAAGCATTAAAGACTGCATTGGTGCATGTAACAACAAGTCTAACCCTGGGTAGCTGCCATACAACTCCCCTATTTTCAACTTCACTTCATGTTCTAAGTCACAACAGCAAAATATGTTTTGAGATGCCATGTTTACCCTTCTCTTTTGGATAAATCCATGTTTTTCTTTTAATGATTTTAATGTAAGCAGAGATAAAATACGCATATTCCCTTATTTTTCTATGGCCTGGAAGAGCCATTATATCCAGTGGAAGATCCAGAGCTCTAATTTATGTTATCAACTTTTTCATCATGGTAAACTATGGGTCTTTACTAGTCTGTTATCACTAGAGGAGAGGATATAAAATCTGCTTGTTTGCTTTAGGGTACCGGCTCATCCTGTCACTGTGTGCTAACCAGTCACTGTTTCCTACAGTTCACATGATGCTGACCGAGCATCATGGGTAGTTCCTAGAAAAACAAGTTATATTTTAATATATATATATTTATTACATAGTATGCAATATTTAGCAGCATGTAGCTATTTTATAGTATATGTAAACACTTTTTAGGTATAACTTGATTTGTTGTAGACTACCTATGGTCATTGTTAATTATAAAGCAAAATCAAAAGTCTCATGATATTGGCTAAGCATCATAGGAACAGTAGTCTATAACATCTGTAAATAGTGATAGACGCAATAATGTCATATCTGTATCTGGCTAATTGCATGTACTGATATCATTCTGTAGCATGTCTGGGAGCTATGCTGTATCATGTCTGTGTATGTCTTTAATGTATTTTTCTGTCTAGCAAAGTACTGATAAGAGCCATGCTGTGCTGCATCTATGAGTGACATTATATGCATATAGGAATTATCCCGTAATACGTCTTGGTATGCTAAGGACACAGTGTTAGAAACTATGCAAGAGATTCCTCCAAAATGCATGCTTGCATTTCGATGCACAACAAAACCCTGTACATAGGGTTGCCACCTTTTCTTCAAAAAAAAAAAAATACCGGCCTTGGTACTGTCTCCATAGACTTAACATTGGCCTGATGCCAATTTTTTACCGGCCTGCCGGTAAAATACCGGCCAGGTGGCAAACCCTACCTGGACATTGTACAGATGGAACAAAATTAGTTTGCTGCCTGGAGTGTCTCTTTTAGAACATTGGGGGTCCTGTTGAGCCAAGCCTTAATTGTCTTAATTACACAATAGAAAGTTAAGGTTTGTAGTATTGTTCTGCTTTCATTGGAGCATGATTTCCCACGTAGTGGAGAGATGTTCTCAGATAACTGGTGCGTCATCACGACACACAATGGAACAAGTTATGGAGCAGTAAGTTGTAATTTGTATAGTAGACACTAGAGGGAGCTCAGTCACTTTAGTTGACACGAAAGACAGCTCAAAAAGGCTTCTATTTCGCCCCCCAAAAAATGTACTAATGTATTTGCTGACTTGATTTAGCGGAATGTGGTGGGAATTAACATCTTGCCTAATCTGCAGAAAAGGATTATTGTCTAAAAAAAAATTGTGATTGTTTGGTTGTATATTTATCATCGCTATTATGCCTTTGTTATAAAAAGCATGAATGAGCGCTTATCTGTAGGGTTGCCAACCAGACGGTATTTTACTGGCTGCCCATCAAAAAAATTGGGGTGAGGCCAGTGTTAAGTCTATGGAGGTAACAGCATGGCCAGTATTATTTTCAAGGAAATGTGGTAACCCTACTGATATGTCTCTAATTAATGGCAACAAAGGAGGAAGCAGGCAGCTACCTTGGCTACCAAGCTGAACATATGAACATAGAAAGCCTAACTATGCCATACAAAATGACATCAAGGACTCCATAGGCTGGCACTGCTACCAAGCAAGTTAAAGTGTGTGTGTTTTTTTTTTTTTTTTTTTACATATTAATAAGTCAATTCTGGACATTTGTTAGACAAGCACAGGGCAAGTCAGATATTCCAAATTAATTTAACACTCCAGTTCAGTCAGACAGGAGAAGAGTGAGATGCAGACAGAGTAATAAAAGACCGACTTGAGAAGAGTGGACAGCCCAGGCTGAATAAGAGTACTGTACATACAGTATGTGTGTGTTCTATACAGCACATTGGCGTTGTGGGGCCTCTGGGATGTATGCATGTAATGAAATAACTCTATCCAGTGAATGCGCGGGATACTGGCTGGGGTTTGTCAGATGGTTTCCAGTGAAATTTGACACTTTCCAGCTGCAGAAAGATTCATTCAGTCTAATGTCTTCACAATGTCAGCATCTTGAAGCCTCCCTCACTGCTGCTGAAATCTGGATTAAGATTTCTGACCTGCAACATTTCAAAACACAGAAACCACTGCAATTAGGAATGCCACCCAGTTGCTTTTATATTGGTAAAATGATAAAAAGGGTCTGAAAAGCTGGTGAAACTATTTCAGTTTGTATCTGGAGTAGTAATGGGCATCATCTGGCACCACATGAACAATAACTCATATGCTGTCCCATGTTCCCTTACCTTTTAACAGGAAATATGGGACAAAGACAAATAAATAGAATATTTCAAAGCAGTTTTATTCCACTTTACAAAAGATGGACTGGGACACCTACTAATTAAAAAGGGCATATTTCAAATTTTATTGGACATGTATAAGGCTGAATAGTTGGTTACCAATCTGCCGTACAGCCCAGTAATTTTTTGCAGTTGTGCCAAGACCAGTACAATTAGTGGGCACCACCATACTGTTTTTTTCCAGCCCAATTCAAATCCCCAGAGTGACAAAGGTGTCCTCAGGATTTTTTCTGGCTGTGGAGGTGTTACTTCTCTCTGGTCTGAGACAAGTACTCCTCTTAATCTGCCCATGCAGGTTTGTAATGGCTGTTATGGGACCCCCAACACTACACACTGCTATGTTGATTTGGCAATATATCTCCAAGCTCCCTCTACTATCGCCCTCCCGTGTGTTGAGGCTTGAAATACAATTTTAACTCATCTAGGACAGCTGCTCTCGGCAGGTTCACTGTGGCAGTTAGAGCGCTGACAGTTCAGCGCGGCTGTTTCTGCACTGAGCTGTTGGTGCCAAATACTAACAACCTCTAACAAATGAACCCCCTCTTGCCCTAAAAGTACCACTTAACCCTAAGTGTAACCCTTGGTCTCAAACTAACCCCGCTCCCCAATACTAACCCTAATACAAACCTCTAACCAAGCACATGGGGAATGTTCTTGGAGTGCAGTGAGGGCAATGGGGCATGTGCTGGGTGTCCAATGTGGGTGATGGGGCATGTGCTTGGTGTGCAATGGAGGTGATGGGGCATGTGCTGGGTGTGCAATGTGGGTGATGTGGCACATGCTGGGGTATGGCTTAGTTCCTGGTTGCGCAATGTGTGTGTAGGGAGGTTGTTCGAATTAAATTGTGCCTCGGGCAGCACAAAACCAAAACATGGGACTGACTTCCTGCAATACCTCTGCTCTTAATGGTATAGTTCAGGGTCTGATAAAAAGTTGGACAACACGTTAATTATAGCCAAAAGCTAACAAAACACAATAATGCAGGGTACATTGTCATAATATTGATGAACAAAAACCATAACAGTGACTGCTTCCTGGAGTACTGTCTGTCTCATTCCTTCCATGTGCACTGAATCCACAGCCTGCAGGAGAACTAGTGTTGCCACCTCGGCCATTTTTTATTGGCCACATATAACTTTTGCATGCTATCTTGCACTATGTAAAACGTGACCAGAAGGAAATCAGTTAACTCATCAATGTGGTTATGTGGGAACCACTAATTGATTAGTTAATTGGTTTCTTGATGGTCACATAAAATTCGTACATGCTGTAAAGTAACGTGCAAAATAATATGTGACCAATAAAAAATGGTCGAAGGTGGCAACCCAAATGAGAACCTGAGGAAACCACACAACACATCATCCTGACATATGTTGTATTTACATAGGATGATGGCCCCTTTAAGTTAAGGAAAATGGATACTGTAGAGGGGAAATGTGGTCTCTTAATGTTAAAGGCGTAAAAAATAGGGAAATTAAATAATAATCAAATTCAGTTAAGGAAAGTAACAGAAAATTTAGAGATTACTACATCACAGTCATCCTTATTACCCAACACCAGTCTTAAAGGAACTATCACCTAAACATTGTTTTTATTGTGAATGTAGAGAATAAAAAAAACAATATTGCAAATGTTTTATACACTGTGTTAGCAAGTTGCATAAAATATCAGAAAAATGTGTTTTAAATGTGTCCGTGGAGTCTCCTGCTTATAACATCACCAGTAGCTTGATATACAAATAAATTGCTTTTCAATGGGAAATGTGTAATTTGCTTATTAAACCACCAGTGATGGTGGCTTAATTTAGGCATTTGCGCCCAATTTTGCTAATACAGTGTATATATAATTTTCCTTTAATGACAAATTGTTACACACGTGTCCGCTGTAATAGCTTTTCTAGCTAAAAATTATGGTAGTTGTAGTACAATAACAGCAGTTTAAGAAACCACCCCAATTAGGAATATGTCCTGTGATTGTTGAAATACAAATCTCATCATGTTAAGTCAGCAAAGCTATCAGACATAAATGACCGTTTCTGTTATTATGAATGCATAGTTGCCAACATCGGCCATGTTTCCGGGGACACATATTTGTTCCACATGCTGCAGACAGAGCATGCAAAGTGCAGCCCGGCAGTATGTAGGGTGGATACACACACAGAGAGAATCCATTTAATTAATCATGGTAGGTTCTATGAGATCTCAACCCTGATCAATTAATTGGATTCTGTCTGTGCGTATATCCATCCTACATACTGCAGGTCTGCACTTTGCATTCTCTGTCTGCAGCATGTGGGACAAATATGTGTCCCTGGAAACATGGCCGATGTTGGCAACTATGTGAATGGACATACCATTTACAATATAACCTGCAATACTGGCTGTCCTGTCTGGGAAATGATGAGAAACAGGATAGGGATAATGAAGAGCAAGAAATCACATCAGCTGACTGATAATAACTATGATTACCTTTAACTCCTTCCCGCTTGTTGTACGTTCTATGCTGTCCTAATTTTAAGTGCCCCAAAGCTTTTAGGATGGCATACAACATCCTAATTGTAACGCCCTAGTGCACAAAGCAAAGATGAGTTGTTGGTGTTGAAGAACTTAACTGGAGCTCACACAGAGTTCTAACATCACCCCCATTGAACATCTTTGTGATGAACTAGAACAGAGTTTGTGAGCCAGACCATCTTGTCCAACATCGGTGTCTGACCTCACAAATGCTCTACTAGACAAAAGGGTAAATAATCCTACCCACTCCAAAAATATTAATGTATATGTATTTAGAAAGAACATCCCTACACCTTTAGGAAAGTGTAGCATGACTGCTGGCCCATGCTAATCTTCTAAGGGGTGGTTGGTATGTTCTGATTGCTCCCTCCACCTCTTTGGTTCCAGGACAAGCTGGATACAGCACCTTGTTACCCCCTTCCCTGTTTTCTTGTTTCCGCTTTTCCTAGCCAGCGCTGATTTGGATTAGTTTGGAAGTCCGCCCTATCAAGCTTGGGGAGCCGTTTCCTGCTGGCGATCTTCTGAGGCTGATGACACTGCAGCTGGCGGCGCGTTTAAGGTTATGGTAAAATGTTCTGGTTAATTAATAAATCATCAGTTTGTTGTGTTGTTAATCGGGCTTGGTTGGGATCCAGGTCTGGTTGGGGATGGGAGGTGGGAGTCATGGGCCTAAGCAGTCATGTGATGTTATAAGAGTGCCTATTGGAATAATGGTCAGGTGTCCCAATACTTGTGTCCATATAGTGTATAATATGATTTTTTTTTTAAAAAGGCTCAAGGGAGCAGCCTTCTTATTTGTGATAGCATTACATTTCAGGTGATATATCATTAAGACACTAGTTCTTATTCCTTAGAACAGGTATAGCCAACGGGACTTATCAGCTGCCATTCAACTATGACTTCAAGAACCCTCTGCTAGCAGTTATCAGGCTGAGGATCACTGTATGTAGTCCAAAAAAAAGGGACTGTACCCGCATATCTGGTATTGTTGTCTATTATAGAAAATAAAAGCAAATGTATGCACTTAATTATTAATTAAGAAAAAACAGAGGTTTAACTACTGGGTTGGTAAATAACATACATTTAGACTAATGTAAGCAGAGGAAGCTAAGCATATTTAATGTGTGCTGCCTTGATAAAATCCCTGCTGTTTTCAGCCATGTTAAGTCCCAGAGCTCAGCAAATTAAATTGGAGCAAAATCAGCAGCCGAAAATTCCTGATTAATTAATCAGGGTGGAGATCTGATATTCCTGCCATAGAGTGATTCTCTCATTCTTCTTGGTACATACCCTGCTCTCAGAAGAACTCTACATCTTGCAGTATTTCCAGGTCCACAACGTAAGTATGTGGTGTTTGGAAGGAATGATGGAGGGGTTAAAGCTAGGTGACTCATTAACTATCTGAAATAAAATAAGGCAGAAATAAATCAATTTTTATGCTCCTGTTATAACAATTAGCAGTATTTTTGTACTTCACCATGGTTAAAATATCCCCTATAAAAATAACTAAATCCCCAAAATATGAAATTAATATTATAAAATCTGTACATTTAACTTTACTAAAACAAATTACATTTTTGGATTTCACGGACAAACATCAAACCCAGTATTTTCAAGTTACTTAAAGCTCGACTAATATGCACCGATCAGTTCTGAAATGAATTTGAACTGGGCATATTACGCGAATAGAACAAATGCCTGAAATGCTGATACTCAACATGCCGCATTTCAGGTCTGAATTGGTTGTTCTGGCTGGGAACATGCAAAACTGTTCCCCTGAAATAATCATGGTTCCCATCCCCCTCCACACGGCCGGCCTTAGGTGTGTGCGACCTGTCCACACCCCAGGGGGCGCCACTTAAAAAAAACACTTTAAAAAGTTTGCCGGCAGAGGCACAGGCTGGGGAGATCAGAAGATCTCCCCTCACCAGCCCTCTGCACGGCTGCACCGAAGATGTGTGGAGAGGGACGGACCTCACCGAATGCGAAGTATATGATGAGGGGAGAAAGAACAAATGTGGGGGCAGAGAAAGAACAGATGGGGACGCCTGAACCCTTAAGGCTGGCCCTGCCCCTCCGTAACACATATGGGGGTCAGGGTAGGTAGCTATAATAAATGGGGCTACTAGCTGGACAAATGCTCCAATCCCCATATTAAATAAACTGGGGGTCTGCTTGCCCTTCCCCTGTGGGCTCAGGAAATGACCCCAGAACCCCAAATAAATTATATAAAGCCTTCCTAGGGCTTCTCCTGTACATTTTGTTCCATATATCATCTTTTGAACACATTTTCTAGTCATGGATGTTTGTATCAAATATGATATTACAGAATATATGAAGCAATTTCCATATGAAGAAACAACTTGTGTCAAATATTTTGGACTGTACTTTCAGGCCCTCTAAAGTGTTAAAAACTGGAGAATTGATCTGGGCAAATTTTGCTAATATTTCCCAAATTCGGGGCTTGTACATATGTGATTGGCATCCATTAGGTAACTGAAATCCTATGCTTTTAATGGCAAAGTTTCCCTGATTCGAATGTTTCTGATGTTTCAGGTCAAATTTAATGAGTGTGCATTAAAAGTGCAAATCAGAATGTTGCTGAGGGAAATAAAGAAAGAGATAATACATAATAGGAGCCTCTAAGTCTTTATTAATTATTGTGGCATGTTCATAAAGTCACATAGATGTAATCGCTCCATAACCTCTGACTGGAAAGGAGGCCTTTCCTGTCAAGTGACCCCTATCAGGATTGTTTACCCTGAGCTCACTACTCTCTTTATCACCTTAGATGGCAGGGGATGCAATACAGTAGACAAACTGTTGACACTGCCATGTCAGTGGGAGTCCCCTGTTCCCGTGAATTTGTAATCTAAATGTCATAGTCTAGAGATAAGCAGAACGTATACTCGTGTCTGCAGTGCTGTTGTGATATAATAATGTATGAGCCTCTACAAGCATTTTCCTGTGGAAGGATGCAAATATTACTACCACCCGGTCAAGAGAGTGGATCCTTGTTTTTTTTTGGTGGTGAGTCAGACTGTGTTTTACAAATGGTAATATATTATAGGATGCTGAATGTACCAGCTAAGGGACTGCTACCCAATCCAAACACTAGCCCTTTTACTGACATTCCTCCACACATGACTTACTCCCTCCCACATAGCCTGTCCTAGTGTATATAGCTTATTGCTAAGAGACTTAATAGGGAGGTAGGGACCTTAAATGGTAGGGAGAGATATCCTCATATCTGAAGAAGATTTTTGTTGTCACTCGTTACTATGGCATAAGAAAAAATAAAAAGTTTCTATGCCAAGAAAAAAGATTTATGTACATTTTCAAAATAAATATACCTTAAAAAATGATGATACAGAATATAAATCCTTTCTGAGACCGGTGGCCAGAGTAACTTGGAAATCCAATGTAAAAAGGTGTTGGCAATGGTTCTGATGGTGCTTTGCATAGGATCTGCTGGGTGGCCAAACGTCTCACGGGCAAACCTACCCTAAACCGTTAAGGCAAAGTCCAAAGCAAAAAGTACTTCAAACAGTACTCCAAACAGCACGTGATCAATTCTGTAAATAATTTTATTCAAATAAAGATGGCAGGAGACTTTGTCTGCCTGTCTATACATCATTGCCTTGTACCATCTTAAATGAATAACATTTTTCATAGAATTGATCCACCGCGGTTTGGAGTATTATTTATGGTGGTTCACCACCCTTCTTTTGGCATTGGTATTTGTCCAGAGTAGCTTGGTCTACAAATTACCTTAAGAAAGGAGTGCACTCATCACAGCATATTAGCCCATTAGATGGTATACAAATATAAGGATAGATATAATAGTACAGTGCGATTACTCAGTTGGTAACTGTTCTACAGGACCTGTTTAAAAGCTAGCTTCACGGGTTTGAGTCATGGTAACGTCAGTTCACCTCTGTGTCTTTTCCAGGTTGATAAAAGTTCCTTTAAGTTGGATAATAGTAACATCTCTTGTCAGGAGCCAATTTATTTAAATCTGAGAGTGAGTGACAAACTGGCTAGAGGCTCTAACGGAGAAGAGTACTACATAGAAACTAGTTATTTTTCTGGATCTTGGCCTCGCCTGGTCAGTCTGGAAGGTGTTCTGTTTTATAGTTAAATGCAGTAATCATAGATGAGACCTATTTGGATTTTTATACTCTGTGGCTACAAATAGGGATAGAAGACAAAATCACCTAAAAGGCGAAGAATTTTTCATGCAGGTAGGTGAACATTCAAAACGTGTGCACAGAGTATCCTCTGACCAAGTGAGAGTAACAAATGCAGTGAACATCGTCGGGATAAGGCACTTGAAAAAGTGAAAAAATCTCTTTTAGTTTAAAACAGGTAAAAAAAAAGAAAGTATTTTACCTGGAAAAAGGAATATTAGGAAAAGGGTACAAAGCCTTTCTTAATGTGCAAAGATTGTGACAATATCATTCAAAATAAAACAATCATATACATATTTAAAAGTAAAGGTTACATAGAAATATATAATACGTAACAGAAGAAACAAACATTAAATAAAATAAATGTTTGCATTCTAATTCTATAATGTTTAGTTTAAGAACATAGACAAAATATCACTTAATATTATTAATAAAAGGATTAATATAAAAAATGTAAAGTATAATCAAAACCTATCATGTCACTACCTCTACTCCATCTGATTACTTTCTTTCCTGAGAGGTTAGAAACAAGCTATAATATACATTTTACGATCTTTATGCTATGAATCTTTACTTGTATTTTTTGATATCTGGTGTGCCAGCTTCACTATTTGATGTTACAAATAGGGATAACAGATTTAAAGTCACATCAATATTGTATACTGTGAGAAAAAAACAAGAAAAATTAATTACACATTGTTTTAGCAGAATTGCAATTAAACACATAAAAGAGAACATTTGTTTAAAAAGTATCTTTGGTGTCTCCTGTGTATGACATTGCCTGTAGGTTGATATGCAAATTAAACATTTCACATTAAAAAGTAGTTAATTTGCATATCAGGCCACAGGTAATGTCATAGACAGCAGTGCCGATCCTGTGTGGGTGCACGGGGTGCACCGCGCCCAGGCGCACAGGGGGAGAGGCGATGAAGCAGGGAGCTCTCTCCCTGTCGTCCTCCTCCTTGTTAAACCAAGCACAGCGCGACGGGTGCAAGCTCCACCCCCGTCGCGTTCTGTGATTGGCTGCTGCAGGGAGGAGGACGTTCTCTAGAGTATCTGCCAAGGCAGGACACTTGCATCTTGTCTCTTCTGCCAGATGCGGTGTTCTGCCTCTACAGACACCATAGATAACGTCCTCCTCCCTGCAGCCAATCACAGAATGCGACGGGGGCGGAGCTTTCCCCCGTTAGCGCTGCGCTTGAATTAACAAGGAGGAGGAGGTGATAACAGTTGGGTTGGGGGGAGAGGGGGTTTAAAATAAAAAAGTGTGGAAGTGTCTGTTGAAGTGTGTGTCAATGTGTATAAGTGTGTATGTGTGTGTCAATGTGTATAACTATGTGTGTGTTACTGTCTGTGTATGTGTGTGTACATGAGTGTCTGCGTAAGTGTACCCTGTGTCTAAGTGTGTAAAGGTGGCTGTGTGTGTATTTATGTATGTGTGACAGTGTGTATAAGGGTGTCTGTGTAAATGTATGTCTGTGAGGGTGACTAAGTGTGTAACTGTGTTTGTGTAACTGTGTGTATTTATGTATGACTGTGTGTATTTATGTATGACTGTGTGTATTTATGTATGTGTGACAGTGTGTAAATGTACGTTTGTGAGGGTGACTAAGTGTGTAACTGTGTTTGTGTGACTGGGTGTATTTATGTATGACTGTGTGTATGTATGTATGACTGTGTGTATTTATGTGTGACTGTGTGTAAGTGTGTTCTTGCCCGGGGCCCTCACTGCGCTCATCAATTTATCACATGGAGGGCACCAGCCCCCAACCAGCTAGCGTCTATTTCCCACCTCCTTCACTCAGCGTGCGTAGAGGGAAGACTGTGCGGAGGAGACGGCTGGGGACGCAAGAGCAGCAGCAAGGTGAGTACTGGGGAAGGCAGGAGAGGAGATTATGCTTTTATTGGGTAAACTAACTGTGGCATATTGGCTGTAGCCTATTAATTGGCAAACTAGCATTGGTATATAAATGGGAAAACTGTCTGTGGCATATCAATGGGCAAATTGGCTGTTGTATATTAATGGACAAACTGGCTGTGGCATATTAATGGGCAAAATAACAGGCATATTACTGGGGAAACTGGCGTATTTTAATGGACAAACTGGCATTTTTATTGGGCAAACTGTAACGTTTTTAATAGGCAAACTAGCTGTTGCTTATGTTAATGGCAAAGTGTACCCTTAGTACACCTCTGCAAATGGGCTGCCCATGTGCTGCTTTGCTGCCTCTCAGAGCCAGCTCTGCAGATCGGCGCCATGTTTCCCCTTAGACCTCAGTCAGCGCTTTCTGCTCTTTCCGTGCACAGTGATGACTTAGAGCGTCGGAACATAACGGTCAGAGTCATCACTATGTGCGGGGAGATCAAGGCAGCGCTAATTGAGTTCTGAGATGAGGTCAGTAGGGGGTATGGAAAAGGGACATGGGAAGAGACAAATACATGGTAGGAAGAAGGTATAGGAGAAAGATATGGGGGAGTGACAGACATATTAAAAGAACAGAGGAGACAGACAGACATGGGAATCATGGAACAAAGAGTCAAATAGACTGGGTATGGGGTTAGTGGGGGGAGAAAGATACACATGGGGTTATGAGAAGGGAGAGAGAGACATGGGGAGACAGATACATGGCGGTAATGAGGAGTGAGAGAGACATGCGGGAGATATACATGGGGATATCGGAGGAGAAACAGAGACATGCAGAACAAGAGACCAGCATGGGGAACAGAAAGATAGACATGGAAAAAGATATAAGGGATGAGGGGAGAGACAGACATGAGGTATGAGTGGAGAGAGAGAGACAGACATGGGGTATGAGTGGAGAGAGAGAGACAGACATGGGGAATGAGTGGAGAGAGAGACAGACATGGGGTATGAGTGGAGAGAGACAGACAGACATGGGGTATAAGTGGAGACAGACAGACAGACATGGGGTATGATTGGAGAGAGAGACAGACATGGGGTATGAGTGGAGAGAGACAGACAAACATGGGGTATGAGTGGAGAGAGAGAGAGAGACAGACATGGAATATGACTGGCGAGAGACAGACATGGGATATGAGTGGAGAGAGAGAGACAGACATGGGGTATGAATGGAGAGAGACAGACAGATATGGGGTATGAGTGGAGAGAGACAGACAGACATGGGGTATGAGTGGAGAGAGAGAGACAGACATGGGGTATGAGTGGAGAGAGACAGACAGACATGGGGTATGAGTGGAGAGAGACAGACAGACATGGGGTATGAGTGGAGAGAGACAGACAAACATGGGGTATGAGTGGAGAGAGAGAGAAAAAGACATGGAATATGACTGGCGAGAGACAGACATGGGATATGAGTGGAGAGTGAGAGACAGACATGGGATATGAGTGGAGAGAGAGAGACGTGTTGCGCGAGTGGGCGGAGCTTACAGTGTCCAAACAGCTTGTCCCTGCAATCTCTGTCCCCATACAGCTTGTCATAGCCATCTTTGCCCCAAACAGCTTGTCAGTGCCTTGATCTTTGCCTCAAACAAGTTATCAGTGTCATCTTTGTGGATGTCAAAAAAACACACATCAAGCTCACACACTTGTTTTACAGCTGTGCTTCAGATTGAGATGTCTGTTAAACAGGACCTTCTTTCCCTGCAGTTTACATTTAACTCACTTTTATACCTTACTTTGGAATATTTCATAACATAGAATTTAAATTACTGCAATAATTACAGCAATAATGAGTCCCTTAGTGAGTTGTGTCAGACATTCTGGGATACCACATCATTTTTGTACAATAATATAATACTCAGCATACATTGTTTCGAAGCCTCTAAACGTGAGAGACTCTGTCTGATCTTTCCAGGATGAGGAGCAAGCCAGAGAAAGCTGCAATTGATCACATGGGAAAGTCATTTCAATTCACACTGCTTGCCCAGTATTAAGTCATTTACTTGGAAGAGTCAAGTATTATACAGGAACTAAGCATATAACCCTTTATCCTGTTCAGAGACCAAAAGCATGTGATGTGACTATTTAACACATTCCCTCTACCTACTGACACAAATAGGTTAATCACAGAGGTAGCTGCAACCCCTCTCATGCTCAGCCAGCTTGTGTTTATAGCAGAATTATCTAGAAAAGTGGCATAGTTACATAGTAGTTTAGGTTGAAAAAATACCTTTTTCCATAAAGTTCAACCCTTTTCCTATCCCATGTTGATCCAAAAGAAGGCAAATAAAAACCCCTTTAGCAATTTTGAATTCTGCGTACAGTGGGGAAACAAAATTCCTTCTTGACTCCAAATGGCAATCAGATTTCTCCTTGGATCAATAAGCACTAAATAAATATTAATGGCTACACTAACATGCATAGCCCTCTATGCTCCAGCTCATTAAAAAACCATCCAGGCTGCTTTTAAAGGCATCTAACGTATTTTCTAGAGCAGGCTACCAAACATAGCGCAAAACAAAAATAGGAGAAAGTGAGGGGAGAAAAGTTGCATAATTACAATTTTAAAGGCATCTAACATATTTCCTAGAACCACTACTTTAGGTGGCGAATTGTCCTTTCTGTAAAATATCCCTTCTGCTGTCATAGACTAAATCTCCTTTCTTCAAGTCTTAGCGGGTGACCTTTTGTCCTTTGCACTGTTCTGTTAATGAACAGGTCTTAGAAAGCCCTTAGTATGGGCCTTGTACATATTTATATAGCATCATCATAAACCCTCTAAGCTGCTGTTTCTCTAGTGAAAAATGCAGGAGGTACAGTTAAAAAAACAAAACAAGAAAAAACTTAAACCCTAGAGCGGGCTACCACACATAGCGTAAAAAGGCTATGTGAAAAAGATGTGTGACCTGGGATCGGGTGCATGCAACACCCTTGGTGGGTAATCACATGCCAACAAACATGGCAACTGATCATAGAAATAACAGACAATCATTATACAAGTAGCCTCACAAACATAACTGTAACATATTGTGTAGAATCACATACAGATTCAAGTCCAGTAGCCACCTGATTAGGGGGAACTCAGTAAGGAAAAGAGAAAGGCTGATCAGCATAAGAGGTTTTCCTGAATGCTGTCCACACAATTGATGGCAATGCAACACCTGCAAGGACTGTGCAGGCCCAGCCTTGTCATCTGAATTTTGCGGTTTGCAGTGAGGGGTCTTAGATACCATCAAAAGGTACCATTTTAATGTCCTAACCTCAGGAGCGGGCAAGGGTAGTCCCCTCTCAGTGACTCTGGGCTGTCATTCAAGAGCAGCAGAGTCTTGATCAGGGTAATTTAAAGGTCCAACTGGAGGTAAGTTCAATTCATGCAGAAATGTGTCAATATCAGCTGGGTGATCGATGCATAAAATTGTCATCTCTGAATACAGATATATATTGTGACAGGGTCCACCTATACTTCACCTCCACCTCCAGGAATTGCTTAATAGTCATCAAAGATTTGTTTACTACAACATCACAGGAGGCATCCAATAGGGTCCTTTGGGCCTTCCTCACGTGGAGGCAGTCGACCTTGCATTTGTCTACGCCGGCATCTGGTTTCAATTTTGCAAGAAACTTTATTATGTATGACTAGAGGGCAGTGGGCTCTACTTTCTTGGTACTCTGATACAGCTGCTTGTATGGTGTAACTTTGGTTCCAACAGCATAACCTGTCTGTGCAGGCCATCAACCCGTTGGATAAGGGACTCCATGACTTCAAGGTATTTTCTGTACTGATGCTGTGTAGCCTCGTCTGAGGGTTGTTGAACCTAACTGGCCTGATTAGAAAGTCTGTTATGTCAGAATTTGGCCCCATGTTGTGCTTTTCCACTTCCTTGGTTTTCCAACCCATAGTGTCAATTGCTTCAGGCGGGAGAATTAGTCAGAATTTCTATATGCAGTCTTACTCTGCAAATTTGTGAGGACCTCAGGCCACGTACGACCACTCACTTTGAAAGTCAGCACCACGCACAACCTGTACTTTCTGGCTTTTCTGAACTACATTAGGTGCTTTTAAAAAGGGCCTTGATGCTTTTAAAAAAATATAAAGTAACACATACTACGATCAGCCATAACATTTATGGCCACTGACAGTTGTAAAAGCCAGCATAGAGAGTGTGATGCTTTGGGCAATGTTCTGCCTTGGGTCCTGCCATTATTGTTGATGTTAATTTGACACGCACCACCTACCTAAGCATTGTTGCAGATCAACTTTCATGGAAATGCATTGGTGTCTTTCAGCAGGATAATGAGCCCTGCCACAAAGCAAAAATGATTCAGGAATTGTTTGAGGAACAAACTCTGTGGCTCTGTGGCTGGAATGGGAATCAGGAAGTGCCACTCTGTGCAAGATGGCGTTTGACTTGCAAAGCACAGGAACCACTTTACTATTTTCTGATGAAGAACTGGAATGAGAACAACTCCTAATGATGAAGATATCACAATAAAAAGAAATAACCACAAAATCAGACTTTACCACGCAATTCAAGAAAGATTTTGCATTGGTGTTAGACCAGATCTGAATGCAGTTTGAGATGAAGTAACAGAAATTAAAGATGACATCAGGCAACAGGGTCATCAGATTACAAGCAGTGGAGCAGGATCAAGTTTTTTCCTAGCTCTCGCTATGGATGTCTTCAACATGATTCTAGGCAATGACAAGTTGGAATGGGCCACCCTGCAAACGAGGATGCTGCTCAAACCACTTACAGACAACCTCAGGCAGGAGAACGTCCCTTATTACTGGGGCCACCAACTGGCAATAAATGTATGAAAGGATTGTATCACCTACCAGAAAATGCCAGGTACATGTGTGTTACCTTTTATTTCCCAACATCAGAGTTAAGTAAGTGGTCAGCAATTCTACAGGGTTACTCAAACTTACAGACACTCTTGAACCAACCCTGGCTCCCTTGTCCCCAATGGAAACAAAGACACAGATCTCGCCAGCTGCAGAAGCAATAGACCTGAGGAGAGGCCTGGCCGAAGTTACAGTCCCGAGGATTCATTAATTGAACATTAATTGAAGATTATGTCCAACAGATTCATTAAATGAATGTAACAAGGAAATACTATCTAATAGGTATGGCTTCCCTCACTAACCCGATTCAGACTCTGGGATAATGCAATCGACCTGTGGATACATATGGAGCTAAAAAAAAACAGAATAAAGACTAGAACGGCTCATTGTTGAAGACTGCTGCTAGCTGGAAATGACAAATAAAAGAAGACTTAAGAGGGTGTTTTCCTCCATATTATATAGGTTCTACATGGGGAGATGCCCTACACATTACAGTGATCCACATCAGAGTTACAAATGGTTAATTTGTTAGAGGTTTGTTGTGTTAATGCAGGGGTCATCAAACTTTTTAAACAGGGGGCCAGTTCACTGTCCCTCAGACCGTTGAAGGGCCGGACTATAGTAAAAATAAAAACTATGAAGAAATTCCTATGCACACTGCATATATCTTATTTTGAACAAAACGAGAACAAATACAATATTTAAAGTAAAGTTAAATCAACAAACTTACCAGTATTTCAATGGGAATAGTGTGCCAGTCAGAGCCCAGGAATATTATGCCAGTCAGATGCCCAGGAATATTATGCCATTCAGATGCCCAGGAATATGATGCCATTCAGATGCCCAGGAATATGATGCCATTCAGATGGCCAGGAATATTATGCCATTCAGATGCCCAGGAATATTATGCCATTCAGATGCCCAGGAATATGATGCCAGTCAGATGGCCAGGAATATTATGCCATTCAGATGCCCAGGAATATTATGCCAGTCAGATGCCCAGGAATAATATGCCAGTCAGATGCCCAGGAATATGATGCTAGTCAGATGCCCAGGAATATGATGCCAGTCAGATGCCCAGGAATATGATGCCAGTCAGATGCCTAGGAATATGATGCCAGTCAGTTGCCCAGGAATATTATGCCAGTCAGATGGCCAGGAATATTATGCCATTCAGATGCCCAGGAATATTATGCCATTCAGATGCCCAGGAATATTACGCCAGTCAGATGCCCAGGAATATGATGCCAGTCAGATGCCCAGGAATATGATGCCAGTCAGATGGCCAGGAATATTATGCCATTCAGATGCCCAGGAATATTATGCCATTCAGATGCCCAGGAATATGATGCCAGTCAGATGGCCAGGAATATTATGCCATTCAGATGCCCAGGAATATTATGCCATTCAGATGCCCAGGAATATTATGCCATTCAGATGCCCAGGAATATGATGCCAGTCAGATGGCCAGGAATATTATGCCATTCAGATGCCCAGGAATATGATGTCATTCAGATGCCCAGGAATATTATGCCATTCAGATGCCCAGGAATATTATGCCAGTCAGATGCCCAGGAATATTATGCCAGTCAGATGCCCAGGAATATGATGCCAGTCAGATGCCCAGGAATATGATGCCAGTCAGATGCCTAGGAATATGATGCCAGTCAGTTGCCCAGGAATATTATGCCAGTCAGATGGCCAGGAATATTATGCCATTCAGATGCCCAGGAATATTATGCCATTCAGATGCCCAGGAATATTACGCCAGTCAGATGCCCAGGAATATGATGCCAGTCAGATGCCCAGGAATATGATGCCAGTCAGATGGCCAGGAATATTATGCCATTCAGATGCCCAGGAATATTATGCCATTCAGATGCCCAGGAATATGATGCCAGTCAGATGGCCAGGAATATTATGCCATTCAGATGCCCAGGAATATTATGCCATTCAGATGCCCAGGAATATTATGCCATTCAGATGCCCAGGAATATGATGCCAGTCAGATGGCCAGGAATATTATGCCATTCATATGCCCAGGAATATGATGCCATTCAGATGCCCAGGAATATTATGCCAGTCAGATGCCCAGGAATATTATGCCAGTCAGATGCCCAGGAATATGATGCCAGTCAGATGCCCAGGAATATGATGCCAGTCAGATGCCCAGGAATATTATGCCATTCAGAAGCCCAGGAATATTTTGCCATTCAGATGCCTAGGAATATTATGCCAGTCAGAGGCCAGGAACAGTGCTCGTTATGCCTCCCTCCTCCCCCGCTTCCCCATCACTTACCTCCAGCTGCTGTGTCCCCGGACGTCTAGCGCGGTGTCCTCCTGTGGAGGAGGGAAACAGTTACCGGATCCGGATGTGACGTAACGTCACATCCGGTCGCGGTGAATTTTTTTTTTTTTTCTTCCTGCAGCCGCATCCTTTGCGGCTGCCAGAAAGAAAAATAAAAGTAAACGGGGTGGGTGCCGGCAGCACCCCCCGCGGGCCACATAAATGTCCTCGGCGGGCCGCATGTGGACCCCTGTGTTAATGGCTAATTGGTTCACACAGTTCATCTTTACTTCAAGCAAAGTACAAGCAATAACAGCAGGGTTACCCATTTTAGTCAATTTAAAGATATGTTCTAAAGTGCAGAAGGTTTTTCCTTGTATTCATTCACTGTTTTACATGTGAAGTGTGATACCACTTAATACTAAAGAACATAAAAGCGGACACTGACAGGTGGACGACTCAGCACATATCTTGGTTTGGGAGAGTAGCTGTGAATATCCTCCCGAGAATCTCCTATATTATACAGGCGCTGCCAATCATGTCCCAAAAAAATACTTAAAAAATAATGATCGTCAAATTTGTTTGGAAGTCCAGAAACCCATGTTTAGGTTACCAGTATTTGATCAGGGGGAAAGAGACTGGGACCTTAGGATTGCGTGCATAGGGGTAGACTACAAGGCCTTAGCCAGGATTGTGGAATGGACAATCCCCACACTGAAATTATGGATATCAATAAAGCAGAGGGCACTCACAGTCCCCATGCTAGCTGAAACATGGCGAAGTCAACATTATACATGGAATAGAGAAGCACACACCGGAGATCATATGGTGCAGTATTTACTAATAAATTACAAGAATAGCCCCCATGCCCTGTAGGCAACTTACAGGAGGACGATATCAGCATAAATCATGTAGCTCCAAAATCCTATTAGGTCCGGAGAGAAGATGAGAATCCAATAAGGTGTGGGTCACAAGGTAAAAGTAGCTCAATAGTGCTGGAACTTGCCTATGTACAGAAACATCTTCTGATACCAATTCGGATACCATTTCTCCTCCTACGCGTTTCATGACACATTGATCACTTCATCAGGGAGATGCAGTGTTGTCCCAGTAAACGTATTCATATACCAGATCATACAGTTAATTAAAAATGGAATACTACTACTAAAAACAGTGTACTTGAAATATAAGTATGATTGCATGGTGGAAAGGATATAAAAAAATCATCGGAATAAGAAAATATGGGGTAGAGAGAGATAAAAACATATTGTAAGGTAAAAGAAAATAATATATAGATAAGGTAAAAGAGTGGAATAGATTATGGTGGAGGAGGAGACTATAAATACAATTACTGGGTATTTCCAACAGTATATATACATTAAAAAACAGGTCTAATATATATGCTTTTATGGTAAGTATATCATAGTTAAAACATATAAAAGCATATGGATATATGTATAGGTGCAGCCCAGAAGTGGTATTTAGCCATCCTGCCTAGCAAAACCAAAGAGATTATTATCTTAATTATAATCGCTGATGTCTGTAGAAGACCTGATCACATAAAACATATTTAATTCTATGCTTAAATTATTAATGTATACTCAACCTTAAAAATATTAATGAGCTGGCTATCATTGTCTGAAGTATTAATACAGATCTAATAGAAGTGAGGGTAAATTATATAGAAGTCCCTGTTCTTGTTTAGACCATGGGGAGACAGGGCACCAAAATAATAAACCCAGTAGGTCTCTTGTTGTCTTAATTTATCTAAGTGGTCACTAGACATGTGCAAAACTAAAATTTTTATTTCGTTTTCGTCCATTCGGACAAAAATGTTATTTATTTCGTCTAAAACGAATTTTGTTCATGACTGCATTAATTTCAGACGAAATTCGTTCATTATTTTCGTTTCATTTATTTATACGAATCAATTGACCTACACATTCCATAAACCGAAAGTCTATAAACCGAAAGACATATCGGTTTATAGACTTTCGGTTTATGGAATGTATGTAATGCTATTGGCTTTCTATAAACCGACTCTATATCGGTTTATAGAAAGCCAATAGGATTACATGCATTCCATAAACCGAAAGTCTATAAGCCGAATGTCTTTCGGTTTATGGAATACATGTAATACTATTGGCTTTCTATAAACCGAAATAGAGTCCCCATTCATAAGAAATTCTTCGTTCGGTTTATAGACTTTCGGCTTATGGAATACATGTAATGATATTGTCTTTCTATAAACCGAAAGTCTATAAACCGAATGTCTTTCGGTTTATAGAATACCAATAGCATTACATGTATTCCATAAACCAAAAGTCTATAAACCGAATGTCTTTCGGTTTATAGACTTTCGGTTTATGGAATACAATACATGTAATGCTATTGGCTTTCTATAAACCGAAATAGAGTCCCCATTCATACGAATAGGTCAACTGACCTATTCGTATGAATGGGGACTATATTTCGGTTTATAGAATAGCAATAGCATTACATGCATTCCATAAACCGAAAGTCGTTCATTATGTCGGTTTATGGAATGTATGTAATGCTATTGGTATTCTATAAACCGACTCTATTTCGGTTTATAGAATGCCAATAGCACGAATGGATGAATGATTTTCGTTTATTAACCATTCGTTCATTCGGCTTTCGTTAGTTTAGCATTTTCGTTATTCGTTTTTCGAACGAATGGACGAAAATGCTATTTTCGGACGAAAATGCTATTTTCGGACGAAAATGCTATTTTCGGACGAAAATGCATTAGTCCAAAAACGAATGCACATGTCTAGTGGTCACCTGTACTGTTAAACTGTCACAATTTTTATTGTGCTTTTGTTTGAAGTGGAAAGGGACCAAACATTTTTTCAACCATGCCAATATGCCTCAACGAGGTTCGTTAAATCTATCTTTCATTTTCCTTATAGTACAGCCTATATATTGGAGACCACAACCACATTGTGTGATGTATACTACATATTGACTAGTCTAGTTCATAAATGTATTAATGGTGGCTTTTCTGACCATTATGGTGGGAAGTGATATCATTTTTGTTAATTTTGGAAACATGCGCGCACATAATGCAAGACTTGTGTCTGCATTTATAGGGCCCCGTAAGTTGTTGAGAGAGAAATGGTAGAGCAGTGGGAGCTACCTGAGTTTTAATGGTTTTGTTTTTCCTAAACATTACAGTGGGTTTAGATGAAATGTGGTCTTTGAAAATTGGATCATATTGGAGGATGTTTCAATGTCTACTAAAAATGTTTTTCTTTTGATTTGCTCACTATATTAAGTAATGAATTTGGGTTCTTGGTCTTGGGTATTTTTGTGCTTGGGTTCCGTGTTCAGAGTCTGATATCTAGGTACCATGCTGATTCAGGGATGAGCCCATTCTAGAATGCTTTTTGGGTAAAGTTTTTCCTGGAAGTGAGAGTTCATTAGGCATAGTTAGTTTTGGGAATTCCTCCTCTCGACTACAGATACATCTTAATCTATGGAATTGGCTCTAGGAAATGTTGGATTCAGGGTGGATAATGGCCACTCCTGGCATCTAACAACCCATTATTATCAACCATTTTCCTATAGTTTCTACTAGCGTTGGCATTATGTTCATCAATGAACAGAGTGACATCCAAAAAGTCAATGGTTTGTGAATCATGCACAGATGTGAAGGATAGAGTCATTGGGTTTTGGTTGGTATAATCTACAAATTGTTTGAACAAATCTGTTCCCCTTCCCAGATGATGATGACATCATTAATATACCGCATATATAAAACTAGATTTTCGTTTTATATATTGTTCTCCCATATGTAGTCTTCCTCCCATGCACCCATCCTAACGTTTGCATATGATGGTTCAAATTTGGTCCCCATTGTGGTACCTTTGTGTTGTGTATAAAATTCATTGTCAAAGAGGAAATAGTTGTGCACCAACATGAACATGATGCATGTGTAATAAAATGTTGTTGTTCAGGTCTGAGATGTTCGTTGGTAATAAATCTCAAAATAGCTGTAGCTCCCCCTGTGTGCGTATATATTAATGTAGAGAGATGCCACATCTAAACTGTCCCATATTTAGTTTGGCTCCCATTATATATCTGAAAGGAATTGTCAGATAGGTATGGTGTCTTTAAGATACAAAGGTAATTTAGTTACCAAAGGTTTAAGCTAGAAATTAATATATGCCGAAAGATTACCGGTGAGAGAGTTTATGTTGGTAGAGACTGTGAAACCACACTGACATATGACCAATGGCATAAGATTTTCACCCTTGCACTAAAATGTTCCGTATCTACTCAAGTTCAGGAGAATTCATACAAAATTCTCACAAGATGGTACAAAGTACCCTCTCTATTACACTGCCTTTTCCTAAAAGTCTCGGATCACTGTTGGAGGTGCTTGATGCAAAGGGGTGATTTCATGCACATTTGGTGGCTATGCCAATTAAACTGACCCTAATGCAAATCATTTGTACATAAAAACCGTTGGCATGTCTTTTGCATCTTGCACTGCAACTGATCAACAGGTATAAAAACTGTACAGAGTGCTTAAACGGAACAAGGCCAGGATAAGCTAAGACTAAATAAGTCATACTGTGTTTTACACCACTAAGTAATGTTGTTATGCACCGTAAGTATGACACATTAGAGCTAATGAAACGACTCAAGGTGCCTGTGAGCCCAATTCTTCCTTCTGTATGTTAATACTATGAAAATCATTAAAAATTACACAAAAAAAGTTCAATCTTCAGTACATTTTTTTTTATAGATGTTAAATTTCTTCTGCTTTCTAGCTCCTGTAACCACGAAAAAGCTTAATATATTTTGCAAAGTGAGATATTTTTATCCAAATAAAAAAGACTACTTAATATTAAAGACCCACTAAGGAAGAGGCTATGAGTACATCTTTTGTAGACATTACACATGTCAGGTATTGTCCATCTTCCTCATCATTCTTAAGACACTCCTCTGTTAAAAGAAGAAAAACTCTTCTCTTTTTTTTTACAAGATTAAATAAAACTCAAGTTTTAATTTGGTTTAGTCTCTAGATGATGGTTTTGTGTTATTGGAGTAGTATGTGTTTTATTGGATCCACCTTCATCTAAATAGAACACTAACACCATTGTTCAGGCTCTACTCATATTCTGGAACCACATTCCTATAGCAGGTGATGCTACTTCCGAATCGGCTCTGAGTAGTAAGTTGAAAATTTGTAGGTCACACGGGAAATAATTGTCACTTCCTGGACGATAACAGAATGTCATTTTTCTCCCTGAGGAGTGGTCATACAGGATATGAGAGAAAATGTCAGCATCCTTCACACAACCACTTAGGAAACTGTTAGTAAAAGATAACCGGATTGCCCACCCATCTACTTAAGCTTAGAAATGCTTGCTGTGTGTGATACGTCACATTCACTGTAACACTCCATACTACATGGAGAGTGGCCACATGTATATAAATCTTTATAGATAATAAATATAATTTGATACTTTATTTAAAAAAATGAAAACAAATCCAGTGGTGAATTTTGTGCAGTCCAAGGCCTGACTAAACTCATGCTTGCCTTCTTCTCCAGGTGTTACCCCTTCCTCACATAATCTTTCCACAGATCAGATTGCCCCAACATACCCTACAACTCAGATTGCCCCCACTACACTGTCCACAGACCTAGATTGCCCCTACATCTTTTCCCGCTGCACCATTTGGCCTCAGATCCCTTTTCATTGTACCATATTGCTCACTGTTGATCTTGTGGGGGCAATCCGGATGTCTGTACAGAACAAGGCAATGAAGATGTATGTACCACCAGTCATGGTAGTGTTGGCTTTTCTGAGGGCTGGAAACAGCTAGGAAGGTCATTGATGAAACAGAAGGATAGCTCATCCATACTGCCTTTCAAGGGAGCCAAGATTTCTGCCTGTGTTTTGATCTACATTGCCTATTATGTCTGCAAAGCAATATGTCAAAAATATGTGAAAACTAAAATGACCACATCTCAGATGAATAAATAAACATAGGACCAGGATTCAGTCACCATACACAGTCCCCTTCGTGAACTAACCGGTAGAGCAGAGTCCAAGTGCAGCTTTGAATAGCGTTTCCTGTCGTGCGAACAAGCAATTCAGAGGCTTGAGTGAATGAAGCAGCGCACCTTGTTCTAAGCAGAGATTAAATAATCACAGAAAGGAAGTCCATAAAGTCTTCAGTCTTTACTTCATAGCACAGAGAGACCATCGTTTCACGCATTTCGCACAAGGTTTAATCATAACGCATACAGCGTGATGTCAAATTTCTTTAAACTATCATGAACCAAACAAATTCCAACGTGTAGGTACAAATACGTCCATCTACACATGTAAAAAAGAAACTGATTATGATTAACCCTTAATAGAAAATATAATTTTCGGCATTAATATGGCAGGAAATATATCAACATACTTCGGGAAAGATTTTCTTTATAAAACAAAATATTATATTTTCACATGTAGGGGGAGCTGTTCACACCTACATGTTGGGATTTGTTTGGCCTGTGTTGACAGGGTCTATGATTAAGCCTTGTGCGAAATGCGTGAGACAATGGTCATTCTGTGCTGTGTTTTTATATGGCTGAAATAAAAATTGAAGATTTTATGGACTGATAATGGAGTTATAATTGAATCTACTGGTCAGAAAAAGGTGCGCAGCGTCATTCACTCAACCCCTTGAAATGCATTTTCCAAATCAGGCCCTGTATCTTCCACTTAAACTGACCGGAGGTCCTGAGCATCCGCATGCCGACGGGCAGACTCCATGCCGTCACTCCGTGCGTCCGCCGAGATATCACTCCCCGCAAACCAGCAGGGAGCAAACACCCCCACGCTACACTTTCGTCCATGCAGACGAACAGATAAAAAAATACAAACCTTTATTATTTAGGTTTATTAAGGTTCCTCTTCCCATCTAATACCGCCCATGGGCTGGATTAATTCTAGGAGGGATATTGAAACCCTAGTCTGTCAAATAGTAGTTGCCTGTGATAGTGCTCTCTCCAGCCTCACTAGCGTTACTTTGACTGTTTTGATTATTTGTTGCTGACCTCTGCCTGTATCCTGACCATTCCATTGTTTGCTGCCCATCCTGATCTATGCCTGTTCCCCACTATCTGATTGCCTTATCCAGTTGTCCTGTTTTAGCGGTTTTGCGGTTTTGACCCAGATTTTCCTGACTATTCTATTTGCTGCCTGCTTCGTCCACGTCTGTCTTCCTGACCTTCCAGTATCTCCGATTGTCCTGATCTCAGCCTGCCTCGACTTTCTGTTCAGCCTATGGTTCCTGTGTTTCTGTTGTTTAATTGTCATACTACTGATTCTTATCAAACCTCCTCTCCTTTTAGTATTCAGTGTGTGGGGTTCTAAGTCCTTGGTGGCTAACCATCTGCAGCTCAACCAAGGGTGTGTTATAATTAAGATGAAACAGCCTCACTATCTGTATTGTCTATTTGGAGTGTGTCTGTCATCCCATCTGCATCGCAGATCCTATTCCCATATCAGAAACTTACATAAACCTGGCAAACCTATGCAATTAGGTGTATTTGTGCAGTATCACACAGCAGGCGGTCAAAATTAGCAGTAACTTAGTGACGTGTATAAAAAAGTTTCCATAAACTTTGGCAGATATTTGATGCACAATGAGCATATGAAAAGTGTCAAAATAGCTTAAATGAGATTCCTATTTTTGAAAAATATATACTTTAGTGGGCAGTTTTGGGCTCCGTGGCTGGTATTTAAGTTACAGGCTCAGCACACCAAAATTGTATATCTTTCAAGGTGCAGTATTTATTACAATGGTGGTATTAAAAAACCCTGCACCTAAAATGACCATTTACAGGAGGTAAGATGATAAAAACATAAAATTGATTGAAAACCCTGGGTCCGTCTGAGATCCGAAGAAGATGTGGATGCGAGTCCGACAGGTGATAGGAAGGGACGAGCCGTCAGCAACTGCCTGCAGCGGTGATGAAACCGGAGGCTGAAGTAACGTCAAATGTCCAGGACTACTGCTGATACGGGAACCTCTGAGGACCACATTACAGGATGTACATTCTCCTATGTGCTTCCTGAGTCACTGCTTGCTTCGTCAGGGCGATGTAGTGTACTCATACCATAGTGCTATCCACTAAACATTATCAGTAAGGTTCATGACCGTGTCAACACTATATCACGATCCCAAAGCCTCACCACCCCCATAAAATATCCTAATAGTTTAAATCAAGCACCTAAATTCATTACCAAATATAGTGAAGGAGCCAGACTAATTAAACATATTATTAACAAACACTGGAACATTCTTCAACAAGATCAAATCCTCAACAAACACATATCATCTAAACCAACAATAGTATTTAGAAAAAATTTAACTATTTAAAACCAAAAAGCAGATTGACACTGGCATGCCAAATTGTGTGGGTGCAATATGAGTGCAAGCCAAGTGCTGTGGGTGCAATAGAGGTGTATAGAGAGCCTACTCACAAGCTTATCATCTAGATTTCGAAAGGGAACAAGTGAAATATAAGTTATAGAGAAGATAGCAAAGCATGTATTAACATTTGGAAGATGTGGAAATGAATGACTCATGCTGTTTTATTTCCAGTTTTATATATAGAAACATAGAATGTGTCGGCAGATAAGAACCATTTGGTCCATCTAGTCTGCCCAATTTTTTTTGAGTACTTTATTAGTCCCCCGTTCCCTGTCTTATAGCTAGGTAGCCTTGTGTCTATCCCACGCATGCTTAAAATCCTTGACTGTGTTTACCTCCACCACTTCTGCTGCAAGGCTATTCCATACATCCACTACCCTCTCAGTAAAGTAATACTTCCTGATATTACTTTTAAATCGTTGCCCCTCTAATTTAAGACTATGTCCTCTAGTTGTGGTAGTTTTTCTTCTTTTAAATATACTCTCTTCCTTTACTGTGTTGATTCCCTTTATGCCTATATACCCCCTTGATAAAACAAATATTTTTGCAGATGCATTTTCATGAGCCCACCTTATGCAGCCTAAACTATAAACCCTTGCTTATTGCCATGTGCATATCAACGCTGCCAATCTTCCTCCAATACATTCTCTCACACTTATTGGATCGTTGGGACATACACGTCCCCCTCTGGAGCAGGAAACAGATTGATTTCGCTAGAAGTGGCTCGTCAGTAAGTCTCCTAGAGCCTTGTGTTTAAATAAATAGGTTCACACCCAATAAGAGCTCCAATGAGGAATGCTAGGGTAAAAGTTCATTAATAAAAAAACAACTATGTGAAGTAGGGGAGGAAATTAGGATCTCGAAGAGGAAATAGAGTTTATGACTGAGACTTGTTGTTTTTTTTTTTTTTTTGGATCTTCCATTCCTAGGAGTGTTTTGTGATTTGAATATGCCACACATCTACATATTAATTAATAATGGAATTAAGTATGTTTTGTTCTGCCAATGTATTTGTACTAACCCTTTACCTAGAGGCACTGACACTAAACGATAAGGTAGTGATGCTGTTAAGCTTATCACATACATCAAAGTAAAAGTTGCTTTGATACATTTTCAGACATGGAATATACACCCTTACTTGG
Source organism: Pelodytes ibericus (assembly GCA_036172795.1). Taxonomy (NCBI): domain Eukaryota; kingdom Metazoa; phylum Chordata; class Amphibia; order Anura; family Pelodytidae; genus Pelodytes; species Pelodytes ibericus. The sequence continues at coordinate 121,249,047 of CM069862.1, forward strand.
TATCCTCTATACCACTTTCAGAAGCCAGACAGTGATTAACAGATTTATTGAGAATTCTATTAAAGTAGAACTAACCAGCAGAAAAATGAAACAACACACAACTCAGGAAGACTTATAACAGTACATATTTATATTTATATACTTATGTTATTTTGTAAAATAAGCACATTAAGATATTTTTGCATGAATATTAGAAAATTATATTTCCCATCATGCATATTATTTCTTTTCCCTCACTGACTGTTGGTTCTCAAGTAACCATATAGCTTGTTATATAAATGATCCGGGACTCGAGAGAGAAAAACAATGTTAGAATAATGTCACTAAATGTCACTTTGAGTTCTATGCAAGTCAATGTCAGTACAAATATCTTGTATCTGGTAAATGGGCTTTAAAAACACACCCTTCACCCTGTTTGTGCCCTATGGAACTGGTTACATGGAGCATGAGTTTCGATCAGTAACGTGATTCATCTGCCCACTACTGCGTACACTCCCATTGTTGTACAGATGGTACACATTTTACCAGACCCTTTAAGTAGAAGCCTTGATTTTTGGAAAATGTTTAGGTACCATTTTTGAAAAAAGTAGTATTATTCCAAAATTCCAGTCATTTATTTTTTGAGGAAAATTCCAGCAATGTGATTATACACAGATATACACATGCAGAAAGGCAGCAAACAGTTAAATGGCTTTAACTGAACGGCAAGGCGTGGGGAGGCCTCTGCGAGCCTGACTGCCCACTACAGAACAAAGCTTTGGATTGTGTCCTGTCAAGCAATGAATATAATACTTGTTTACTGGGGCTGTGCAAGGTGTAAGGAGCGAGTGGCTGAATCTTAAAGTGCTGTAACGGACCCTGTCCTTTTTGCAGACATAGCACTATGTGCCTATGATCCTTGTCTCCCACTGTAGACTGGGATAGTGTGTTCCATTGGGCCATATTTTCTTGGACAATTCTGGAACAATGTTATAAAAGTATAAAAGCAAGCAAATCCAATTGGTTTCCATGGTGACAGCTCTACTTTCAGAATTTGCCCTAGAATTCTTCATAGATTATCACAATTGTGGGTCGACAACAGGTAGCCAACTTGATTTTACCTTCCATGCTCCTTAGCATGCCTTTTAATGGCCATATTGTGCTGTTGCCTTGTATGCCCATTAATGACACAAAATTATATGACATGAAATATATCTTGCAGCTGCACATGCCGTACAGTGGATACACCATTTGTGACATTTAGCATATCTGGTGGCAGGGCCATCATCAGTAGGTGACCGGTTATACAACAGTTATAAAATAAATAATAAAAGCTTGCTGGCAGAGGAGTTGGTTGGCGTGACTAAAAGAGGGCAAGCAGGCAGCACTGCCCAGACATCCTCCCCCTCTGTCTTTTACGCTCCCCATGCCTCTTCTGAGGTCAGAACGGGGGTCACAGCTGCATACTACTAGACACCAGGGATTTGAAGAAAAACTGTGGGTGCTGGCTGGAATAAGTCCTGGAGTAAGCCTGTGTGCAATGTGGTTGCTGGGGTAAGTCTTAGGTCGGCAATGTGAGTGTTGGGGCATGTCCTGGGTGTGCCATGTGGGTGCTGAAGCATGTCCTGTGGATGCATATTGGGTGCTGCCAGTGGTAAATTCTGGGTGTGTAATGTGAGTGCAGGGACATGTCCTGTGGATGCAAAGTGGGTGGTGACTGGGGTAAGTCCAGGGTGTGCAATGTTGTGCTATAGCACAGGATGTGGGGGCAATAAGGAAAGGGGTGCAGGTGAAATGGTGTGGGGAATGTTTTGAAAGAGGCCCCACAATTTCTAATGGTGACCCTGTCTGGCAGTTGCGAGAGGAACATGGGTCAGCTCAATGGAATAGCATACGATAGTAATAGCATTAAAATAAACAGTTATACATGTGGGAGGGAGAAACATATTTATTGGAAAAGTATAATAAGGCTGTGTATGGTGTAATATTCTTGCCATATTATAATACCTTATGTGATATAATATTTCTGTCTCTACTTGGTCTACTATCACTCTGTATGATCTAATAAATAACATGGTTCCATATGATATTAACTACATGTGACATGTGACATAATACCTCTCTATATGATATATTACGTTTCCATATGATATAATATCTAGCTGTGATCTAATATAATAGTCTTTGGTCTTGTATAACTCTGTGTGATCTAATATTCTTTCTGCAGGATGCAATTTAATGCTACATGATATGATATGTTTTTGTATGACATAGCTGTGCATGATCAACTATAACGCTGTGTGATCTAATATCAGGGTTCATTGTGATATAATACAACTCTGTATGATCGAATGTAATTCTCTAGTAGTTCTGTATGCTATAAGATACCTTGTGTGATCTAAAATTGTTCTGGATGATATATCACACTGTGTAATCTAATGTTATTGTCTATAGAAAGCTGTATTATCTAATATGGCTCTGTGTAATATGATACACAGAAGTTGAGTTATGACAATGTATTTTTTGCCGGGTAAGGAAGATTGCTGTGTTTGTGTTGTGTTCTAACATTACAGTTATATGGGTCTAGGAGGTGCTAGTTCACTGGCAGTCTGTGCCTTATTAGAGATCCGTTTTTAGGAACCTTGTATTTATTGCTTGAGAGATGGGTGGGGCCCACACTTCCTACACATTCCTCCTCAGGATAAAAAGCCCTCCATTAACTCTGCAGGAAACCTTCCCTCCCAAGAGACGAACAGCATTCACATTAGAGGAGAAAAATGCTGATGCAGCAAAATCAGTGTAGAAACCAGGAGAAGCAACTTTCATGTGTATATCAATTAGACGGTGCCAGGTATATTTCAACCTGTGTACCAATAATGCTGGTCAACATGTGAGGTAGTAAATACAGGGTGCTTACGAAGCAAAAACATATCATTTTTACTTTTAATTTTGCATTTGATCTTTTGTGCCTCTGTACAGTGAGAGATCCTTGGTTAACCTAGGGTTGTCACACAGCCAGTAATGTATCATCTGGCTGGTGAAAAAATGTTTTTAAAGAAAACTGGAGGTTAACCCTTTAAATGGAATCATTAAGCTAAATACTGTGTATAGTGTGAATGTATACAGTAAAAATGATGTATACATTGTGTTTGCAGAATAGATTACTAATACATAGAGTAAGAGAGAAAATGTGTTCTTAATTTGTCTGTGGTATCCCATGTTTATGATATCAATTTCCCCACTGAAAATAGTTAATTTGCAAATTAGGCCCAAGGTGATTTTATAAACAGGGCACACGATAGACATATTTAATTCAAATAATGTTTTATTATCTACATTTACCATATACACATTGTATAGTTAATGGAGTTCCGTTAAGTTTGTATTCTTCGCGCCCATGACACAGGATTACACTGCAAGAGAATTTCCATAGTAAAACAAAATTATCCTGAGGATACTAACTCTTTTGGGTCTGTCCACTGAGACGTGTTAGAACTGCCATGTTTCCGAACTGAATCTTATTTAACAATTTAGGAGTCAGTCACAGGACATTTAAGAGGATAACACCCCCACCCAATTATTCTCCCCTCCCCAGTATTTTATAGTATAAACAACATTCCATGAGGTGTGCAGGTCTGGGCGAGGGGCCAATCTCTCTCCTCTGCGCGTACTGTGCGCTGTACATGTTGTAAGAGCCAAAATAGAAAGGTTATATGAGCAATTGATCACTCTGAGCTGAGAGGGCTTGTAAGAAGGGTGGTAGAGATGGGTGTAGGATCTGTGAACTTGCTGCAAACACTTGATCCCTTAGTATTAGAAATGGTTGGCTCAGTAGAACACTGAGGTCAATAGAGGGGAAACAAAATGCTGTCTGTGTTATTTAGACATTAAGCGTTGCAAGACATAATATAGAAAATTAGGTGAAAAGTAAAGAATCCAATTTTAAACGTGATATACTGTATTTGCTCCATTATAAGACGACCCTGATTATATGACGACCCACCAAACTTTGGATATTCCTTTAGGAAAATAACTAAAAGCCTGAATATAAGACTACCCTATACTAAAAAAGTTCAACTTGTATATATTCACATGTAAAGTGCTTTTTAATAAAAATTATGATATCAAAAAATGCATTTCTTGTTTTTATTTCCATTTATGTGCCAATGCTGCCTCTCTATTTCCCCTCCCCCCAGCGTTGTCTCTCTCCCCTCCTTAGTGTTGTCTGTCTCTCACCCCAGCGTTATCTCTCTCCCCCACCCTCCCTTTCTCTCTCTCTCCCCCCTCCCTTTGTTTGTCTCTCTCCCCCTCCCTTTGTGTCTTTCTTTGTCTCCCTCCCCTTGTCTCTGTCCCCCCTTCCTCCCCTTGTCTCTGTCCCCCCTCCCTCCCCTTGTCTCTGTCTCCCCCCCCCTCTCTGTTTATCTCTGCCCCCCCCCCCCCCCCGCATCGTGCAGACATCCCCCAATGCTGCCATGGCTGCTTGAGAGGGTGATCAAGGTCCCCTGCAGCTCTGTGGGGGACCTGGATCCCAGTCTTATAATCTGAACTGGATTTGAGGTCAGATTATAAGACGACCTCGAATTTAAGACGAGGGGTCTTTTTCAGAGCATTTGCTCTGAAAAAAACCTTGTCTTATATTCAAGCAAATACGGTAATTATTACATATCTTTCAAGAGATAAATTCAAGAAATATTTAAATATTCACCAAAGTATAATAATAATATGTAATATGGCAATGACGGCGGATTTGCAATTATTTATTGTATATATTTCTTTGTGCTAGGAGGCATAACCACTTATGCATATGTTTCTAAATGCCCATTGACATACCTCCCAAATTCAGCCCCTAGTTAAATGGGACACAGTGGGGGACGAAGATTGATAGGTCAAGTGTCAGAGGTAGCACTATCAGTCAAACTGACAGTGCCACTGCACATGTGCAGAAATCTGTGCATTTTTAGTATGCATTCTCCAGTGTCTCAGACATCAAAGAATGAAATGGTAACAGAGGTAGTGCTTGGCGAGACAGCAGAAAAACCTCCAAAGATTGTGACTGTCCCATGCAAAGTGGGAGAGTTGGCAGGTAAGCATTGATGCTTTACAGCTGTTGAAAACTCACACACAATATAGCCCGATCTGTTTTGAATTGGATTTGTACTGTGCATTATAGCTGAATAGAACTAATCAGCAAAATTGGCAATTATTATTTGTACCTACCCACATCTCTACCTTGCCCACGTAGGGGGAGGAAGATTCACCTGTAAAAAATAATAATCACCTGTTGGATGCCCGGGGGGAGGGCAGTGAAAATAACCAAAGGGTGCCCTATTAATAAAATATAATTACCTGTTCTTGAAGTCCTTGATTAACATTTCAGCCCAGGGAAAGGGTCCACCAAAAAATGTAAAATTCATCCACCAAAAAGTTATCGTCAAAAATCGCCCAGCGTCCCTCCTCTAAGCATCTGTCTCCAACTGGTGATTTTTTTTTTTTTTTACAGGAGAATCATCCACCCTACCTGGGCAAGGTAGAGATAAGGGAGGGGTAGATAGGAATAATTGTTACTTTATTTGTTTTACTTAAAAGGTCGGTTTCGGAAGCACTCGACATGTAATCAGCATGATTGCCGCTATTCGGGTTCACATCGGGGGATTGGGTTGATTGAAATTCGTTATGTCCCTGATGTGCTCCTAGTCATTACGGACTTCGGGCTAATCACTTCGGGCCTGAAGTTCAGTCTATATTGAGTAGACCCCTATATATTACATTTTACTTTTATTTGTGTTGAGGGAAGCACAATATAGTTTAGTAATATAGATTAGTATTAAGGTTTAGGCACCCGTCACATTACATTTTCTATATTTTTTACACACTGTGTTAAGTAGTATATTGAGCTTTTTTGTACTTGTCCTTCAGGTTTAGGTACGGAACTATTTCCTTTAGAAATAGCAAGTTCTTCTAAGATATTGTGTTTTGGATTATAAAAACGGATATGCTACAGACAGGACATTTTTTTTATATAGCAAAAGAAGCAGATGCCTATGGCCCAATCACTCTCCAGAACCCAACAACTAACTCATGTGCCCACTATATTCACTTAAAGGCCATGATTATTTAACACATCAGCCCAAATGTGAGGATGGATGTAAGTAGAGGCAGAGTACAGAAAATTTGACACTTTTGTAAAAATACATGTTTGGCCTTCTCAGCAGACCCTGTAGGCATGCACTTGTGTGAGAGGAGAGTCCCTCACTGTTTCTACCTTCACAGCCTTTCTCCCCCCTCTACATTTTGGGATCTGAGGTATGTCCTGTCTGTCAATTTGTGTATATCTCTGATGATATAGGGTTGGTTTATGAAGTTGCACCACTAAATACCGTATTTACGCGAATCTAATGCGCCATCAAATGTAATGCACACTTCAAATTTTGACACCTTAAAGGCAAAAAACATTTTTGCCGATGAAGTTATGCACATTTGTACAAGAAGTATTTTTTTAAAACAGTCATTTTATACTACCAACTTACGATAGTTTTATTATAAATCACACTGCTATACACCAATATTATGTAATTTCTATAAGTAAGAGAGGGTAGTACGCATGCACAGTTTGTCTTTATTGTGTTGTGCTTTCCTTTTTCTTAATTGCAACATTTTGGGGTTGTTGGATTAAGTTGCAATATATTAAGTTGCAAAATAAAACACACGTAAATCTAATGCGCCATCGGTTCTAATGCGTACTCATAAGGCAAAAAAGGTGCGCTTTAGATTTGAGTAAATATGGTATCCCCCCCCCCCGCGGGGGGCAAAAGTTGTTTGCCTCCCTGGGCAAAGTCTTTAGCAGTGGCTCCCCCCTCGACCCAATTTTTCTAAAGTCACATTGTAAAAACCGCTATGTAAATGTAAACTTTTTAATATTATATGTAACTATTTTCATATCACATTCAACTTGTCACCCCAGCTGGCTGACACCCATGGTCAGTGGGGCCCACCTTAACCAGTGCCCAATTTGCCCATTGGTTAAAGCAGACCTGGCCCTCTCAGGTATACAGCAGTCATGTACAATCGTCAAAAAAACAAAAAAGTGGTAAATAATATTTAGAAATACTAGGCATACTAAGAGGAAGACCTTTTTCAAATAAGCTCACAGTCCTAGAGAAAGTGGCGATAAACTTATGAGGTGAATCTGTAGGAGGACTAGTGGGTATAGGCACATTCAGGTAGTCCAGGAGTTATCGTATACAATCAGTATCTATTATTAATCCTTATGCACGGTAGTGATGACACTTCTTTCCCAAGTCCCACATCACCAGGACCATGTTGGGAGGTGTGCATAAACATTCAGAATGTCTGGGATGTACGAACTTGTTTTGGTTGCTATTCATACACACTAGCATAGACAAATAAATAGAGGCAGAGTGCCAATATTGTGAAGTAAATAAAAACACTGTGTCAGAGAGCAGCAAACAAACAAGAATGTTGAGCATTGCTATAAGATCACACTTTTGCGGTCAAACGTGATCTGTGTGGTGTGAATGAAGTGAATTTCATATTTTCTGGAACATTTGCAAATATTTTAATAGATTTTTTGACTGAATTTCTTTAGCACAAATAATTTCTTTGTATTTATTGTTACTTCATATTTTAATTTTTGGGATCATATAGAAGTATTCAGTGAACAGTTCGCAAGTTGTTTTGGCTTTTGTAATTACTGTATGGTTTCAGTCAGTATCAGACTATCTTACTGGTCTATTTCCTGGGGTGGCTGATTCCTTAACTATAAATAATCTTAACATGTATGGTTTACCCTATTCTGAACAATAAAACAATGGTACAATGCTGCAGGGCTGGTTTAATGATGTGATTATATTGGGCTTGGGTGTGTTGGGTTTTAAAATTGTGTGATGGAACCCTCCATCATTGGGGTTCTTGGAGAGAAATAATGGAATGCCTCCTCTCTATAGATTATGGGCCCTGGCATTGAAAAGGGGTTCTGTTTTTGAGGAGGCGGGCATAGTGGGTAAATTTGCACTTTGCACTGATTACAGTGTGTCACAGGGGAGTCAGGGATAATGATTGTTAGTTTACTCCCTCATCCATTGTTCTGTATTAATTGAATTTAACCCCTTAGTGACATGACTTTTTTGGCTTGTCCGACGCTTGGTGACATGGGCTGTTTTAACATTTCTGAGGTGTTTGTGTTTTGCTGTAATTTATTTCTGTCTCATTTAGTGTACCCACACAAACTATATATTGTTTTTATCGTTATAAGAAGGGCTTTCTTTTGATACCATTATTTTGATAATAGCATATAATTTGATGTAAAAAAAATAATAAAATATGGCAAAAAAATTGAAAAAATACTTTTTTTATGACTTTTATTTGAAAAATTGTATACTCATGTACAAGAGACAACAAAAAAACACTGCTAAAAAGTTTCTAATATATGTCCTGAGTTCAGAAATAGCCCATGTTTTTATGTTTTTGTGCTTTTTTATTCATGTTACAGGGCCAGAACTATAAGTGGTGCAAAGCTATTTTAAAATCCTTTCTTTCAAAATTAGCGATAGTGACATTGTAACACTGATTTCTGTACTAAATCCATGAATGACCCCCAACATGTACATATTTTTGAAAACTAGACAACTCAGGGCATTTAACTTGGGGTATTTTGACACATTTCATGTAGCCATTTTACCACCAATCTATGCCAAAGTTTGCAGCAAAAAATCTTTTTTTTTAATTTTTCACATATATTGCAATTTAGGTAAACATTACCTTAAAATGTGAAGGGATATTTCCAAATAACACCTCAATATGTGTTCAGCAACATCTCCTGAGTACAGGGATACCACCCATGCAAAGGTTTGTTGGTTTGTTTTGGGGCTAAAAGGCCACATTTAGGGGGTGCGCATTTTGGTTTTCCAACTTGGAATTCTGACATGCAGAAAACTTGTGCCCATGTCCCATTTGGGACATTTTTGAAGCCAGAAAGTGTATTCTACCCCACAAAACCATAAACATTTTTAAACTAGACACCCTAGGGTATTTCAAATGGTAGTATTTTAACACTTTCCATGCACTAATTATACTACCAGCCTATGTCAATGTTTTGGGTAGTAATTTTTTTTCACATACATTGTACTTTGTGCATGAATTCACAGATCCTGTTATATGTCAGTGCCAAACAACACCTCAATATGTGTTCAGCAACATCTCCTGAGTACAGGGATACCCCCCATGTATAGGTTGGTTAGGTTATTTGGGGGTTAAAAGGCCACATTTGAGAGGTGCGCTTTTTGGTTTTCCAACTTGGAATTCTGACGTGCAGAAAACCTTCTCCCATGTCCCATTTGGGACATTTTTGAAGCCAAAAAGTGTATTCTATCCCACAAAACCATATATTTTTGAAAACTAGACACCCTAGGGTATTTCAAATGGTAGTATTTTAACACTTTCCATGCACTAATTCTACCACCAGCCTATGTCAATGTTATGGATAGTAATTTGTTTTTCACATTCATTGTACATCGGGCATGAATTCATAGATCCTATTATGTGTCAGTGCCACAAATCACATTAATATGTGTTCAGCAACATCTCCTGAGTACAGGGATACCACCCATGTGTAGGTTAGTTAGATTATTTGGGGGCTAAAAGGCCATGTTTAGGGGGGGTGCATTTCCAACTTGGAATTTTGACATGTAGTCAGCCTGCGCCCATGTTCCATTTGGGACACTTTTGAAGCCTGTCAAAGTATTTTACCCCATAAAACCATATATTTTGGAAAACTAGACATCCTAGGGTTTTTAAAATTGTGGTATTTTAACACTTTCCAAGTGCTAATTCTACCACCAACCTATGTCAAAGGGTTGGGATGTCATTTTTTCCCCACACACATTGTAGTTCAGGCAGGAATTTTCAGATTCTGGTATTTGCCACTGCCAACCAACACCTCAATATGTGTTCAGCAACATCTCCTGAGTACAGGGATACCCCCCATGCATAGGTTTGTTGGTTTGTATTGGGTCTAAAATTCCACATTTAGGGGGTGCGCAATTCCAACCTGGAATTTTGACATGTAGTCAGCCTGCGCCCATGTTCCATTTGGAACATTTTTGAAGCCGTCCAATGAATTTTACCCCATCAAACCATATATTTTTGGAAAATAGACATCCTAAGGTATTTCAAATGGTGGTATTTTAATACTGTATAGGTACTAATTCTACCACCAGCCTTTGTAAAAGTTTGTGGTAGTACTTTTTTGGGAGGTTTTTTTCCACATGCATTGTACTTCAGGCATGAATTCACAGATTCTGGTATATGTCACTGCCAAACAACAACCCAATATGTGTTCAGCAACATCTCCCGAGTACAGGGATAGCACCCATGCATAGGTTTGTTGGTTTGTTTTTGGCTAGAAGGCAACATTTGTGAGATGCGCATCTCAAAATTCCAACTTGGAATTTTGACATGTAGTCAACCTGCGTACGTGTCCTTTATGGGATATATCTTTGAAGCCAGCCAATGTAATTTACCCCCACCAAACCATATATTTTTTTATCGGTAGACCCCCATCACTACTTGTGGCAAGGGCTCAGCAGCCACCGATACATCGCTAGATGATGTATCAGAAAGCTGAATAGGGTCAAAATCGAACCCTGAGTCCGCGGCCTCAGAATCAGTGCGTAAGCAGTGATCTCGAGCAAAGAAGGGGTTAATAGCTCTTAGAAGAGCCTATCTAGTACTGTAATACATTACAGTACAAAGAAATTAATCCATAAAACAGTGCAGACAGAAAAACATACTGTTGCTGTGCAAGATTACTGCTTACACAGTGATGAATGGCAGGGAAGGGGTTAATACACAGTGAAAGACTTTCATAAAACCTGACAATTTTATAAAATGTTATTTTATATCACTAATACTGATCTGTCTCTTTCCGTCACAAAAATGTAAGTGAGGAGAGGGAGGCAGATCAATATTTGTGAATATTGATCCGACCAATTTTGATCTGACCAGGGCGAATGGTGAGCTTAATTGAGAAATCACCAAACCGCCTTTGCCACTAATTCGCTGTTACTGATCGCTATGCGCTCAGGCAGCTTAAAAAAAAAAAACTCAAATATTTTTACTTTACATGTAATCCCCTAGCGAGTATGTGTAAAAAAAATAAAATAAAAATATGCAGACAGATAAAAATTGCTTTGGCGTCAATATCATTGCGTAAGCAGTGATCGACGGCAAAGAAGGGGTTAATAACTCTTAGAAGAGCCTTTTTAGTACTGTAATAAATTACAGTACAAAAAAAATTAACCCCTAAAAAAATAAATGCGCTGATGTGCACGATCACTGCTTATGCAAGATCAGTGGCAGGGAAGGGGTTAAACGCAGGGAATTGCTTTAATAATTTTTTTTTTGTTTTAATATTTGTGTGTTGTGTGTTTATTGTTTTTTTTTACTTTTAGAACTTTGATCTGTCTCTCTCCCTCACTAAAAAAATGTGAGGAGAGGGAGGCAGATCATAACTGGTCAGATCAATATAGGGTTAATATTGATCTGACCAGTCAGTGGGGATGTTCAGCAGAACATCCCCACTGCCTGTCAGTGTGCCTGGCAGTCACTGATTGCCTCTGTGAAGAGGCAATCGTGTGACAGCCAGAGAGCACAGGAAGCAGGTACTTCCTGCCTCCTGTGCTCTTGCCCTTAGAAGGGCAGCGCCATCTTGGTCACTCAGTGACCAAGATCGTGCATTTTTTTTTTGTGTTTCTGATTGCCTCGACTTGCGAGGCAATCAGGAACACTTTCTGAACATAGGAAGCAAAAAATTCGCTTCCTATGCTCATTTTTTAATGCCCGTCGTTTTAAAGGCACTGTGCCTTTAAAACCGGCATTTCGATCTCTCTCCGGAGCGATCGAAATGCCGACGGGCATTTTTTTTAGTATTGTACGATGCTTCCACACGGAAGCATCGTTACAATACCATCAGAGCACTGAAAGCGGAAAAACTCCGCTTTCAGTGCTCGTTTTGACACAGGACGGACTAGGTCCGTCCTGTGTCACTAACACTTCGCCACACAGGACGGACCTAGTCCGTCCTGTGTCGCGAAGGGGTTAAAGTTAAACTGATTATGTTGTGTTTATTATGTGTCTGAATGTGTGTAACATGTTTGCTGTGTAATTATGTTTACTCATTGTATAATGTCTGTGATGTCATTATGTCTGTATGTAAGTTTAAGTTGATCTCAATGAAGTATTACTATTCTTCATCCTTCACTAAGATTCGGATAGTGATTTGGATGGCTCTAGAGATCAGGAGATCCTGGGGAGAAAATCGCTGTTCTCAGCCCTTGTGAGGGCTGAAGGTCCCTATGAAGCAGAGACTGATGGAGGTACCCAGTAAGGGTACCAGGGGATTCCTTCACATTGATCAGACATACAGGTAGAGATGGCTGACCGACAGTCTCCAACACGCACCATGATAGAGGGAGAGAGATCAGTGGAGGAGACGTATTTCTGAGTATTATCTGTTTACAGGTCTTATTGAAAATCAAAAGAGTTGAGGAGTTTTCCTTGAGAGGATATGTACAGGGAAAACAGCAGAGGGCCAAGGACTGACCCCCTGTAGACCACCAAGAGAGAGGGCAATGGGTGAGGACATCGTACCAGCAAGCGACACAGAGAAGTAAAGCTAATATAGATATGACTCAGTCTAAGAGAGAGCCATTCCACATATGCCCATCAAGGCTAATCTGTTAGCAAGGAGGTGGTGGTCAACAGTGTCAAAGGCAGCAGAGAGATCTATGAGGACCAGAACGTAGAAGTGTCCTTTAGCTTTGGCAGAGAGTAAGACACATTTTCTTTAGGGTCAGGACAGAAAGTTGGTTTAGGTGCAAATGCATAAGCCTCTCCAAGAACTTGGACATAAAGGGGAGAAGGGAAATAAGATAAATGATGATAAGATTGCCACCAGCATTAAGGCACCTCCCTATTAGGCAAGTCCCTAAAGATAGCACCAATAATAAACTATCAAATAATTACCAGAATCTAAAGACTTAAACTACACAGACACACAGGACATATAACAAACCTGAAGATGGCAGGACTGCACAGACTGACAGCTTGAAAGAAATGAAACAGGTGTGGTTGCAGGGCTCTAAGAGAGTGCTGAACTATAACAGGGAAAAGAAAAACCTTAATGGGAATTAGGATACATGGCTTCAGGATACAGGAGCAGGGATACAATGAACAGGACAGGACTGTAGCCGGATTGGGTATGAACCACACTGGAGAAAAACTGGGAAAGTGCCACTCTGGGGCCAACTGGGTAGGTGCTGCTCTGGGGCTAAACAAGCAAAGCAAGGTAAAAATTATACTAGAATAACTGGTTACAACCTGGGTAAGTATGAACACGGGTTGGGGCCTGACAGACTAGCAAGGCAAAAAAAAAAAAAACAAGATAAAAGACAGAACACAGAAACAGGGTGCCGGGCTACAGAACAAACAGGGAACGAACTTTGACAAGGACAAGTACCAGACAAGACTAGGATAGGGACTACATTGCAGAAACAGACAGGGCATAGACAAAAGACATGACTAACAGACCTAAAGGATATATAAAACAAAACCACAGACATAATGCAGGACTAGCCTAGGATTCTGAGATGGTAAAGGTAAGGCCATGACCATGATGATAAGTTTGCCAACAACATCAAGATACCCCACAATACAGTATGTCTTAGCACTATCCCTGCCTAGCTAAAAACTGAAGCATGAGAAAGAAGGCAAAGGACATACCTGTAGCTGGACAGAACTGAAACTAAAAGACTCCACCACCAGGGTGGGAACACATATAAATAGGAATGGAGAAACAAGGCAATGGAAAACAAGGAAGACCAGAAACAGAACAGGGCTTTAATCATAACCTAAGGAAGCAAGGCAAGAAAGGAAACAGTAAGAACTTGATAGAAGCAAGGGTTAAAAATATGTCATGTGTCTTCCAGGTATAAATGACATGTATATTAAAATATACATGAGGGTTTACTCTCTTCTGTTACTGTCAATCAGAGCAGGGACTCGCCCCACTCATCTGATTGGGATTTGCAGCTTGCGGGTCTCTCTCTGCTAGTGCAGCGAGAGCCCCTTGTTTTTGCCTGGGATCAGCAGAGGGGTCCTATTGAATGATCCCAAGCAAAAACTAGAGTCTGCGATAGAAGAAAACTAGTCGCCGACCAGTCTCGGCTGTCTGGTTCCCACAGAAGCATGGCAGCTGCCAATCAGAAGATAAATTGGCATGTACTGTCAAAAGTAATTAGAAGCACAAGTGAAGTTTAGTTGTCCTTTAAGATGCAGAGGTATGGGGGGAGATTGAAATTTTCCCTAGATAAAGCACTACTACATCTAAACACTCCCTGCAGAAAAATCCCCCCATTCATCATACACTTGCTTACTGTGGTGAAGCTGCTCATAGCAAAAAATTGGAAAACCTCCTCCACAATCAGTTGGGATATATCAGTGCACAATGGAGAGAGGCATTGCACAGCAGGCAAGGGGGAGGGAAATTGGCCCTAAATATTGTGAGGAGTGGATTAGAAAACTAGGCGCAGGTGAATTGGACCACTGAGTTGTGAATATCAGAAGTTTGGATGAGACCCACCCCCTCCGGCCACATAAACTCACCAATCCAGTACTAGGAAAGCTGCATATAGAATTCACTGTCTATGTAAAGGTAACAGGCGGTATATTTCATTGTTTTAGTGACCTCTTAAAGCAGGATAATGTGCCTTGACATAAAGCTAAAATGGTTCAGGAATGGTTTGAAGAACACAGAAAAGAGTTCAAGGTATTGACTTGGCCTTCAAATTTCCCCAGATCTCAATCCAATCAAGAATCGGTGGGACGTGCTATGCAAATTAGTATGATCCATTAAGGCCCCACCTCACAACTTACAGATACCACATCACACCTTCAGAGGTCTAATGGAATCAATGGGTCAAGGCTACACAATATTAGGCAGGTGATCATAATGTTATGTTTTATATCAAGGAAAAAATTCCAATTAATTGTTATCTTGCCCAGCTTGTACAGCAGCCAAAAAGCATGCTCACTTATTCCAGAGTTATGCAGCAAGCTAATCTACAATATATTAAAAATAATTGTGCCTGGCTCAAATAATGCAGCACCCCATTTATTGGGCTAAACCTTCACCCTACATTTCCTGTGCCCTGTAAGATCTTGTTAGTAGGAGGGGGAGGTGATTCAATATTACATGCAAATAAAAAACAACTTGCGAGGACAAGCACTAATGCCCGACATGCATTTTATTATTATAACGTTATTCTGCACACCCTGTGTAGATAGAATCTGCACACGCTACTCTTGCATCTATACAGAGGTAGACGTGAGGTCTGTTGTGGGTATGTTTGAGGTCCTAGCCTGCTGTGCTTGGGGGATTTATTTTCTCTGGGAAGATTAATTGCACAAAGTCAGTATTTCTGTTCACAGCTTCTGCTTGTGCTCGGATGCTGAACATTCCTCTCTCCACATTTTTTGGCAAGGCTGGCAGATGGAATGACCTATCTAGGCCTCTATACTAAAAACAGATACCATTAGGTTGATCAAAAAGTTCAGATTAGCTTCCAGGGCCTTTCTCTGTATCTAGATAAGATATTAGGTTGGATTTTTTTCTAACTATTATTAAAACCATTATAGTACTTTTCAGTGTCACTGGGGTGACCTGTCCTAGTGAGTATTATTTGCACCATTCTTGTACTGAAGATGCTAAAGTGATGAGATTGATGCATAACAATATTTGTTTGCATATACATGGTTGTGGATGCATTGATTAACCTTTCCCGGAGAGGTGGTGCGAATTGTATAATTGGACACAAAATAAAAACAAAGATGTTTAGAATTGAAATGGGTCAACCAAATGGTTTTTATTTGCCACTAATATCTATGTTTTTTAGTGGGTGGTTAGTAGAGCTGAGATATACGATTAGCCAGCTGTCTGGTCACCATGTGAAGCCCCAGTAAATGCCATTTTGTGTAAAACTTGAACTGACCCCACTGGCTCAGTGACTCGAGAAACAATAACTGTCACAAGCTGTTAACATTGGCATTATCAAGGCATTGAATGCATCATCAGCCCAGCTTTTACTGCCACAATGAAACAGCAAATTTCTGTGTCTCACTCAATACAGACAAGATCAGTTGGGATGAATCCAAAGAGAAAACGATGTGTGATGAAGCCAGGAAAGTCTTGGGGAAAAAAAGACAATGAGGAGTGTTAATCCAAACAGAAGAATAATTGCATAATCCAATTATTGACAATAAACCAGTTTATTAATTTTGGGCTTGTCAAGGGGACTGACAATGTCCTCTGTATTCATTATACTTGGGGGAAACCTTCTGGTTTTTTTAAGCTCCTGCCACATCTTCTAGGATGCTATGCAACGCGCACGTCTCCCTTTTTCATATATAATTATTGACCTGAGTGCAACTTACCGCAAGTTAGCTGGAGTTTAAGTTTGATGCTGCTCTAGAGCGAAATTTGCAACCACTGTAAGGTTCATCAGTTTAGAATAACTTTCATCACATTAAGCCTGAGTTCAGCAGGCAACTTGGCACCTGTAGGACCTTAGAGAAATCGAGTGGACCTGAGATCACGCTTAACATGGCAGCTTAATTATAATTATTTTATTTTGGCAAAACCTGAAAATTGTGTTTATATTGATGAGTCACATCACAGGAGACTCAATCATGATTACTTGTTGTTTTCTGAATCCATATTTAATGGCAAAGTGTGCCTGTGTCCCTGCACTCACACGCAAAAAAAATTACAACACTTATCACAAATAGCCCCAAACACCCATTTATAGGTAAAAAGTTGGGAAGTCAGATTCATGCAGATGGGACTTAAAACTGGTATTAGCAGGTGAATTCCTACAACAGTAGTAGTAATGTACATCAAATCCCATCTCATGTAAGATGCCATAAACACGTGCCCAAGTCTTATTTTTATACTGTACACTACTGAAAAAAATTAGACTGCACATATCATGCTGATTGCGGATTAAAATCAGTTAACATCCAATCTTTCAAAATATGTCCCTGTTTCGCAGAGAGAGGCATCCTTTTTTGCTGGAGCAGACTCATTTTGTGCTCAGCCAGCTGAGATAGAGACGTAGGCCTCTGTGTTTTCAGAAGATATCTGTGGCTGCTGTTTAATTCCCTCTGTGAGTCAGGTGATACTTTCCTTTGTCTCACAAACCATTTAGAAGCTCAATAAGAGTTTGTTAATTAGATGAAATCTGTCTCCTGGTCAATCAGGTCAGACTCAGGTTTTGGCTTGATTGTTATTTCAGATTTCTTCTGGCTGCGGAAGATCAAACACGTGGGTTCCATTCTTCTGGCTGAGCTTCCATTAAAGCTAACTGTTCCAAAAAAATAAGCCCTCACACTTGTATAGCTCTCTACCAAGGTCAGGCACATTGTTTAGAAGCTTGGGTCAGATGATGGAATGTCTGACCCAAGATGTCTTCCCCCTGATCGAGCTATACAAGCAGAGAGGGTTCAACAAGATATTTATTTGTATTCTTTCATTAAAGCATTTATATTTAAAATGCATACATTTGATGTCATTAAATTCAATTAACCCCTTCGCAGCAATGGACAAATCATGTTATGGACATACCTAGTACATCCTGTTGTAAAAACCGCATAGTCATCAATCGTGGATCGCTTCCTATGCTTTTGACGGTGTTGCTATGATGCCTCAATATTAAACTGAAGAATCATCACTAAAAATGTGGTCCGGCTAATGGTAGAAATATCAATTGGACCAGTGATACATTTGTTTCTTTTTTTGGTTAGTTTAAGTATTGATCTGTATATACAGATACTATTTATCTTGTTAATAGAATGTTGCTCTGATGTGACACAGTAGTGTTTTTGATTGAATGAGCATTACAAGGATGATGTCATAGCATCATGTCCTTACAGTTATAAACTGATTAATCGTTTCCTTACACATTCTGTCTTAAGCAAGTTTTGCTTAATAACCTGCCCAGCACTATAAATGGTTCTATTGATGTTTATATATAAAAACATTGTGTGTTTTTGATCCTTCAAATTTTTCACTTATAGATGGAAAAATCTTTTTTTGTTGTTGGTTTCGTTACTTCATGGAAGTATGGGGGGCTTGTTCTTTCTTTTATAGGTTAGGCAGAGTGTCCTATTTGAAAGAACGAGGATGTTACCCATGGTTGACCTGCTGCATGGACTCAGGGAAAATAAATTTACTGTAAGAAATTTAGATTTTCTGCTGCTGATTTGTGCAGGAATTTCCCACAGTAGGCATTTAAGTAACTTCCTGGATAAGCCGCAGCACACATGTCCTCAGCGAGTAGAATATAAACAACCGCTGGCCTGTGGCACAGAGGAAACAGGAAGCCAAGTCGGAAAGTAAGAGGCCCACTTTTCATTCCCCTCACACATACTCCGTTCTTATCAGACTCTTCCTGTGGATACACAGTTTGAAAGGAATGCCCTTACATTCTCATTTATCTATATTTTCGGCAGTGAAATATGCATCGATATGGAATTTTTCTCACATTACACTTACTGTTGCTTGCCAACCAAAATATAAATAAACACTTAAATAAGTAGATAAATGAGACACACCAGCTGTCCTTTAGGAAGCTAAAAATACACACCTATTTGGATGAAAATATTGTCCTTTCAAGTGTTGTATGTATGTATGTATGTATGTATGTATGTAGCTTTAAGGTGAACAGTAACTTTCAGATAAGTTGTTGCTTGCTTGTTCTGTGTGGATGTGTGCTGATTCATTGATGAGTTGTTTGGTCATTTCTGCAGCATTATTGATCATATATGGTTGTTTTGATGATTCCCTGCTCCTGTTTTGTCCACTTGGAAGAGTCTTGATTGAATGATGTTAGGTCGATGGCCCATTGATAAATGGGCAGATCACAATTAGAATGTTTTTTTTAAATTATTTTATTCTTTTATTGCAGATGTTATTAATACGTCATATATATGTAATGACATAACATAAATATTTTGATAACAATAATATAAATAACCAATAATGTCTATTTAAATATTAAAAAATCAAAAAATAAAGCTGGATACAGTTTTTATGTCAGTGGTCAGTTCAGATTTATGATACAGAATATGAATGAATCTCATTTTGGTAGGAAATTATATATACTATTCGGGTGGTCTCAGATGGTGGTTGGCCATCCGACCCACTAAGAATTTTGTTACATAATACTAGGCAATCAGTTAATGTATATAGGTAATCTCTGACAATTCATTTATTAAATGCTTCAAAGTTACTTATGTAAATGCTCTAATCCTCTACATATAGAGAATGGATAGAATCTGTTGAACACATTCTTTCATCAGAGCACCTGGTCTTGATTTATCAGGGGAGTGGGATAGACAATACGAATTGAAGTGGAAAACTTGGGTATGGTTTATGGGGGGCAAGGAGCGGGGAAACATGCTAATAAAAACAGATAAGAGGGTATAGAATCAAGGGATTTATTCGGATTAAGAGTAAGAGAGGGAAGGGATATTGGCTGCCAATAGGACAGGACCGGATATGGTTTAAGAGGTGTGTTTATATTTCTATGGGTAAATAACCTGGTTTTCAAAATATGTTTTTAATGAGGAATTTGTAATAGCTGTTATGTGTATTTTTGTGTGTATATATGGAATTTTTTATATGAAATTATTGGTAACTGGATATTGTATATCAATATTTATGTCTTGTATCTGTTTTTAATTATGAATAATTTTATGGTAACATAAAAGGTGAAATTAAACCTAAATAAATAAATATTAAAAAAAGAATATGAATTAATCTCAAGGCTCTGGCAGGGCCTCTGTATCCAATGGGCACATGGGCACTTGCCCAGGGTCCACTGGTGAAGGGCGCCCCCGCTGGCCCAAAGTCCCCCGCCCTCTGACCATATGACTGTGTCACACGAGTCATGCGGGTGGCTGCGGAAAGAAAAGAGAAAAAAAAGTTTTTAAAAAAAAAAGTGTTAAGTCCTTTAGATGCAATGTGGGTGCAGAAAAAGGGAATAAAAACAAGAAATGCAATTTTTAAATCACATTTTTATTACATATACAAATAGTTGAATGTGATATGAAAATAGTTGCATATAATATTAAAAAGTTTACATTTACATACAGTTTTTACAAGGCGACTTTGGGTCGAGGGGTGACCATTGCTAAAGACTTTGCCCAGGGCCTAGTTGGGTCTTAAAGCAGCCCTTGCCTCTGGTATTATATTGTCCAAAGGAAACATGGAATGTTATGTTTATATGGATTATTGCAATATTTACATTATAAATAGAATAATATGTATAGTAGGAAGTATATCACAAATGGCATCCTACTAGATATTACGTTTTCGTTGTTGATACTGAAGAAAAAGTTACTTTATGTATGAGCCTCTAGTTTACATATATGAATAAAGTTACATTGCAGTTATTCTTTTGCAAGGTTGTAGTTCAGGAATTATATATTTATGTATGTATTTAATATAAAGTAAATCTAAATGTATTGTATATTTGTCAATTCTTATTGTTTTCCTTACTGCATAATAGTTGAATATGGGTCAATGTCCATAGATTTTTTTTTTAAAGAACAACTGTAGAAAAAAATTAACTTATGTTTAATTAAAAGATTGTATCCAGTGTAGATGATTTATTAAGAAAGACTTTAATGCAAGAATATAAATAAAATGCTTTATTGAGCCTTCTTGACTCCATATAGTTGTCTCAGGGAGCAGATATGTTTTTAGAATCTTGGGTCAGATCTTCACTTACCTTGGTTCAGATGAAGAAAGACCAAAGTTTCTAAACAAAATGTCTGCCTTCTGGTGGAGCTATATTGAGTAAAGATTGCTCAATAAGGTACTTTATTTGTATTCCTTCATTAAAACATTTCTAAATAAAATGCCTACACTTGATGCAATCTTTCAATTAAACACAACCTAATTTTTCGCCACATGATGAATCAATGAACTGCCTTCAAATCACTTGACTGCCAAATGAGATTCAATTAAACTACTGTACATACATATAGAATATAATGATTGATATATTTACATTTACATATCATAGCAAACATTTGCTGTCTATAATTTGGGGCAAATTGGAGGTGTGGTCATGAAGAGGGTGTGGTAATGCACTTATGTCACAGCTCATTTTGGGACTATATAACCAAACCTCCAAAGAATATATGCATACATGGATATATTTGTGTGTGTTACCATTATACATAAAACAGTAATAATGGGCCTTTATTGTATTACACAGAATAACTAACTAAGACTGATGCATCCTGCAGAACTCATCAATAGGCAATGTATAGCAACCTGGCGGGTATGCTCCATGTGTGCTAGGTTTATATTTCCCGGGGTTTTAGTGCTCCGAACAGACAGCACACAAACACCGGAAATACACGAAATACATCTGGGAGCCAGATGGCAGCACTCTGATGCCGAATTTGCTGCTGCCATCGGCCACTTGGATGTATTTCGTGCAGGTGTGCTGCCAGTCCAGTGCACACCTGCCACTCAGGGGCACAATATGCCCCAGATAGCAACAGCACATGTTGCTCCCATAATACTCTATTCCTCACTAACTTGGCAAATTTCCACTATTTAACCCTATAATTACTAGAGATGTGTGCAACACATTGACCTATAGAAGGTTAAGAGGGCAAATGGGGTAGCAGACTCAGAGGGTATAATCTACAGGATACTTTAGAATGCAAAGACATAGAGAGATGCCCCCTTGTTTCTTGTGAGGTCCCATTTCCCTCAATGTGCTTTCTGTCTATGGATTATTGGAATAGCACATGCCAAATGACAAAAGAAAGAACACTTTGTGACTTTTCTGGCAAGAGCTGTGTAGTCCCACAGACCGCTGAATGTCAACCAATTGGCACTTCTCAAAACCAAGCTCCACTCCAGATGTACACGGAAGCTCTTAGCCTGATATCTGACCTATACTCACCTTTTTATGGGTAAAAATTAAGCAAAACTTGCTTATTAAATATTGTCTTTGAAGATATAATTTCTGTAAATAATAGATTATGAATTGAGACACATCATAATATAACATCAATTATAATTGTAATTGTAGTCTCTATTCTTCTTTCTTATATTTCTTCTTTTAATCAATCTTTATTTTATTTTTTATCATAGAAAAAATACAAATATTCATGTCACACAAAGAAAGAAAAAAAAACAGACAGCATAGCCGGTAACAAACACATTTCTAACTCTCTATAATTCTCCAGAATATATTGCAGTTGTAGGGAGCATAGGAAGGGGGGGGGGGGGGGGGATGGGGGAGAAAAAGAGGGGAAAAAAAATAAAAACGTGTGTATGAGAATTTATGAAGTAATAAATATATAGTGAGGAGGGGCGTAAATATAGCCCTAGGTATAAGTAATATATGAGTGAAAGTGAGAAACAAAGGATACGGAGAGAAAGAAGGAGAGAAAAAAAAAAGTGTGCATTGAATTTAAGTATTATTAAATATATAGTAAAAAGTACTATTGAAGTGCAGCCCTAAATATAAGTGACATAGTGAGTGAAAGTGAGAAACGAAGGAAAAAAAAAAAAAAAAGATTCCCTTAAATTCCCCTTCCCTCCTCCTCCCCGGCTCTCTCGACCTTGATGGCCAAGATGTATTAAAGTGCATTATAAAACACCCTATAGTATAGGGTCAACTACCCCTCCTATAGCCCTGGTGACCAATTATCAGTTCGAAAAGTGGCCTTACCGGAAAAATATACCATTTATACTATAACCCACTTGTCTCATGACATGGGTATCTACATACACACAAACACATATAGCGAGGACCCAGAGCAAAGACAAATGGAGATCATATGTCATCAGCACTATATTAGTCATATCTGAATGTCAGGTGCCTAATTAACCTCACTATTCCATCCTTCCCATTTAATGAGCCAATTTCTGTATCTCTTTGTTGTCTTACCAGACAAATCTCTGGACCAACTTAGGTCTCTTTCCATCTTTAGTTGATGCTTTAATTGCTTTTCCATCTGCTTTACTGATAACGGCAAACTTGATTTCCAGTTTCTAGAAATAGTTATTTTTATGGCCGTAAAGCAGTGTAGAACTAAAGTTTTATCGTTTTTAGAGAGCTCATTAATATTTAAATGTAAGATAGTAGTTTTAGGGTCGAATTTAGGGTGAATACCTAGGTTATTAAGTTTATTAAAGATCTTACTCCAAAGCGGCTTGACCCTCCTACATTGACACCAGATGTGCAAAGCTGAGCCATCTACCCCTCCACATCTCCAACAATTTGGTGGGTAACCTTGATACATTTTAGATAATCTCCTTGGGGTCATATGCCATCTGTGCATCATTTTAAAATGGTTCTCTACCAAGTTTAAGCAATGGATATGCTTTGAAATTTGTGATACAGAGTTATTCCATTCTTTGATTGTTATGTTTGTTTGAAGTTCCTTTTCCCACGTCTCTTTGGCTGCTGGGGGGGAGAAATGTTGTGACTGTTCTAATAGCTGTCTGTTTTTAGAAGTCACCCCTTTAACTCTTTTTTGTGTAAAGACACCTTCTAAGTAGCCCGTCCTTTTTCCACTTTCTATTAAGTGCTTTTTTAGGAAGTGTCTAACTCGTAAATAGTCAAATTTATCCCTCTCACTCAGGTTTAGTTTGACTGTCAGCTGTTCAAATGGAAGAATTTCGTTATTTAGTATTATATTCTCAATATTTCCACCATTCTCTGTTTTCCAGTTATTTAAAGATATGTTTTCTATGTTAGATTGAATACTGTTAATCCCGGAGGTTTTGAGGATTTTGTTTTTTAGGCCGAGTACTTTCTTAATAACTTTCCATTCTTGTATTAGCTTGGTCAAGATCTCAGAACTGATCGTTAATTTAGTGATAATCTTTTGATAATTAAATGTCCAGAGTAAGGTCTCCAGGTCGCTACTACCGTATGCCTCAGTCTCTATCCTATACCAAGGTTCACTTTTTGAGTCTTCTTCCTGTAGTCTGTATAAATGGGTTAGAATATTTGCCAGATAGACTGTCTTTACATTTGGGTATCTTTTTCCTCCCTCCTTGGTTTTTCTACCTAATACGTGTTTGGCAATTCTGATTTTCTTACCTTGCCATATATAGGAGTTGAATGACGACTGAAACATGTCCAGCCATGCCATCGGGGCTCTTAAAGGAACCATACTGAACATATAGGCCCATTTTGGTATAAGATAATAGTTGATTGTATTTACTCTCCCCCACCAAGATATTTCTAGGTGGGCCCAATCTTTGAGTTTTCTATTAGTTTCTTTTAGCAGTAACATAAAATTACGTTCCATTAAATTGTCTAATCTCGTAGTGATGGTAATTCCCAGATAAACAAATTCTTTTTTTGTCCAGAGAAAGTTAAATTGTTGTTCTAATTCTTTTACTAAAATTGGATCTATGTTTTTAGGTATAACCGTTGTTTTTGTTAAATTTAATTTATAATTTGTTATGCGACTGTATTTGTCTATCTCTGCCATTAATGGGGGGAGAGAATGTCGAGGGTCTTTAATCGTCAGCACGACATCATCCGCATATAGAGATATTTTGAGTTCTTCATCTTTTATGGGAAAGCCTGCAATCTCCTGATTGTTTCTAATGTTGATAGCTAATGGTTCAATCGAGAGTACGTACAGGATAGGGGACAAGGGACACCCCTGTCTCGTACCATTGCTCAATCTGAACCATTCAGCAGTGATGTTTGGTCCTACCGTTCTAGCTACTGGGTTAGAATAGAAGGCCATTATAACGCTGTATATCCAGCCTTCAAAACCAAATGCTCTCAGGACCCTACTGAGGTAGCCCCACCCGACTCTGTCAAATGCCTTCTCTGCATCTAAAGACAGAGTCAGGAGGGGCAGCCCTGTTTTATCCACCTGATCCCAAATATCTAGTAATCTCCTGACGTTATTAGCAGTGACTCGACCAGGAACAAATCCTATCTGGTCAGGGTGAATCACTGTGGAAATAATTTTCTTCATTCTCTGGGCTAATATATATGAATACAATTTTATATCCACGTTGATTAGAGATATAGGTCTAAAATTTCTTACATTCGTGTGATCTTTGTCTGGTTTGGGGTTTGGCAATATATTTGCACTCAGCAATTCTTCTGGGGCTTTCCCTACCCTTGCGATTTCATTAAATGCATCCAGAAGATTCGGGGAGATGATATCTTCAAATACTTTATAAGTATGACACGGAAGTGCCGACAGTCAAGTGACGGGCGCGCTGACATCATACGCGCGCCGGGTCACGTGACCTGTCGGCACAACCGCCGGGGAGCCGAACAGCAGCATGGAGGACTCCATGCTGCCTGCCACTAGCCACCAGGGAAAGGTAAGTGCTGGGGGATTTGGGGAAATTGGGGCTTATTAAATGGCAAATCACAATGGCATATTGTGCAAATTAGCTGGGCACATTAAATGGCAAATCACACTGGCATATTATTGGGCAAATTAGCAGGGGCACATTAAATGGCAAATCACACTGGCATATTATTGGGCAAATTGGCTGGGCACATTAAATGGCAAATCACATTGGCATATTATTGGGAAAATTGGCAGGGGCACATTAAATAGCAAATCACACTGGCATATTATTGGGCAAATTAGCTGGGCACATTAAATGGCAAATCACACTGGCATATTATTGGACTAATTAGCAGGGGCACATTAAATGGCAAATCACACTGGCATATTATTGGGCAAATTAGCAGGGGCACATTAAATGGCAAATCACACTGGCATATTATTGGGCAAATTGGCAAGGGCACATTAAATGGCAAATCACACTGGCATATTATTGGGCAAATTAGCTGGGCACATTAAATGGCAAATCACACTGGCATATTATTGGGAAAATTGGCTGGGCACATTAAATGGCAAATCACACTGGCATATTATTGGGCAAATTAGCAGGGGCACATTAAATGGCAAATAACACTGGCATATTATTGGGCAAATTGGCAGGGGCACATTAAATGGCAAATAACACTGGCATATTATTGGGCAAATTGGCAGGGGCACATTAAATGGCAAATAACACTGGCATATTATTGGGCAAATTAGCTGGGCACATTAAATGCCAAATAACACTGGCATATTATTGGGCAAATTGGCAGGGGCATATTAAATGGCAAATAACACTGGCATATTATTGGGGAAATTAGCAGGGGCATATTAAATGGCAAATAACACTGGCTTATTGTTGAGCAAATTGGCAGGGGCACATTAAATGGCAAATAACACTGGAATATTATTGGGCAAATTGTCAGGGGCACATTAAATGGCAAATAACACTGGCATATTATTGGGCAAATTAGCAGGGGCACATTAAATGGCAAATAACACTGGCATATTATTGGGCAAATTGGTTGGGGCATATTAATGGCAAATGATACTGGCATATTATTAGGCAAATTAGCTGGGGAATATTATGGGCAAATAATATTGGCATAGTGTATGTAATGGGGTGATAGAGGCATGCAAATGGGGTGATGGGGCATGTCCTTGGTGTGCAACGTGGGTTATGGGTCATGTCGTGGGAGTGCATCGTGGGTAGGGGGGTGCCCTAAATTTGTCTGCCTAGGGCAGCACAAAACCAAGATACACCACTGCCTAGGGTGACCTGATTTGGTGCTCAGATAGAAATATGCATGCAGGCAGCTTGAGGAGAGGTGCATGTTGCCCGGAGATCACACAAAACAGCGGTTTTCTCACTGTGTGCATGAAGAGATTTTTTCGGATAAGTCTACCCTAAGCAGCTTCCCCTACATTCAGTGGCTCTGCTGCCACCTTTACCCAGGGGCTCCGCTTCCCCCTTCCAAACTGGCACTTAATTCACACAACTGCAGCCTCTGCAGATTTAAAATCTCAGCTTCTCAGTGGTGACTTGGATCCTTGTGTTTACCAAACCCCCGATATTAAAAGTGTTAATGTATTTGATATATATATGTTTTAACAGCATGATTTGTTAGTTCAGGAACTAGACACATGTATTGTGTTTTTTAGGAAGTCAACCATCCAAATCCCATCAGAGTCTGCCACAGAAACAAAATGTAGGATCCAGTGGTCATTGTTAATCAAAATAGTCACTAGCCTTTCAAAAAAAAAGTCCTGGTTGGCCAGGCCATGCTTCTACATGTAAAATCTTCTTCAAAAATCACTACTCATTATGTGGCTACTACTGACCCATGCACCATTCTGGGGAGATCTGACAATAGGCTGTGGCATTGAACAAAATGACATTCTGAGGTTCATGAAGTGAGTTTTTTAACATTAGATGACTATTATCAGGCACATGCAGAACCAGATTCTCCACTGAGGTTCAAGTGCCCATGCTTAGATCATCATGCGTATGTAGCTGGTTGGTCTCTTACGATAGTGTTTGACCACCTGAGTGAGGACTGAAAAACAAATAACTTGAAGACACAAATCAAATAAATAGCATTTGCTTTATTGCAGACTTGTACATAACTTTAATAACAAATTGGAAAGTGGGAGAGAAACAGTGGTGTAATGATGTAACCAAACAAGGACAAAGGTTGGTCTGTGCAGGACCTGCAGCAATGGAAGAAGAGGAAGAAGCATATTCAGCAACTCTGGACAGACATGAAGAATGGATGCTGCGGTGCCAACCCTGGAGAAACATAAAAAGGCCCTGGCAGGGACACTGCTCTGCCAGCAATTACTGGCAACAGAAACCTGGTAGGGGACAAATCAATATGCAGAAGTATTAGCAAGCCTATACCCTGAGTAGGGTTGCTACCTGGACAGTGTTTTACTGGCAGGCCGGTAAAAAAATCGGCTTCAGGCCAATGTTAAGTCTATGGAGACAGTACCAAGGCCGGCATTTTTCTGAAGAAAAGGTTACAACCCTACCTGTGAAGCAACTGCATGTGGGAAGCATCAGTGCAGGCCAACACCTGCATGGTAACAGATGAGCGCCTCAGGATCAGCATGCTAAGCCATGAAGAGGGAAAAGCCAGAGAGAATTACTGCTGTACCCAGAGCTGTCCCTGCACTGACTGAGCCTGTCTCCTTACTGCCGTTTCCTGAATCTGCCTCTACCTCTGACAGCCAATCAAGAAGCCCCTCCTCTGAAGGTCTGACTTGTTACATCTTCCTTAACTTCTCACTACAACAGGTTAACCTTTTTGACCACAGATAGATTGTAAGCAGGTTCTCTATTTTATAACTGCCATCAAGCTAGGCCCATGCACAGCAAATATCTTCCACATTTGAGCAGATGACATAAAAATATAAAGATGAACAGAAACACAAAACAACATGATGTCTACTGCTGGTTTTACACGTTTGCTTTAAACAAAGGCATAAGAATTTTTTTAATGATGAATACCTCTTACTCGTGTGTGAAGGACTCCTCTACGTGTAACATCTATGAGCTGAATTCAGATTGTGGTGAATGTCAGCTCTCATTAAAGTACAGTAGCCTGTTGGCAAAAAATTCACATTTGACCATTCACCATGATGGATTCCAGGTATTCAGAAAAAATTTAAATTTGTTAAAACGTCACCCAGCCGAACATGTCTGGTCTCTATTTTCTATTCTAATCACACTCATGTGGAACATTAGCAGTGCAAATCCACAGCTCTAAATGCTTTTATATTCCTGTTTTACCCTGTGCTACCATTACAATGATTCATTTTGGGATATTCCTTAGACAGACTGAACCACCAGGGTAAAAACTCCTAAATAATTTTCTTATTTATGGAGATTTGTTTTTTAACATTTGTCGATTTAAAGGAC
This sequence comes from Pelodytes ibericus, assembly GCA_036172795.1. NCBI lineage: Eukaryota > Metazoa > Chordata > Amphibia > Anura > Pelodytidae > Pelodytes > Pelodytes ibericus. The sequence continues at coordinate 121,277,926 of CM069862.1, forward strand.
TTAAAGGTAGGTAGGCAATGCAATAGAGCAGCGGGAAATGCTAGCAGAATGCTTGGTTGCATAGGGAGAGGGAAGTGCTCATGCCATTGTACAGAGCATTGGTGAGACCTCACTTGGAGTATTGTACGCAGTACTGGAGACAGTTTCTCCAGAAGGATATTGATACTTTGGAGAGAGTTCAGAGAAGGGCTACTAAACTGGTTCATGGGTTGAAGGATAAAACTTACCAGGAAAGGTTAAAGCATCTTAACATGTATAGCTTGGAGGAAAGACGTAACAGGGGGGGATATGATAGAAACATTTAAATACATAAAGGGAATCAACACAGTAAAGAAAGAGAGTATATTTAAAAGAAGAAAAACTACCACAACTAGAGGACATAGTCTTAAATTAGAGGGGCAATGATTTAAAAGTAATATCAGGAAGTATTACTTTACTGAGAGGGTAGTGGATGCATGGAATAGCCTTCCAGCAGAAGTGGTAGAGGTAAACACAGTCAAGGATTTTAAGCATGCGTGGGATAGACACAAGGCTATCCTAGCTATAAGACCGGGAACGGGGGACTAAAAAAAAAAATTGGGCAGACTAGATGGACCGAATGGTTCTTATCTGCCGACACATTCTGTTTCTATGTTTCTATGAAAAAAATATATCTTATTTTTCTGGTATGATTTTTAGAGATGCAGATTTTCTTTTATGTAAGAAAATTTCCTCTCACAGGCAACTGAACTAACATTATTAGTTTATAATGAATAGTTAGAATACTGTATTCACTATTACACTTTAATGTTATTCTATGAACAGTTTTAGAGAACTGTGAATATATCTTTGTTTCAAATTATTTAATAAGATCTTTGTGTCATTAAATTTATCTGCAAGGCTGGGTGGGGAGGAGGATGAATTAAGACGCACGTTAGCATCAGGAGGCGGGAACAACAGGCTTGGGCGGGCCCAAGATGAGACGAGCAGAGGAGGAAGACCTCCAATAAACCCAGCAAAGGTTGGAAAGATTGTGGGGAAAATCTATCCCCGCCGGCACTGACTGGGTGGGTGCTGAGACTCACTGTATTGATCTGGGTCAGCCCCAGACTACCTGGCTTCTCAATACTAACTGGAGGAGCCGAAACAAGACAAAACAGAGCAGTGAGGGGGCAAGACCTTTTCCCCCCCGCTTCCCGTTCACCGGAACCGCGTAGGGCCGTGGCGCCATACAGACCAGTTGGCAGGTGAACCGAGTTGAGGGAGCCTCCGATGCAGGCACGGACAAGCTGAAAGAGAGAAAAAAATGTAAGAGAGGTAGAAGAATAGAGAGAAGGAGAGACAAGGCAAGAAGTAAGACAAACAACCTCCGCCAAGACTATCTCTGAAACATGAGTTCTTACTCTTTAAAATTCTCTAGAGGGTCCAACAGCTAAGAAAGGAAAAGAAAGCTAATTTACACAGTCAAAAGAGCCTGAGAGGCTTTAATATAAATCCAGCCCACGAAGTAACAGTTTAATGGGGATTAGACAAACAAGCTAACTGAAAAAAAATAAACAAAAAGGAGAAAATGCCTCCTAAAAATTGTAACACAAGTAAACCAGAGAGAGGGGAGATAAAAAGAGCAAAAACAAGATAACAGATCTTCAGCTTTTTTTTCCAAGATACCCTCCAAGGAAACAACAGACAGCCTTATTCCAGATCCATCATCTTCACCATAGATGGATACAGAAGAGGCTCAACTTGCTGACAATTAGACATGTGCAAAACTAACATTTTCGTTTCGTTTTCGTCCATTTGGACGAAAATGTTATTTATTTTGTCTAAAACGAATTTCGTTCATTACTGCATTCGTTTCAGACGAAATTCGTTCATTATTTTCGTTTCGTTTAGTTTTATTCGTTCGTTTTATAGAATACGTGTAATACTATTGGCTTTCTATAAACCGAACGAGAGCCCCATTCATAAGAAATTCTTATGAATGGGGCTCTTGTTCGGTTAATAGAAAGGCAATAGTACTACATGTTTTCTATAAGCCGAAAGTCTATAAACCGAACGTTAGGTTTATAGACTTTCGGCTTATGGAATACATGTAATCCTATTGCTATTCTATAAACCGAACGTTCGGTTTATAGAATAGCAATAGGATTACATGTATTCCATAAGCCGAAAGTCTATAAACCGAACGTTCGGTTTATAGGCTGTCGGCATTTCACTACACTGAGACAGAGTCTCCATTCATAAATTTATGAATGGAGACTTTGTCTCCGTGTAGTGAAATGCAGACAGCCTATAAACCGAACGTTAGGTTTATAGGCTGTCGGCATTTCACTACACGGAGACAGAGTCTCCATTCATAAATTTATGAATGGAGATTTTGTCTCCGTGTAGTGAAATGCCGACAGCCTGTAAACCGAACGTTCGGTTTATAGGCTGTTGGCTTATGTAATACATGTAATCCTATTGTTATTCTATAAACTGAACTTTCGGTTTATAGGCTGTTAGCTTATGTAATACATGTAATCCTATTGCTATTCTATAAACTGAACTTTCGGTTTATAGAATGCCAATAGACTTACATGCATTCCATAAACCGAAAGTCGTTCATTATGTCGGTTTATGGAATGTAAGTGTACTATGCTATTGAATTCTATAAACCGACTCTATTTCGGCTTATAGAATGCAATAGTACTACGAATGGACGAATGAACGAATGATTTTCGTTTATTAACCATTCGTTCATTCGGCTTTCATTAGCTTAGCATTTTCGTTATTCGTTTTTCGGACGAACGGACGAAAATGCTATTTTTCGGACGAAAATGCATTAGTCCGAAAACGAATGCACATGTCTACTGACAATAGAGCTCTCACTCAGCTCTCTAGAGGAAATTTGAATCACGATCAAATCAGAGATTAAGTCAAGTACCACTGAATTTAAAGTTATTTAATAGAGTTAGACCAATTGAAACAAAAGTGGAGGTTATGGCGGCTTGACAGAAGACTTCTACGCAAATCCATGACAGAGATGAAGAAAAAAATGGAAGGTAAGAATATGAAAATTTCTGATTAGGAATATCTTGGTGGACTATACCCCAGATAAGCTCAAGGATATTTTTTTTTTAAAGAAATGTCTCAGGATATGGGCATAGACCCAGATAAATACAATGTTGGGATGGACAGATGTCACAGGCTATATAAATCTCCTTTTATTCTGGATTCCCTGCCTAGAGACATCAATTTTTCCTTTTTTTTGGCTAAGTAGATGATAATAAAAGCAACAAGAGATAAGCTAATGAAAGATCCTAGATTTTTGAAAGTCAGTTCTTACCCAGACCTTTCTTTTTCCACAAGAAATTGGAGAAAATAATTTCAGGAACTTTGCGGGCGAAAAATTTTAAATATCGCTGGGGCTTCCCATGAGTCCTAAGAGTCTCGTGGAAGGACAAATTAAAAAACTTTTTTGAGGTGGACTCACTTAGAACATGGATGATCCATCATGGTTAAATGTCTTTCTATAAACACCCAGGGCCTAAATTCCCCAATGACGAGAAGCAGAGTATGCAACTTCTTGAGGAGGGAAAGGGTTGAGATTGCCTTCTTTCAGGAAACCCACTGGAGAGTGGAAGACTCGCAGAGCTTGGGGAGCAGTAGGATTCCTCGGTCTTCCACTCTTCACTGGATAATTACAAGAGGAGAGGAGTGGCTATTGCTTTTGTAGAGAACCTGAGTATCACAACTAAATTTGTGGAGATGGATAGAGATGCTCGGTATTTGATTTGGATTGGTACAATCTCGGACAGCAAATACATTCTGGTTAACATTTATCTCCCAAACGCTGACCAGCTGTCGACTTTAAAGATAATACTGGATAATATCCAAAAGGTGAAAGAGGGTACTTTGCTGGTGGCAGGGAATAATAACTGTATAATTGACCCCGTGTTGGATAAAAAAAATCCCCGCACAGAAAAAAGTTAACCACAATCTGCTGAAAAAGGCCAGAGCTTTTAGAAATATCATTATAGAGGCGGAATGATTTGATATCTGGAGAGTATACCATCCGCAGTAAGAGGATTATTCTAGAGTTCGTCAAACGTATTCTAGGATAGATCTGGCTTTTGGAGACCTAAACTCTATCAAGTCTATCCCCACTATATATATGAGAGATAACCTATGGTTGAATCATAGCTTGATATTTTTTGAAATAGGTATGCAAAGAACTCAGAAGATGAGGTATACATGGAAGTTAGACAATACACTGTTATATCCTGAAATAAATAGGGCTTACTTGAAAGATATGACTAGATTTCTTTTTTTCGGAAAACATCTGGAGACACTTCCGCCTGCATAAGGTGGTGTGCCTGTAAGTCGGTGATCAGAGGCTATCTTATTAAGATGAAGAGCAGAACTAGGCCAACCCCTCTGTCTGACCTTTACATCTCATATTATAAGTGCTCAAAGGAAAAAAGGATATCTCCTTCGCCCATAGGACAAATAGAATTAAATAGGTAACAGACCCTAATAAACCAAAGAGAACAAGGGATTACATTTAGAAATATGGAAAAAATAAGAATAAAATATTATCACCGCAGCAATAAACCAGATAAAATGATGTCAAATTTTCTTAGAAAAAAAGAAACTAAATAAAACCATAGTTAAATTAAAAGTGGGTAATGAGCTCTTTATGACCCCAGCTAAAATAGCAAATGGGTTTAAAGAGTTGGATCAAGGACTCTATAGTCTGGCAGACAAATCCAGCAAGGAGGAAATGGACAAATATATAGCAGAATGCAAGACCTCTCCCTTATCAGAGGCTGACAGAGAAATGATAAATCGTCCTAGAAAGGTCTGCGATAATAAAATCAAGAGATAAATTGATAGGGTATAAAAACCCTGGTCCAGACGGTTTCACAAACCTCTTTTACAAAACATTAAAGATGGAACTGGCAGATTGCTTATTAGAGGTATTTGAGGAAATTGCACAATCTGGCTCTTGTCCATCAGAAATGTCGTACGTTAACATCATTCCAATAGTCAAACAAGATAAACCCCCAGAAAATCCAGCGAGTTATCGCCCCATTTCTTGGATTAATATAGAAGCCAAATTATATTCCGCAATATTTGCAGAGAGGCTTAAAACCATTCTGTTTAAGATCATAGAATGAGATCAAATAGGATTGTTGAACACCTTGGACTATGCGGAGAGGAGTTGTGTCCCCCTCCTGACCTTGTCACTGGACCAGACAAGGCGTTTGACAGGGTCAGGTGAGGGTATATGAGGGTACATGAGAAAGGCCCTCCCCCTTACAATCTGGGAAATCGGTTACTGACGGCGGTATCTGCTCTTTATTCTTCTCCACAGGCTAGAGTGGTGGGCCCAGGTTTATGCTCAGAATGGTTTCCTCTTTTAAATGGAACTCGACAGGGTTGTCCCCTGTCGCCCATATTATACATCATGACTCTGTATAACAATGTTACTCTTGTTTGTTGTTTTTTGTAAGTCTTATTGTCTTGTCTTTTAGATATATGTATTCTCAGAAAAATTTAATAAATAATTTTTTTTTTTTTAAAAAAGGATTTATCTACAAAAGGTATTTTTTGTGACCAGTTTAATGGTTTTAAAGATGCCAACTACTTAGACTTCTTTTATGTTGATGCAGCAATTTTGTGGCAATGCCTGCCTAACTCACTTCACTTTTTTGCTTAAAAGGACACTACCACTTACAAAATGTAACTAGATAACCTGGTCATTTAAAACAAACACAATTAAATAATATGCCACTGTTTTATTATATGATTGAATTAATTGCATATAAAAGGAAATATAAAATTAGGTGTTTTATTTCCTGGCACCATTTTGTGAATATTTCCCATGATGCAAAATCATCCGGAATCTTCCAGCCAGTCTCACTTTACAACTGTGGCCAAAGCCTGCATGATGATGTCATGAGATACTCCCCTGCCCTTAATGGCTCCTGTGTATCATAGTGGCAGGACTAGGTGGCAGTGTACAACTTTTTTTTACAAGCCTTCCAAAACAAAAAGAGGATATTGACCTGATCAAACAGGATCATAACTCTGCCCCATTGTGATGTAATAGTTACATTACCCTCCCACTTTCAATGCAAGTCTATGATCTGCATTCTGTGTCCCCGGTGCCCAGTCACACTTGTTTAGTTACATATTTTATTAAATACAGTCACATAACAAAAACAAAAGCCATATCTGAATTCAACAATACAAAATAAAAAAAATGAAACCTTTTCATTTTCTGGTGGGAGTGTCCCTTTAAGCAGAAAGCATAAACCATCTCTCCTTGTGTTTCTCCCCAGCCTGTCCAATTTTGCAAATTCGTATTTAAAAAACAAAAAAATGAAAATAACAGCCATACCTAAGCTGAGGGATTTTCTGAGGGGGAAGTATCTTGCTTCTTGCCCCCATTTGGATGTTCAGGCTTATTAAGGAAAAACATTTAGAGGGTACTGATTTTAAATAACCAGGCCTGTGGTGTAAATTGTCATACTTTTGTATTAATGTTTATATGAAGCTGAATTTGTGTAATTCTGCTAAATGTGTTCTCTTCTTAAGCATGTTCACCATGACCTGCCCATCCCTTTCTGAATAGGAAACAACAGAAAATAATATGCTTATCTTGACCAGCAGTATCCATCCTAAATTTAGCAGCTGGCCTGGCCTTGTCAGGATCCCTACACAGGAAAGCCAATTTATCAAGTGCTCACAGAGCAATCTTTTATGTTTCTTGTCTTCTATTGTGTTTATGAAAAGCTACACAGTGTTGAGTCAATTTAGTAAATAACTGGTGTAAAATTTTGGTCTGACACTTTGCATTAGTGCTACTTTTAATGGAAAAAAAGACAAACTGTATATTAATTTATTTTATTAGGATTACAGACGGGTATATTGTAGTTGTTGCCTAGGTAAACCATACAACATGCAAAAAGGGGTACATAGAAGTGTCTATGTCAGGGGTAATAACAAGGAGCTTTTTAGCTCATATAGAATGACAATTCCCATCATTTTCAGCTGCTATTTTGACGGAAGTTTTTTTTTTTTTTTTTTAAAAGCTGAGCTGCATGTCTTATATCTCATATGCTATTTGAATATTAGACGGCAGACAGATTTTTTCCTTTTCTTTTTGTGGTTTGTTTTTAAACAACCAGATGTTTATATTTAAAATGTTCCTTCTCAATAAACTTTTTAATGAGCTTTTGCCTTCACCGACAAATCAGTTTAACTCTTTCAGGGCGCTGATTGTTCTTGTGGTCACTCCTGGTTCCTGTTTGAAACACCTTCAAGAGGTTATTATATGTTCCTGATGAGAAGCAGATGGGGGGTCACGTCCTGGAACTCTAGAAGGCAATCTGGAGGGGAAGGGTTATTCCTAGTGTACAATGGGCTGATTTCTAAATAAAGGTGATTAAGTGGGGGGTTTCTGTAGAACACTGGGGCCACTAGCAAGGTATTGAAAACTCGACACAAAGAGAGCTTGCAGAAATCTATGATTTACATCTTAGGACTTCATCTTGTACAAAAGTACATGCATTTAAGTGATACCAAGTTTTGAACATAAGCTCTCGAAATCTATGACCCTGGCAAACATATACATTAAATCAGCAGCTCATTTAGACTGTGGATGTCTGCCAGGAAATGTATTTCTTTTTCAGAATGAAACTTTCTAAATTAATCAAGGAGAGTAACTGTCTGAGGATAAGGTCCTTTTAAAAACATGTTACCAAATGGCAGTTTTCCTCCATTAACAGTGATAGAAGAAAATCTGAGGTAAACAGGAGCTTGCACTTGATTGGTTCATGTGCTTTTTGTCCCATGGTTTGGCCACACAGCCTCCTGTGGATTCTTAGGAGGACATAACCCATCAGCTGTTACTGCTGAAAATTATCACAAAAAAAAGGTTTTTGGACTTTGTTTATTGTAGCTGTACCATACCATAGAAATGGATAACTTTGGATACCGGAGATTAATTACTATTGATTGAGTATGGTAGCATGTAATGGGGTTGATTTATAAACATGGCAGACATGCAGATAGCGCCAAACACTAGTTCTTTCTGCTTGTGCACTTATGTATAAAGCAGACTCTTGGGGCACTTTTGGTTCCAGAGCAGCCCGTTTGGAGAAGGTTCTTCCCCCATCAAGGTAGAGTCGGGATGAATAAAAAAAGAGCAATCACCGTTATACATAATGAACAGTGATTACGTCTTTTTTTCACTTCCCAGTTTTTATATTAACCCCCCCAATTTTTTAATAGACCCTGTGCTATTTGGAGGGCAGTTAATTCTGCCCTCTGCCAAACTACTCCTACTGAAGCATATTTCAGGTTCAGCTACTGTTTCCAATGTTTGTGTTTTTGGATCCATTACTAGTTGCTCTCTGTACTGACGGTTTCCAGCGGCAAATCCTGCCCCTGAGTAGTAGGTGTGTGCCGGACTGGCAGCACCCCTAGACGAAATATATCCGAGAGGCCAACAGCAGCAGTGAATTTGGCTACAGAGTCACTGCCAGTTTGACCAGCACGAAAAGTATATGAAAATAACTTTGAATACTTTTCATGCTGGTCTAATTGGTAACCGACTGTATTTCCGTGGTTTGTGTGCTGTCTGTTCAGAGCACACAGACCCCGGACATACAGCGCACACCTAGAACACCCGGAGGATCTGCGCCTGCTGGTTTTTAGTTTTGATAGAATCTATCTCTATACAATATTGATTGTTATCTTTTCTCAGCACTAACCAGTAGCTCAATACTTCAGCACATCATCCATCACCATCCCAACTCATCAGATCATTTTTTTTGTACTTTTTATCAGTAAAACTCTATTGAAGCATTGTAAAACTGCACAGTGAAGTTATCCAGCTCATTTTACACCATGCTCTGAATACATTAGCTCTATAAGTAAATAATACTATAAATAGTTGCAGAAAATGGAAAACTGTTTGAAAATAGAAGTATATTGTGAAAAAAAGATGTCAAAAGTCGAATTCGGCTCATTATCCAAGTGTTAGCAAACAAGTCATTTATAACAGCCGTAGGCAGTTGGAATTTTTCTAATGTTGGAGTAGGGGGATGTGGGAATTACCATGGACCTATTGAAATTTCTGCTGTACATATTTTCTCTTTTTTACTGTTTAACACAAGCTTGCTTTGTCATTCCCACCAAAAATACAAGCAATGTGGATATTTGTTTCAAAAGACATTCTTTTGTAGATAATTTCTGCTGCATATTGAGAGATCATACTGTAATGTAATGTACATGGCTACTTTCGAACCTTACAAAATGGTATGATATCTTTATGATTACAGTCTTATTCAATAACATTATTCCACAACTTTAACAATAGTACAATATTGTAAGATGATGTCCTTCTCAGACAATAATTTAATATTTTCAGTGGTGTCTGTCCTGTTCAATAACATGCCAACAATTCAAAGTCCACTGTTGCATCATATATATAGCCTTTATTCTTATTGATATAAAACAGACGCTATGATCAGTTATATATACATACATATATATGAAGGTAAAACACGATCTCGGATCATCATCATAGAAAGAAATGAATGTTTCTGCCAAACTTATACTTTGCACCAGAATTAATGAATTTTAAAAAACAAAACATACCAATATAATCCCTAAGAGAATAACAGATATCGAAAGATAGCAACATACAATGTATAAGAACCATTTGGCCCATCTCGTCTGCCCAATTTCTGCCTTAAACAAAATATTTATACTTTTAGTCCCTGGCCTTATCATAAATCTAAGATAGCCTTAAACCTATTGCATGCATGCTTAAACTCCTTCACTATATTAATCTCTACCACTTCTGCTGGAAAACTAGTCTATTCATCCTCTGTCAGATGATGTCACAGCTGTTGAAATCAAGTGATGTTGCAGATCTTGCAGCCCAAAAGTCATAATAAACTGTGCTCTTGAAGCTGGATCTTTGTCTCTCAATATCTGCTGTAAATTTTTCCTGAGGTGTCTTATTCATTGCCTGTGTACACATTCTGCTGTACCTCAACAACTTTAACCTTCTTTCTCTCATAGAAAACTGTCTCTCCCCATCTGACACTGTCAATATTCCCACCGCCCCGGCCAATCTCCCCACGAATAATACACACATAGAGCAAATAAGTGGCGTAAGGACGCCGGCCACAGCTTTATTTAAATTTGCACCAGTTAACTTTGTACCTCGCCAATTGCAGGCCTGACCTGCAGCCACATTCTCACCCAAATATGTCCAAGAGCTCAGCTGGGCTGCTGCGCCTTTAGCCGATGCAGACGGCGTCTCCCCAGCCCCAGCGGGGCAACTTGCAGATTGAGGTCTGACTATAAGACTGGGATCCAGGTCCCCCGCAGAGCTGCAGGAGACCTAGATCCCCCTCGCAAACAGCCTGTGGATGTCTGCGAGATGCACACTGACATCCTCCGCTGCTGCCCGGCACTTCTGTCCGTGCTTCTATGACAGAAGCCGGGAGGTCATGTGTCATTCCAGTGGTCCGTCATAGAAGACGGAAGTGTCGGGCAGCATCGGAGCACAAGGCTATATGGGAGGCACGATTGGCAAAGTCAGGGGGCAGATTACTGTGTGGGAGGGATCCATTGGCTTAGTCTGGGGGCTGATTGGCAAATAAAAACATTTTACATTCAGACTTTTTTTCTTATTTATCTAAAAGAATATCCAAAGTTTGGGGGGTTGTCTTATAATCAGGGTCATCTTATATTCGAGCAAATACGTTAATACTTGCGTGCTAGACATTATCCATCTCACCGTGTACATTTCCAATCTCATCTCCTCTGTCCAACCCTAACCCACATCATTAAGCTCTTTCTGTCATATGGAATTTTACTGTCACCTTCAAACATGCCCAAATCATACCTATATTGAAAAAATCCTTCCTTAGATACTAGCCTTCGATTGAACTACCCTCCTATCTTCCTTCTCCCCTTTACGTCCAAGTTGTAGGAGAGATGCACTCATGCATAATCAACAAACTTCTGTCCACTAATGACCTTAACCCACTTCAGTCTGGCTTTAGACCCTTCAAAGCTACTGAAACAGCCAGTATACTGCCCCTATAGGAAAACCTATCAACTTACATTACCACTTGTATGCGAATGACACTCAAATCCTATCCTCTTCTGACCTTACTCCCTCTGTCATGTCACCTCTCGCCCCCTCTACCTGGATGTCTGGTTGATACTTAAACTTAATCTCTCTAAAGCAGAGCTAATAATCTTTCCTCCCTCAAGCTCCATCCTTGTAACTGTATTCTACAGTTATACTCACTGACCAAGCCAAGTCTTTGACTCGGCTCTCTCCTATGTTTAGTCCCTGGCTAAATCCTGTAGCTTGCAGCTAAGGAGTGTTGCAAAAATTCGCCCGGCCTTCAGTGAAGAGACTTACTACTGTAATACTCTGCTGGATGGCCTACCTCTGGTTCATTATGCTCTCTGTTTAAAATGTGGCTACCAGGCTCATCTTTCTCCCCACTCTGCAAAGCTCTCTGTTTGGCTTCCTCTCTGCTCTAGAATAAAATGTAAATATTCTAGATTTAAATTACAAAGCCCTCCACTCCTTGACACCCGCCTGCATTTCCTCTTTCATTGAAGGGACATTCCAACTTGTTCAACCCTTGCTTCCTTTAAACAAAACATGTCCCACACTTTAAAAGTAAACCCGTCGTGTAGCTTAATAGATACACACGGACTTCCTATCTGCTGTGTCTCACATGCGAGACACAGCAGTTGCCGGTTGTCGCGTGCTGACAAACAGGCACAGCCCTGCTCTGACTGCCAAATGCGAGGGTCTCTCGCGGCTACCACAGAGAGAGACCCTCTTTTTTGCATGGGATCAGCAGGGGGGACCTAGTTAAGCATGGCAGCTGTCGGTCAGAGGATAAATTGGTGTGTACTATCAAAAGTACGTGCCAGTTTATCCTCATACAAGGAACAATGGACATTTCACTTGTGCTTTTATATTAGAAGCACAAGTGAAAAAAAACCTTTAGTCTCCCTTTAACCAATACTACCCTGTGAGACGGCAATGTGCAGCCTCTTCCAAGCCTGCAAGACTTTACCTGATCTACCCTTTTCACTGGAACTCACTTCCACAGAGCATCCAGCTCGTTTCCTTATTGTCAAGCTTCCTTCAAAACTCACCTCTTTAACCATGCTTATTATTCATTCAACTAAAACACCTATTAATTAGCCTTTGACCAAACCCAAATAGCACCCCAAATACTGTTATTATCACCACCATTCCCTTTGACCACTTTACTTACCATATGTGTTTTCTGTCCACCACTCTCTCTAGATTATAAGCTTGCGAGCAGGACTCTCTACCTCATGTTGGTCTAAAATACTATGTAGTTTCCCTCTATGTTCTCTACCAAGTGCAATGTTAACTGTTGGCTCTATGTAACTTTACCTGCTCTAGCTTATGAACTGTCACAATTCAATGGCCAATGGCCCAAGAGATTCAACTACAATCTAGATGTCAGTCTCTTTTCCCTTGGAACTCACAATCCATAAAAAAAAGACGCTAATAAAAATACCAACTGATAACGAGAGTTCATTCTCTTTATTTACTCTATCAATGTGCTTACTGAGTACTTTGAGGACAACATAACAGTAAACTCATAGTAAGAGCACTTTTCTTCTCTTGTGGTTTATTTTGCAGAAACACATGCACCATTTCAGCTCTACAAAAGAAACGTTTTTTGGGAGGGGGATAAACAGACTTGGCACCTTACCCGGGGTTCATCACATTTTTCCTTGCTTTTATCAGGAACAGACTATCTAGTAATATGACATCTCATCCAGAGGCAGGAATTCCTTCTCAAGTTCTGAATGGAAAAGCAAGATCAAAATTGTTCTAATACTTTTCTTTGCCTTTACTAAAGGAACACTGTAAATGCTACTTGTGTTATATAATAGAAATATATAGTTATATGTGTACTTGGGGAAAAAATACTTAAGTCCATTAAATTCAATGCTTACAAGTATTTTTTGATGCAGTAGAAGGAAACCTTACTAGCTGCGCCTCAAGAGGATAAACAAAAACACTTCAGTCTAAAGACCTTCTTAAATTAAGTATACTTATACTTCTACTTAATCAAGGTTTTGAGAGTATCATTTGAATCCACCAAAACAACATAAATTGGCAGTGGACTCTATAGCATAACAGCCCTTAATGTAAAAAATTGATATGCACATGTTAAACTTTACAGGTGATCATTTAACATGACACCCACGTGCAAGCGAGTTCCCCGGACAGCAGGGAGCACTGAGAGCATCCCCTGCAACACCAGTCTGTACCTGACAGATTGGGCTATTCACTAAAAGGTGAGTTGCAGGTGAGTTGAGGTGAGATGAACATTTAATCTCACCAGTTTACCGAAACAGTGTGCAGCTACAAACCTGTTGAGTTTTCCTTGCTTAACAAGCTCACCAGGCTTGTCCCTGAGCAATATATAGCTAAACTGGTGAGATGAAGTATTAATAGTATATAGTATTAGGCGATCTACCCTCTGTCTGCACTCCTGCACATGTTTTCTTGAATATATATTTTTGGGTCGGTTTTCTTTAGCAATAAACATATTGTTCACTATCGGATTGGAGAGTGACAACGTCCTTTTTTCTCTGTTTTTGTTAAGTATTAATCTCACCTCAACTCACCTGCAACTCACCTTTTAGTGAATAGCTCCCAGAGTTCATGTCCAGCACAGTAAAAATACCTTTAATTCCAAAAACGTTACATGGCCCTCACAGTGTTACATATATTTTATGTGTGTGGGGTCTCCAGAATATGGCTAGAGCTTACAACATGAATGTTGGAAGTGGTTATTTGAATGCGAGAATTGCAGTACCTTGTGGTTTGGAAGCTGAACATGAAGGAGTTTGTGGTTTGGATACAAAACTCGTACAGGGTTGAAACTGAATCTTATGGACAACGTGGCTACTTTTAAACCTAAAATTCTTTGTAATTATGAGGAGGGAACTAAAGTAAGTTGACAGACACAAGGTAAAACAAGCTTTGTGGCTTAATAGGGATATGTGAGGGACAATTTGTGGAAGGGCATTCCACTGAGCACTTGTTGAACTAGCTGTGGGTGAGTCCCTCAATGAGAAAAGCCCTCTTGCCCGCAGATGATTAAGGGTGCCTCAAATGAGCCTTTACTTAGCTGCCTAAAAAAAGCTAAGAGTCTCCTTCTGTTTACTACGCCAATGATACTTGACCTCTTTTAAAGAGAGGCACAGAATGGCGATGACAAGTCTTGGTTGGCAGGGAATATACATGCTTGAGGACCAGCTGTGGGAGCCTGAGTAACACTGCTGTCACATATTACTCCCAAATACAGCGACGTACCCTGAATTAGGCTTGGCTGGTTGCTCCATAAATGTCCCAGGAGAGGCAGATTTCAGAGCCCTGTCGTCGCAAGTTCTATTTTAGTGGGCACCAAAGAGAGGACTATGAAATACCAGCCATTCTTCACACTCCTCTACCACCATCTGAACGTGAGCATTTCTGTTAGGCCTTTGTCACATAGTGTACTGGTGTAGCATTCCTGTAATGGTCTCATTAACTATCTCGGCTTGCAATGTGTACAGGGAGTATATGGTTTCAGAGAGCTGTTTACTGGATGAAATCCTTTAATCTGTTCTCATTTATGCAGAGACAGATTTGTTTCTACCTTCTTTTAAATAAGTGGCCAAGATAGAAGCTGTATATTTAGACTTGGGAATAGTTGTAAACCAATGCATGTCATAAATAAAGTGCACCATATGATTGGTTTTAGATGTGCCGCATGCAATCGTAGCACAAATCTTCCCAGTACTTGGACTGAGGAAAAGGGCAGATAGGAAGCCCCGCAGAATTCCAGCAGCTGTTACCATCTTGCTACAAGTATTGCAAGTCTGTGTTAGATGGTGGATGTGTCTCATCTCAGTACAGATTAAAATAAATAATAATTATCTTTCACTGGTGTTACAACGATAAAAGGAAAATGGGGAGCCTAGCATTTTATAGTAGATACAAAGAAATGATTAGGAGGATAGGGTGGCTGAGGATGATGAGTGTTGTAGCCTAACAAAAGCAGATTGTGCAGTTTTTGGTAATATCCCAGAATCAAGTAATCCAGGCCCTAAACCCTTTGCGACGCTTGAACGTTCTATGCCGTCCAATATTTTAGGTCCCAAAACATGCTAGGATGGCATAGAACAGGGGTCACCAAAATGGTGCCCATGGGCACCAGGTCGCCCCCAAGGACCACATGAGTCGCCCGCAGGCAGGGCCGATTCTGGGCGGGTGCACGGGGTGCACCGTGCCCAGGCGCACAGGAAGAGAGGCGCTGCAGTCGCGCTGTGCTTGCCGTAACAAGGAGATGCAGGCGGCAGGTGAGCGTCTTCGGTAACCGCACCTCCTTATCACACCAAGCACAGCGCGACGGGTGCAAGCTCCGCCCCTGTCACGCTCTGATTGGCTGCAGGAAGAAGGATGGTGTCTGCAAAGGCAGAACACCAGCATTCTAGTTTCTTCTGCCGGATGTCAGCTGACATTGACATCCGGCAGAAGAAGCTAGATGCCAGTATCAGCCTCTGCAGACAGCATCGAGAACGTCCTACTCCCTGCGCATAAAGGTAATTAAGCAGGGAGGGGGACAGCATAAGTGGGGGGGGGGGGGGGGGGGGTTAAAAAGTAATGTGTGTGTGTGTAAGTATGTGTCAATATATGGAAGTGTATGTCAGTGTATACACTACAGGGTGTGTGTGTATAAGTGTGTGTGTCAATGTGTGTGTTAATGTCTGTGCAAGTGTGTGTACATGAGTGTCTGTGTAAGTGTATCCTGTGTCTAAGTGTGTAAAGGTGGCTGTGTGTGTATTTATGTGTGTGTGTAAGGGTGGATGTGTGTGTATTTATGTGTGTGTGTGTGTGTGTGAGTGAGACAGTGTGTGTAAGGGTGGCTGTGTGTGTATTTATGTGTGTGTGAGTGTGAGAGTATGTGTAAGGGTGGCTGTGTGTGTATTTATGTGTGTGTAAGTGTGAGAGTATGTGTAAGGGTGGCTGTGTCTGTATTTATGTGTGTGTGTGAGTGTGACAGTGTGTGTAAGGGTGGCTGTCTGACAGTGTGTGTGTAAAGGTGGCTGTGTGTGTATTTATGTGTGTGTGAGTGTGACAGTGTGTGTAAGGGTGGCTGTCTGACAGTGTGTGTGTAAAGGTGGCTGTGTGTGTATTTATGTGTGTGTAAGTGTGAGAGTATGTGTAAGGGTGGCTGTGTCTGTATTTATGTGTGTGTGTGAGTGTGACAGTGTGTGTAAGGGTGGCTGTCTGACAGTGTGTGTGTAAAGGTGGCTGTGTGTGTATTTATGTGTGTGTGAGTGTGACAGTGTGTGTAAGGGTGGCTGTGTGTGTATTTATGTGTATGTGTGTGAGTGTGACAGTGTGTGTAAGGGTGGCTGTCTGACAGTGTGTGTGTAAAGGTGGCTGTGTGTGTGACTGTGTATAAGGGTGTCTGTAAATGTATGTGTGTGTGACTGTGTGTATGTGTGACATCATGGGAACGGTAGTAAAAACTCATTCTGCTAGCCAGCAGAAATTATGCTAATTATTGTGAGAAATCATTTACGTGATTAGTGTCTTCACATAGATGAGTATTATTAATAATGTATAACTAAAGGCAAACTGAGCAAATTTGTTATTTCAGAAGAGCGTATCAAACTGGTAGCCCTTCGTATGACTCAGTACCCATGAAGTAGCTCTCAGTTTCAAAAAGGTTGGTGACCACTGGCATAGAACGTCCTGCTTTTAAAAGCTCATCATGGCTGTGCTCTGTTCCCACTGCAGGGACTTGCAATGGGATCTCACCTGTCAGATGAGGCCACTTTGAGTGGCCTCAGTCTAACAGGAAAAATGTAGCCGACACTCAAAGCGAGCGCCTGATTAATTTTCCTAAATCGCGCTGTTGTGACTTCGGAATGGCTTGTGATTTTTTTGGCAGAGACCCACGGGTCTATTAAGACTCTGATCTGGTCTCTGCAATTGTGTCCTTGGTCAGGAACAAAAAGTTGGCCTTCTGGGACGCAAGAACCATGCATCATCAAAGGGGTTAAAAAAAAAACTTACTGTTAACCCCTCTCCTATTGATTGTTTCTCCTACATGACTCTTAAATTGCAGGTGGGCTATGAACTTTACACCATGGTATCCTTCCGCCATTGACTGTCTTTTTAAGTGCTTCATCAACTGCGGCCATCCAGCTCTTAGTTGACTACATCTTCAGTGCTCCACTGCCAGTCTATTAGCTGATAGAGTATTATGGGATACGAAAACCATCAGAAACTTACTAGGGCGTTGCAGTTTGACAGCCCTGATCTAAGGTGAACAGGCCATCATGGAAAGGATTAAAAGAGGTATTTTTCTATAAAGAGTGTATGGTGAGCATAATTTGTTTAAAAACAGTACTCCCATAGTTTAATATACACATGCATTTGACACCTCTAATGCTGAAGCCTTAACTTCTAGACATCTTGACTATTTACTTATTGTTAAGTGGTACTGCTGAAGGAATGCCATCCTCTGTGCTGGCATTGTACTGAAAAGCTCATCGCATCCTTGAGAGACCCATGACATTCCATCGGCCTACAAGATGCAGAAACAAGTCTGTGTCTGAGTATCTAATGAATGAGACACAAAAGCCCACACTGTGCACAGTTATACACCACTCTGTGCCCAAAGTTCATTGGTAGAAAATAAATTATTCAGGCACTCCTCCTATTAACCCTTAAAGTTAATTTAAAATGACATGGTTAAACAAGACTATATTTACCTTCTATTTACAACACATTTTTAGATGATCCAAGAAGAAAAAACAATCTGCTGGAGGTCCATGTTATGATTCTTTAACATATGTCATTCAGTGAATAAATCTATTTATTGAATGTTTATTAAGTGGTAGAAAATGTGTACAACAATTATGTTATGTATTCTGTGTGTAGACTAAACACTTCAGGTGTTGCTGAATTCCTCAAAGTGACCAATCTGGAAGACTCTCCACCTTAAAGGGGCTGTAGCACCTAAACATTATTTTTACTGTGACTGCAGAGAAGGAGAAATTATTGAAAATTATCTATACATTGTGTTAGAATGCCTAAATTAGGAGAAAAATTTGTTTTAATTGTGTTTGTGCTGTCTACTGTTTATGACATCAACTGTGGCTTTGTATGCAAATCAACTGATTTTCAATGGAAAAATGTGCATATCAAGCCACAAGTGATGTCATAACAGGAGACTCCACAGACAATTTTTCTCCTAATTTAGGCTTTTGCTTGCAACTTTGCTAACACAATGTATAGATAATTTTAATTTTATTTTGTATTCTCTATATTCACACTGTCCCTCTTTGCGTGATCCCTCTGTGCAATCCTACGGTCTTCATTGAGTTCTCCTATGTACCATACACCGGAGAATGCCTACTGCACATGCGCAGCACTGGCTTCAGAGGCAAGGATCTAAAGTAGCTTACATTTTGAGTAATGCATGTGCTTTAGGACGGACACTCCCCCCAGACTCCACCTCCGGCATCCCGATTCTCTGGCCAAAGTTGGGAGATAAAAATTATTTTACTGATTAATTCATTAATGTCAAGTTTTATTTGGTCCAACCTCCATTATATAATTCCATGGGAAGGTTGGGATAATTGTGCAATGCTTAACATTTGGGTTGCAGGGTAGAAAGGCCTAAAATACAATAGATAAAAATAATAGATTTAAAAATAAACTGCTCCAAATCCAGCATAATATTATAAGTTATTATATTACATAACATATTTCAACAGTGAGGGAGAGGAAGCATAATTAATTCACAAGTGATTTCTTGCATGCAATTGTGAAATATGTGAAACCAAAGCCAGGGTCCTGAAGCTTAGTGTGAGGAAGGTGAAGCGTGTCACTCAATCAGGCTAATTCTGTTATCTGCAAAATGTTAGAATTAAGGTCACCTCCAAGACAGCATGTGGATAAACATACAGACATTTGCAAGAACCTTGATTGAGTTTGATTATAAACAGAAATCATAGACCTCACAGGGTCATGCCCTACCCCCAGGATATGACCTCCCAGAGTCCTAGCAGATGCTGGTCATGCCCTGTAGTTCTCTTATGACTGTATTTATTCAGCAAAAAGCAGCATATTCAGTCTGTGTACCTAGTGTATATTATATACTTTTTTTAAGTAAACATTTGTTTTTATTTTATATCGTAATTTGAGTAAATTAGCTTTTTTGGGGGGTGGAGGATGTAACATTCATAAGGGCTCTAGGAATGTTACATTACTGTGTCGGCAATGCAATTAAG
The DNA here is from genome assembly GCA_036172795.1 of Pelodytes ibericus. NCBI lineage: Eukaryota > Metazoa > Chordata > Amphibia > Anura > Pelodytidae > Pelodytes > Pelodytes ibericus. The sequence goes on from CM069862.1 coordinate 121,297,291, forward strand.
AAGATTCCCGAATGGTGAAATGTGTGTGGGCATGCATGCGCGATTGTGGCTTTTCTACCGCAGTATGATGGGAAATGCAGCTCCCACTGAGTCTGTTTTAGTTTAAAAGCTGCAACCCCGCTTGGTGCGCAAACATATTTCACCATTCGGGCTTCTTACAATTGCATTCCCGACACAGGCTGTGTCATAAATGCAATTCGGATGCTACTTTCAAACCCTTGGTTTATTTGTGTTGGCGAAAGTAGGAGGGCCTGGGTACTCTATCAAGTAAAAAATGTCGTCGTCCCCACAAAAAAAAATAATAATAATAAGTTCAATTAGTGTAATTATTGACTCAGTGTTAAAAAACACTAAGTCAAAAAAAGTTTAGTTGTCCTTTAAGGAGATTAAAATATAATGCCATAAAGGGAACTCTATCACACAGATCTTACAAGCTATTGTCAGAAAGAAAACAGACAGCAGCAGTTTATTGGCTCATCAAGTCACTTAAAAAAATTACTACCTCAGAACAGGCTCTCAGAAAGCTGATCCCTCAGCTTTTCTAAGCATTTGGTCTCTGCAATAGGGAGGATGTTTCCTTGTCCCAAAGGACAGTAAATAGAAATGGAATGGAAGGACCCTGCCCTATGAGAAGATTATAGTCAAGTGGTTTAATAAGACATCCTGTTCTGAAAAGCTCAGAGTCCAGTAATATAATGGGAGAAACCATCCCAAAGAAAATACAATCTATTGTTCTTAAAATCAAAGGAGCTCTGCAATGAGTCCCAAAGAGCTTACAGTCTAATAATGGCATGAGTGATTAAAAACTAGTGGTATTATGAAAACTGTTTCCAAAGAGCTTATTGTCTAGCTGTACAGTGACAGATCGCATTTCAATATGGTTATTTAATATTGTATAATAGGGGATACTACTCCAAGGAGCTTACATTCTAGTGGTATGGAAGTACACAACCTGCTATGATCATGTGCTTATTGTAAATATATAGACAGTCCAACACTGAATCAGTTAAAAGAAGGTGGCTTATACAAAAGTAGCGTGTGCAGGGTTACGTTATGTGATGTTCACATGTTTTACTCACAGGACTATACTTTCAGTTTGACACCTGACCAGCAGGATGCTTGGATTGGAGTCAAGTAATCAGGTCTATAGCGGGAATGTCAGTATATTTATGAGATCTGCTAAAGCTGCATTTTTTACATTTTCTTTCTGGTGCTGCCAATACATAGGAGAGAGAGGAAGGAAAGCTATTTTTTTGGATCAGGCGGCTGTGATCTGTCATCCCATCCGAGTATGTTGTGTTGAGTACAATAAAAATTTGGGAGGCTGGGTGCCGCCCCACATCTGCTCCCCATCCATCTAACTCAGCCTGTGGACTGCTCACTTCCTGCTCGTGGGTGGGGTGCATTATCCAGGCATCAGGACACAGAATCCCCAGGCAATTTAATGATGGGGGGAGGGGGGGGGTTAAGATACTCTGAACACAGATCAGGCTTTGCCACACTAATGCTGGCACTGAATCCTTGCCAAATCATCACTTTATTCAGAACAAGGTACAAAATTATTAGCAAAGATTTTTTATGAATGCTTGGCAAATTGCACAAGTTGTTCACAGAAAGCTTTTAGGCATTGAATGGCCTGTGTAATATTTTTAATTTCTAGTATCAAATAAGGATGTGAATCGGCATTATGTAATATTTGATAAAACGTGTGACAGCATACCTAATGTAGATATTTTGAGATATATGCAAACCACAATTAGGCCAAGGTACAATAAGACCTGTGGATACACCATCCACAAGGTGGTATATAACAATGCAATAAAAGAAAAGAAGCAGAACTGCACATAACACAGTGTAGATTTTTTTAATGCTTATTCATATTAAAAAAATATATTTTTATAGCATGATATTATTTGAAAGATATTATTTGCTTTAATTCTGAGCAAAAAAGCCTAAAATAAAATAATAAAAAGAACGAAAAAATTAATTTCTGGTAAGATGATAGGAACAAAACAGTGCACCTTATTAAAAAAATAATATATATATATATTGGTGTTATTTTTGGACTGTTTTGGTTATTTATTTATATGTATGTAGAAGAGTATACAAAGTCACTTTTATGCCTCTTGCAAAACAGTTTGTCCATGATAAACAGTAAATGGACAAAAGTATTGGGTCTAGGACACTTCATCGCGGCGGCTTCATCGCTGACAGTTCAGCGAAGCAGTTAGAACGCTGTTTCCAATGAAGAATAACGTGGCCGTTTCTTTGCGGACGCGGCTATGTAAGAGCTGACAGTTCAGCGCTGAACTGTCAGCTCTTACAAACATACAAGTTAATATAAAATACCCCCCTAATAAGTGAATCCCAGCCAAAGTGCCCTCCCCAAACCCTAATACTAAAATTAACCCTCAAACCCCAATACTAAAATTAACCCCCAAACTCTAATGCTAACCCCCGAACCCTAATACTAACCCCCTAAACCCTAATACTAACCCCCGAACCCTAATACTAACCGACTAAACCCTAATACTAACCCCTGAACCCTAATACTAAAATTAACCCCCTAAACACTAATAATAAAATTACCCTGAACCCTAAAAACTAATTCTAACCCCCTAAACCCTAATTATAACCACCCTAAACCCCAATACTAAAATTCAAATTCAAACACGCTATCTTCTAATTCTAACACATTAAAACTCACCTTTAGCGATGAAATGTCCCGCGATGAAATATCCCGCGACGAGCTGTCGTGTGGTGAAGTGACGGCGGTGAAGCGGCTGCACGGATGCAGCCGCAATGAAGTGTCCCATCCCCAAAAAGTATTAGGAAACCTGATCATTACACCAATACATAGATATTAATATGTAGTTGGTCGCACCTTTGCGGCTATAACAGCATACACTCTTCTGGGAAGGCTTTCCACAAGACTTTCAAGTGTTTCTGTGGGAATGTTTGCCCATTCAGTAGAGCATTTGTGAGGTCAGGCACCGATGTCGGACGAGAAGGCCTGGCTCACAATCTCCATTCCAGTTCGTCCCAATAGTGTACGATGGTTTTGAGGTCAGGTCTCTGTGTGGGCCAGTCAAGTTCTTCCACAACAAACTCATCCAACCATGCCTTTATGGATCTTGCTTTGTGCCTCTGGGCACACTGGAATAGAAAAGGGCCTTCATTTAGCATATTGTTTTGCGTTTTGCTCAGAATTTATGAGTAGCTCTCACATTCCAATTTTGATATAAATATCTTTTTTTTTCAATATGAATAACCATTATAAATAATTAAAACTATATTATGGTATTTGAAGTCCTTCTTTTTTTTCTTCCCTAAAGTCGATATGTCAGACTGGAAGTCTGTTATTTGGCTGAATTTCTCAAGTTGAATACTCACAGTGATGCAAGGATTTGGGGGAGAGATTAGAGTTGCCACCCAAGCGATATTTTACCGTCAGTCTGATAAAAGAGTGGTTTGAGGCCAATGTTAAGTTTAAGGAAACAATAGCGTCAAAGTATGCAAGCTGGGGCCTTTCTCACAATCAATGTAAGGGACTACTCAAAATGGAGAGCCAATCTTCCCAGTAGCCAGTAGTGTAGCAAAGGAGGCGGGCCAGCGGGGAGCGGTACTTTTCTGGGGGTGGGACCCTGTTCGGGTCTCTGCCACCATGTCCCTGGCTACCGATCAACTTATGATCAGGGACGGGAACACAAGAACTGTGTTTTGGTGTGAGAGGGGTGGCAAACTCAGGGTCTGCCCCGGGAAGCAAATCCTATAGCTACGCCACTGTAGACAGAACAGCTGGTGATCATAGCATTTTAAGGAATCTGTTAAGTGGTCTTTGCAAATAACATACCATAGAAACATAGAAACATAGAAACATAGAATGTGTCGGCAGATAAGAACCATTCGGTCCATCTAGTCTGCCCAATTTTTTTTTGAGTACTTTTATTAGTCCCCCGTTCCCAGTCTTATAGCTAGGATAGCCTTGTGTCTATTCCACGCATATTTAAAATCCTTAACTGTGTTTACCTCTACCACTTCTGCTGGCAGGCTATTCCATACATCCACTACCCTCTCAGTAAAGTAATACTTCCTGATATTACTTTTAAATCGTTGCCCCTCTAATTTAAGACTATGTCCTCTAGTTGTGGTAGTTTTTCTTCTTTTAAATATACTCTCTTCCTTTACTGTGTTGATTCCCTTTATGTATTTAAATGTTTCTATCATATCCCCCCTGTTACGTCTTTCCTCCAAGCTATACATGTTAAGATGCTTTAACCTTTCCTGGTAAGTTTTATCCTTCAACCCATGAACCAGTTTAGTAGCCCTTCTCTGAACTCTCTCCAAAGTATCAATATCCTTCTGGAGATACGGTCTCCAGTACTGCGTACAATACTCCAAGTGAGGTCTCACCAGTGCTCTGTACAATGGCATGAGCACTTCCCTCTTCCTACTGCTAATACCTCTCCCTATGCAACCAAGCATTCTGCTAGCATTTCCTGCTGCTCTATTGCATTGCCTACCTACCTTCAAGTCCTCTGAAATTATTACTCCTAAATCCCTTTCCTCAGATGTTGAGGTTAGGACTGTATCAAATAGTCTATATTCTGCTTTTGGGTTTTTACGCCCAAGGTGCATAATCTTGCACTTGTCCACATTAAATGTCAGATGCCACTGCTCTGACCATTTTTCTAGTTTAGCTAAATCATTTGCCATTTGGCTTATCCCTCCATGAATATCAACCCTGCTGCAAATCTTTGTATCATCAGCAAAAAGACATACTTTGCCAACAAGACCTTCTGCAATATCGCTAATAAAAATATTAAAGAGAATGGGTCCAAGTACAGATCCCTGAGGTACCCCACTAGTAACAAGACCTTGCATCGAATATACCCCATTGACTACAACCCTCTGTTGCCTGTCACTCAGCCATTGTCTAATCCATTCAACAATATTGAAATCCAAACTTAAAGATTTCAGTTTATTGATAAGCCTTCTATGTGCGACAGTGTCAAAAGCCTTACTGAAATCTAGGTAAGCAATGTCTACTGCACCACCCTGATCTATTATTTTAGTTACTCAATCAAAAAAATCAATAAGATTAGTTTGGCATGATCTCCCTGAAGTAAACCCATGCTGTCTCTGATCTTGAAATCCAAGCGACTTTAGATGTTAAACAATCCTATTCTTTAACAAGGTTTCCATTATTTTCCCCACTACTGAAGTAAGACTTACTGGTCTATAGTTGCCCGCCTCCTCCCTACTACCTTTCTTGTGAATGGGCACAACATTAGCTAATTTCCAATCTTCTGGAACTACTCCCGTTAACAATGATTGGTTAAATAAATCTGTTAACGGTTTTGCTAGTACACCACTAAGTTCTTTTAATAATTTTGGATGTATCCCATCAGGTCCCATCGACTTATTTGTCTTTACTTTAGACAGCTGAAGTAAAACCTCTTCCTCTGTAAACTTACATGCATCAAAAGACTCATTAGTCTTTTTCCCTAAATGAGGTCCCTTACCCTCATTTTCATTTGTAAAAACTGAACAAAAATATTCATTAAGGCAGTCTGCTAAGCCTTTATCCTCTTCTACATAGCATCCTTCTTTTGTTTTTAATCTAACTAATCCTTGTTTTACTTTCCTTTTCTCATTTATGTATCTAAAAAATGTTTTATCCCCCTTTTCACTGACTGGGCTATAGTCTCTTCTGTGTGTGCTTTGGAAGCTCTTATAGCTTGCTTTGCCTCTTTCTGCCTACTCTTATAGATCTTTCTATCTTCCTCACTCTGAGTATTTTTATTATTACTAAATGCTAGCTTTTTATTTTTTACTATTTTAGCCACCTCTGCAGAGTACCACAGTGGTTTCTTCAATTTTTTGCTCTTACTGACAAGCCTTATACAATTTTCTGTTGCCTTCAGTAGTGCAACTTTTAGATAATCCCATTTCTCCTGGACTCCATTTAAATTGCTCCAGTCTGATAATGACTCCTTTACACCTAATCTAATTTTCGAAAAGTCTGTTTTTCTAAAATCTAAAACTTTTGTTTTTGTGTGGTGTGACTGCGTCACTGTTCTTATATTAAACCACACTGTCTGGTGATCACTAGATCCTAAACTTTCACCTACAGTAATATCTGATAACAAATCTCCATTTGTGAACACTAAGTCTAGTATGGCCTGCTTTCGAGTTGGCTCCTCCACTACTTGTTTTAGAGATAATCCCAGTAGGGAGTTTAGGATATGCGTACTTCTGGCGCAAGTATCTGTTTTGTATTTCCAGTTCACATCAGGAAGATTAAAGTCACCCATGATGATCACTTCTCCCTTCATTGTCATTTTAGCTATTTCCTCAACTAGTAGATTATCTAATTCCTCTATTTGTCCAGGGGGCCTATAAATCACACCTACCCGCGTTACCATATGATTACCAAATTCTAATGTAACCCAAACTGACTCTATGTTCGCCTCACTAACTTGTATTACTTTACATTTTAAGCTATCCCTCACATACAGGGCCACCCCTCCCCCTTTTTTACCTTCTCTGTCTTTTCTATATAAAGAGTACCCTGGTATTGATATGTCCCAGTCATGTTTTTCATTATACCATGTCTCAGTAACAGCCACTAAATCTACATTCTCAGTTGCCAATATTGCCACAAGTTTATGGATCTTATTTCCTAAACTGCGAGCATTTGTAGACATGACCCTAAGCTTATAATTTTTCAGCACACTGACTACAGGTAACTTCTGTCCCTTTTTTGGGGGGCAATTGGATTGATGTTTTATCTCCATTTTGCCCCCCTCTTTTAGTTTAAAAACCTCCTAGAAAAACCTCTGAACTGCTCACTGAGAACATTCGTTCCCTTTTGAGAAAGATGCAAACCATCTTTTTTGTACAGTTCCTTTCTATCCCATAGTGAACTTCCATGAGAAACAAAGCCAAATCCTTGCTCCTGACACCATTCTCCAAGCCACAAGTTGAAGTCCCTAATACGCATCCGTCTATCATTCTGAATGTTATGCACAGGAATAACTTCAGAAAAGGACAGTGTGGACACAACCTGCCGTATATCATTGGCAAGAACACGAAAAGCTTCCTTCACCTCTGAAACCTCATTGCAAGCCAAATCATTTGTCCCTAGATGAACCAGTACATCCAATTCTCCTTCCTGATTTGCTTGCTTAACAATATTAGAAATACACCTCCTGTCTCTGCGAGCAGTAGCTCCAGGAAGACATCTCACTAAGCCAATACTGTCCAACTCCGCACCTCTTATGATAGAATCGCCCAACAACAACTGCTTTCTATCAGGCCTCACCTTCTCCTTGCACACCTTAGCCACATAGGAGAGTGGTTCCTCAAACTCTGTGTCTGAGCCTGCCTCCACAACACCACTGCACTCTGAAAGTGCTGAAAATGAATTCTGGACAGCCACAGACTGCGGGACATGCCTTTTATCCACAACTCTAAGCCTACCAGATCCAACAGTAACCCACTTGCCTTTCCTAGGAAGCCTCTGCGGCAATGGCCTCTGTGGCAGTGACTTCGGATCAGTCTCAGCCCGAGTTTGTTTTACAGATAAATTACAAATCTCGGACTTCAAAAATGCAATCTCCTGCTACAATCTTGAGAACTGTCTACAGATTAGACAGCCTCCAAACCTCCAAAAAAATGGAACGTGAAACAAATGCAGAACAATTATCACAGTAAACCAAATCTGCCATTTTAAGAATTTAAATCAAAAAGATCTTTTAGTTTTGCTCACCTCTTGTATACCTCAGACTACCTCCAGAATATCTCCAGAATATCTCTTAAATATACTCTTTGAAAAGCAGCTCTTAGAAGAGCAGCCAAGCTATTAAATTAGCCAAGCTAATTTCCACTATGCCTTATATACACCCACAACACACACCTACAAGCACCAAGGAAGGTTTTAACACCTGAGTGGGCCTATGCCAATTAGAACCAAACCATGACAAACACCTAAGTATTCAATTCAAATTCCTTAGCAATTTGAAGCAGGAAATCAGTACAAACCACCACACAATAACTTGACTAAATGAATCTTACTTGTGTCGGTAGAAAAGAAGATCTCAGCAAGTTAAAAAAATCAAGTCTGTCTCCAGAATATCTCTTAAATATACTCTTTGAAAAGCAGCTCTTAGAAGAGCAGCCAAGTATTGATCCCAGAACTGTGATCCCTGATATACAACCACTGCTTGGTCTTGTGGATCTGAGACTCAATCAGTTTTGTTATTTTGTTAGCCCTGGAGGAGTGGGGTGCATGGGTTTTTGGATACAGCCCTTATAATGTTGCTGCTCTTGTCATATTCCTGCTATGATTGCAGATTTCTACTCTCTTACATCCCCAAGACAGACGGAAAATCTCCTGGTCACAATAGCGACCCTGACGAGCCCTATAATTACGCCACTGGTTGCAAGCACATCTTTTCGGTCCTGTCTGCAAATACCAGTGAGGTGACAACCATTGTTGTGGCGCTACAGCTGTCAGTGTTTATATTTACATAGTAGTTTCCGTTGAAAAAAGTCTTGCGTCCATCAAGTTCAACTCTTTTCCTATCCCATGTTTACCGCTGTTGATCCAAAAGATCAGGGCATTAACTAACAGTAGTGTTTTTTTGTTTCCTAACCATTTCCTTCTACAGTGACTTTTTGACCCCAACCCTAACCCAAAATGTAACCCTTACCCTAAATCTACCCTTACCGCTAAATCTTACCCTTGTACTACCCCTAATTCTGACCCTTACCCACCTGTAACTCTAACCCTAATTGTAACCCTAACCCTAGATCTAGGATTAGTAGATCCAGGGTTCGCTTTTTCCTTTTTTGTAAATTTTATTCTAACTGTAATGTTGCTGACTGCCTCTCGGGGCAGTCAGCAACATTACAGTTAGAATAAAATAGTTAACCCCTTAAGGACAGAGCCTTTGAAACATTTTTGTCCTTTCTGGACAATGGCTATTTTAACATTTCTGTGCTGTTTGTGTTTAGCAGTAATTTTCTTCTTCGTCATTTGCTGTACCCACACATATTATATATTGTTTTTATCGGGACAAAAAGGGCTTTCTATGGATGCCATATTTTTGATCATATCTTATCATATTATTAAAAAAAAATAATAAAATATGGTAAAAAAAAAAAAAACACACAAATTTCTTTGTTTTTATTTGAAACAACTTCTCCTCATCGACAATAGCGAACGAAAAAACATGCTAAATAGATTCTACTATTTCTCCTGAGTACAGGGATACCACCCATGCATAGGTTTGTTGGGTTGTTTGGGGGCTAAAATGCCAAATTTGTGAGGTGCAGTTTTTTGTTTTCCAACTTGAAATTTTTACATGCAGACAGCCTGCACCCATGTCCCATTTGGGACATATTTGAAACCAGACAGTGTATTTTACCCCATCAACCCATATATTTTTTAAAAGTAGACACCCTAGGCTATCTCAAATGGTGGTATTTTTACACTTTCCATGCACTAATTCTACCACCAGCCTTTGTCAAAGTTTGTGGTAGTAATTTTTTTGTGTTTTTTTTTCACAAACCTTGTACTTCAGACATGAATTTACAGATTTTGGTATGTGTCACTGCCAAATAACACCCCAATAAGTGTTCAGCAACATCTCTTGAGTACAGGGATACCACCCATGCATAGGTTTGTTGGGTTGTTTGGGGGGTAAAAGGCCAAATTTGGTAGGTGCAGTTTTTGGTTTTCCAAATTGAAATTTTGACATGCAGACCGCCTGCACCCATGTCCCATTTCGGACATATTTGAAACCAGCCAGTGTATTTTACCCCATCAACCCATATATTTTTTAAAAGTAGACACCCTACGCTATTTCAAATGGTGGTATTTTAACACTTTCCATGCACTAATTCTACCACCAGCCTTTGTCAAAGTTTGTGGTAGTAATTTTTGTGTGTTTTTTTTTCACAAATATTGTATTTTAGACATAAATTCACAGATTTTGGTATGTGTCACTGCCAAACAATAACCCAATATGTGTTCAACAACATCTCCTGAGTACAGGGATACCACCCATGCATAGGTTTGTTGGGTTGTTTGGGGGCTAAAAGTGCCACATTGTGAAGGTGCGCATTTTCAACTTGGAATATTGACGTGTAGCCAGCCTGAGCCCATCTTTCATTTGGGACTTTTTTTTAAAGTAGGACAGTGTATTTTACCCCAAAAAGTATATATTTTGTAAAAGTAGACACCCTAGGCTATTTTAAATGGTGTTATTTTAACACTTTCCATGCACCAATTCTACCACCAGCCTTTGTCAAAGTTTGTGGTAGTCATTTTATTGTGTATTTTTTCCCCACATACATTGTACTTTAGACACAAATTCACATATTTCGGTATGTGTCACTGACAAACAATACCACAATATATGTTCAGCAACATCTCCCGAGCACAGGGATACCACCCATGCATAGCTTTGCCAGCTTTGTTGGGTGTTGAAAGGCTACATTTGAGAGGTGCGCTTTTTGATTTTCAAACTTGCAATTTGAACATGTAGAGCAAGGAAGGGGTTAATAGCTCTTATAAGAGCCTTTGTAGTACTGTACAAAAAAATTAACCCCTAAAAATGCACAGACAAGAAAAAATGTTCTGCTGTGCAGTGATCAGTGGCAGGGAAGGGGTTAATACACTACACTATACAAAGGGTATGGCTTTTATAAAAGCCCTTGGGACTCACAATTTTTTAACATTTAATTTAATTTATTACAATTAAAAAATTATGTTATACAGATCTGTCTCTTTCCCTCACTAAAACTCAAGTGAGGAGAGGGAGGCAGATCCATATGGGTCAGAACAATATTTACCAATATTGATCGAACCAGACGAATGGTGATGCTCATCTGAGAAATCACCAAACCACCTTTGCCACTGATCGGCTGTTACTGATCGCTATACACGTGTTCAGACAGCTTCAAAAGGAATACACGTAATCCCCTAGTGGGTATAATTAACCCCTAGCGAGTCTGACAAAAAAAATGCTGATAGCAAAAAAAAAATCCTTCTGCGACTAGATTGCTCCATATGCGCTGCTTAGGCAGTGACCATATGCACTGCTTAGGCAGTGACCATATGTGCTGCTTAGGAAGTGATATACGGCAAGGAAGAGGTTAATAGCTCTTATTTTAAAAAATTTTACGTTAAACGTAGTCCCCTAGCGGGTATAATTAACACGTGACGGGTGTAATAAAAAAGTTTTTAAAAAATTAAAAATGCTTCTGCAGCAAGATTGCTGCATTTGCGTCAGATCTCTGCTTAGGCAGTGATCTACAGCAAGAAAGGGGTTAATCTCTCTTAAAAGAGCTTTTTTTTATACTGTAATGAATTACAGTAAAAAAAAATTAACCCCTAAAAAATGCACAGACAGCAAAAAATGTGCTGCTGTGTATGATCACTGCGTACACAGCGATCAATGGCAGGGAAGGGGTTAAATGGCTTTTATAAAAGCCCTTGGTGTTTAAAATTTTATTAAATATTTGTTTTATTATTTTATTTTTATTTTTTACTTTATCTGATCTGTCTCTCTCCCTTACTAAAACTAGTAAGGTGAGGGAGGCAGATCAATACTTGTCAAAGGCAATATTTGCTAATATTGCCTTTGACAGTATGATAAGTGCTCATCAGAGCACTTACCATACATGCCTGCACACAGATCACATAGATCTGTTGTGCCGGCATCGATTGGCTCCCCCTAGAGCATCGGAAGTGAAATACTTTCACTTCCGATGCTCTTGCCATTAGAAGGGAAGCGCTGCCTGTATAGGCAGCGTTCCCTTCTACTGAACCGATGGGGTCGCTCAGGAGAGCGACCACCATCGGTTCTGGGGAGCATCAAGGTGTTGTTAAGTGCCTCGCTGGCGAGGCACTTTAACAACACCGGAGATGCTTAGAAAGCGAACGATCGTTCGCTTTCTAAGCACATGTGTGCAGCGGGCGCAGCCATTTTTAAATGGCTGCTACGATCACTCCGTGGAGTGATCGTAGCGCGCCCCTGCACATTTGGGGGGTGTTGCACAATGCCTCTACCTAGAGGCATTGTAGCAACACCGTTAGAGTAAAGAAAGCGACCGCTGGTCGCTTTCTTTACTCAGTTTAGTGCATGACGTGCCAGGCACGTCACCTGTCGGCAAGTCCTCGATTTGCCGTGACGTGCCTGGCACGTCATCTGTCGTTAAGGGGTTAAAGCAACAGTTTCAGAGCGATGGAAGATATTTTTTTTATCACTTCCGTTGCTCTCTGCTGGGCACACTCCTTTTCAATATGGCAGCCTGGTGAACAGAGACGCGTGTTGCATGATGCCTCGAGGTATTGCAACACCTTTAACACATAGACAGTGAAAGCTGATAACTGCCTATGTGAGTTTGAAACTATATGATCACATTCGCAGTGATCGTATGCACAAGGGAGGGGTGGGGATACCATGTATATATACGTCCAGGGTTAAGTACCTGTGGGTAAATACCATCTGGCATCGGGGCGTCTATTTTAACACCATTTAATTGTTTTAACACTTTTTCTTGTGTCAACCAATCACATGCTTTCTGTGACTGTACTGTAAACATAGCTTGCAGGTTCTTGTCCATTGGTTTTTCCGTGGTAAAACAGAAGAAAATAAATTATTTTAAATATCTGCTTTCTCTCTGTCTCCACTGACAATCTCACCAATTTCAGTTAACAAGGACCCAACATTTTCAACCTTTAATTTTTTGCCATTTATATATTTAAATAATGTTTTAAGATTCCTCTTGCTCTCCTTAGTAATTATTTTTTTCATTCTTCTATTTAGCTACTTTAATAGCATTTTTACAGTCTTTGTTGGCTCCTTCCTCGTTCCCATCCCCCAAACCCTCTCTGAATATCTTCTCCCCTGTAGCTGAGAAAGAGGTAGACGATCTGCTCTCCTGCTTGAGATCTACTACTTGTGCGCTTGATCCCATCCCATCTCACCTTGTATCCTCTTTTTCCCCTCTACTCTGTCCAACGCTAACATATCACATCAACCTCTCTCTGTCTTCTGGAATAGTCCCGTCAACCTTAAAGCAAGCCCAAATCGTACCTGTATTGAAAAAAATCTTCCCTCGAACCCACTCTTTCATCTAACTACCGTCCTATATCCCTTCTCCCCTTCGTGTCCAAGTTTCTGGAGAAAACGGTTAACTCGCAACTAACAGATTTTTTGACTATCAATGACCTACTTGACCCTTTTCAATCTGGCTTAAGACCCTTACACTCTACTGAAACCACCCTCAAATTACCTCCTTTCTGCCAAATCTAAAGGCCACTTCTCACGATCTGACGATCCTCTTAGATCTCTCTGTTGCCTTTGACACCGTTGATCACCACCTCCTTCTTAATAGATAATTCTAATTTGGCATGGGTGGTACGGTACTCTCTTAGATCGAGTTGTACTTATCTGAGCGCTCCTATTCAGTGTTGCTTGCTGTTGGTGTTCCTCAAGGATCGGTCCTTGGCCTGCTGTTGTTTTCCCTCTACACTACTACCTCTCTGGGAGAACTCATCCGCTCTTTTTGTTTCCAATAACACCTGTACGCGGATGATACTCAGATCTACCTCTCCTCCCCTGACGTCACCTCTAGTGTCACGTGTAGTTGAGTGAATGTCGGCCATCTCTGCTTGGATGTCTGATCGCTATCTGAAACTTAACCTCTCCAAAACAGAACTGATTATCTCCCCTCCCTCAAACTCTGTCCCTACACCTGGGTTCACAGTCACCGTTGAAAATGCTACAATTGTACCGGCTGACCGTGTCTGATGTCTTGGGGTCACTTTTGACTCTGCTCTCTCCTTTTATTCCTCATATTCAGTCTATAGCCAAATCCTGTAGGCTGCACCTAAGGAACAAAGAGACTGCCAAAATTCTAGTGCACTCGCTTGTGATCTCTTGCCTGGACTACTGTAACGCTCTCCTGACTGACTACCTCTGGCTTGTCTGTCTCCCCTGCAGTCTATCCAAAACACAGCTGCCAGACTTATCTTTCTTGCACGTCGATTTCGGCAGCTCCTCTATGCAACACCCTCCGCTGCTCAAGGATCAAATTTTTAATTCTGTCTTTAACCTATAAAGCCCTCCACTCTTCAGCCCCTCCATACATTACCTCCCTTGTTAACCGATACCTCCCTGCATGACCTTTGCGCTCCTCAATGGGACTAAAACTCTCCTCCAACCTCATCACCACCTCTCACTCGCGTCTCCAAGATTTCATCCAGCTCTCTCCCTCCTTTTCAAACTTTAAAAAGTCCCTCAAAACTCATCTCTTTAGAGAGGCTTACTACCCAACCCACTAGAATACCGGTCACTTTACCTGAGGCAGATCATACCTAGCTGGAACACACAATTCCTCTTTGGCCTATCCCACCTAGTGCCTCCCATCCACACTACTGTTACTACAACTTCAATCCCTCTGACCTCTTCAATCCCTTATGTGTCTCATGGACCCCATTCCCTCTAGATTGTAAGCTAGCGAGCAGGGTTCTCTACCTCATGTACCAGTCTGTTCTAGTTTGTATAACTTAGTATGTAGTTTCCCTCCTATGCTCTGTACCTAGCACTACGTAAATTGTTGGCTCTGTATAAATAAATGTTAATGTAATGTAATGCTTCTTTATATTTTGCAAATTACTCCACTGATCCCTCAGATTTATGATGTTTAAATGCTACTTTATTTTTATTTATTACCTCATTTACCTTACTGGCTAGCCACATTAGTTTTAGTTTGCTTCTTTTATATTTGTTATCAAAGGATATACATGTATATGTGTATTTGTGTAGTGTTAGTTTGAAGGTATCCCACTTACCTTCTGTGTTTTCTTCCAAATATAATCCATCCCAGTCAACAAGACCAGGAGATGTATTAAACCTACTAAAGTTGTCCTTTTTAAAATTCTGTGTTTTGGTGGGACCCATACCCAATTTGCCTTTTTGAATTAATCTCAAAGGATACCATGTTTACCATGTGTTTTGCAACTCTAATAATTCTGAGCATGTACAAGGCTAGATGACAATTATGAGAGTTGTGGACAGCCTCGATATATTCCAGTGATGGCAAATGCTTTTAAACCTGAATGCCCATTGTACTTCAGGATAACAAATTAAAGATCTCAATGTATAATTTTCCCTAAGATTCTGCCTCTCTCTCCCATGCGTCTCTCTCCCATTTCCACTTTTCTCAGTTATTGTTCCCTTAGTTTTTGTTGCCCCATCTCAGTGGTCCACCTTGTTCTCCATTTACCTCTATGTATGATGATGGTAACAATGCCCTCAGATGCTAAGTGCCAACACAGAGGTTCTTGAGTGCCACAGATGGCACCAATGCCATAGGTTCACATAGCATCACTGATAAATACAATCACATGTTTGGCACATCAGCCCTGAAGTCATATATATATATATATATATATATACATATATATATATATATGTGACTTGTTTTTATATAAGACCAACAAGAGGTACCTTAACTAGAGGTGCATAGACCATGAGACCTGACAGTCATACTGTTTGCTTCTGTATGAGTTCTAAATGAATGTATACTGAGCTAACATTATGCTCCAACGTACACTTAAGCTATCAGTTATTCTTCAGGCAGGTGGTGCATAAAAAAAAACCTTTAGTGCAACTTTAAGCTTTTTTTCTGTAGGTTAAAATTACTTGGAAACTAGTGAAATCTCAGTGTAATCTTCCTGGTAGAACACTTTATAGATAAATAATTTAGCATATTTGCATCTACTTTCTGACTCCTTATCTAAGTTACCAATTGTGATACTGAGCCTAATTTGACTAAACTCTTCCTTGAGCTCTCCAATCAGGCAATTCCACCAATATAGATAATTTCGGTCCCTTGTAAACCTGGGTAATAATTGCCCCCACCCTGTCTGAATGTATTAAACTTGCTCCATTCGTTAGAGGTTATTGTAATCAAGCTTAGGCGACACCTAGAACTTCCCAGCATGACACGAGTTATGCTATTCTCTAATGATTTGACTTCACTACCTGAGCCAAATGTACATTCCATAACACCTTAGTAAATGGCACAATATACCAGTGCTTGGCCACTGCGTAATGTTCCACTATGAGGTCACTAAATTGATATACTCATCAAATATATCCGGTCTAGTCTAGTGAAGATGATCTTAGTGAACAAGAAACCAGAAGATACAGCGCTGAATTTAAGTAATAATAGTGAATAAATAATAATTTAGGCACGTGTACACAACTTAGAAATAATAAGTAATAAAAGCATCTTATCATGAGGTGCCAGTTCAACATGTAGATTTATAAATAATACAAGTACACAAATGAAATATATATTTATTTATATAAATATAAAAAAGCAATTGTATTAAATTAGTACATTTATCGATTCGTTATTAAAAAGAGTATACATACATATAACAAAAAACAAGCGCATATGTTAGTTGAGGAATATCTTCAAAAGCGCATATATAAGAAAAATATGTAATCACTAAATAAGTATAAAATACTGTTCTTACAAATGTACTGGAAAATGTATAGCCAGTTTTCAGCCAATTTATGACAGATGTTTAGAAAGTATAGCTTGGCACAATGCATTCTGTATGACTGCAGGGATTGGCACACTTTGATGAGGCTCATGCTCTTCTCTCTTAGATTTTGGAGGATAGCATCCTGGCACAAAGGGGGTAAGAACTACTTTTTATTTTGGTTGATATAGCCATTTAAAATGTTTTAGGGTTGACTGTTGACTGCACTCAATATAGCAACATATATACACTGACATGTGACTTTATGAAGAGGAGGTAAAACCATCATATACACGCTTGTGAGAGATCTCAGTTTGTTAAACGCCTGTGATTGCATGTCAACTTACACTTTCATCCTTCCGAAGTCGATAAATGAGTACCATCAACTGAGTAATAATAATCTCTAATCATCTGCTGATTTGGTTAATTCCGAGAATGTGCGCTAATAGTGCTTTGAGCCCCACTGGGAGACATATTAATGTTATTATTGTGTTAAAAAAAATCTGCAGGAATGTAAAGGATATCGCTTTGATGATATTTGGCAAGACACAGATAAAACCACTTTGATGATTTTTGGCAAGACGCTGAAAGGGATTGGGGTGTTTGGATACAATAGATAGTCAAAGTGATCTGAAATAAACATATCTTTGCAACCCTTACGACTGGACTTCCTATAATGAATGTCAACCTCCTTGGCTGACAAATATATTTCATATTTTAGTGCACACCAGAAATATACATTACATTTATATTATTGCTGCCCTGTAAATTGCATAAATCTCTAATTACAGTATCTGCCTTGTCTAAGTATGGTAGCCAGCTACCCAGCTTCTACAAAAAAGAAAGTGTGTGTCCATGTATCTAGGTGTGTGTGTCAGGGTGCATGTGTGCGTCAGAAAGAGAGAGAGACAGGTTGTGTGAGAAAGAGAGGGAGACGGGTGTGTGAGAAAGAGAGGGAGACGGGTGTGTGAGAAAGAGAGGGAGACGGTGTGTGAGAAAGAGAGGGAGACGGGTGTGTGAGAAAGAGAGGGAGACGGGTGTGTGAGAAAGAGAGGGAGACGGTGTGTGTGAGAAAAAGAGAGAGAGAGACGGTGTGTGTGAAAAGGAGAGAGAGACTGTGTGTGAGAAAGAGAGAGAGAGACTGTGTGTGTGAGAAAGAGGGTGAGACAGAATGTGTGGGAAAGTGCGAGATGGGGTGTGTGAGAGCGAACGAGATGGAGTGTGTGAGAGAGAGTGTGACGGAGTGTGTGTGTGTGAGAGAGAGACGGAGTATGTGTATATGTGTGAGAGTGTGTGCTACTGTGCTCATTTGGGCTCTAGCCCCAGATCATTTGGTGACCTAGCAACTAACTGATGTTTTGGCATTGCAGAGCCCTAGGTACTCGGCTTGTGAACACTCAATCCATCCTTGACTAGAAGTAAATTATAATATATTAAAAATGTAAATGAAATGCTTGTAAACTGTAAAACTCACATTGCAGAAATGGTGAATTAATTATATTTATTTGAGATGTTTAAATATTCCTAATTTATATCCATAAAATGAGTCTGGTCAATTCCTGCTAATTCACTTGTATATATATTTTAATATTGAAGCTTAGGTTAATTCAGTTAATATTATTGTAATACAATTTTATTCGTTGTCTGCTTCTCCTGTGCATATTATTCTGCCTTTGGATTTGTTTATGTCTGTCCTGCCAATAAAACATTTTTATATAACCACATACCCATAAATTAAAGTAACCGTAAAGATGCATTCAACATAAATCAAATGATACGGGACATAGCAGAGCGCACGTTTGGCCCACAGGATAATCTTATTAGTCTGTTGACTCATCTACTCTGGTAATATGATAATGTACTGTGCATAATTATTGTGTGTTCGACAGCAGGTATAATTTGATTATGGTGTTAAAGTTGAGTTTGGCACAGCCGTGAGACCCTTTGCTCTCCCCTTAGAATAAGAACCTTTATGGAAACCCTGTGACGAGCAATTCTCCATCTCCTGAATTATGTCTCTCAAAAAATGAGCAACACAGCTTGCACATTCCATGAATACTTTCTGCGAAATGAGAAATTATAATGTAGACCCTCTCTTTCTTACTGGTCTCTGTATAGTTGGTACCAACTCCCACTGGCCTGCTGCAGCCAGAGATGGGGTCCAAACAAGACCTTGCTCTGCCTGGTGACTTCAGTGGAATGCAATAATTGGTCTTGGAACAAAAGAAGGCTCTATTCCATGGGACCACATGGCCTATGTGCAGTTTAAAAACAGACTGTTTGCCTGAGAACTGCCAGTGTTTGAGGATAAATAATATGGCTTTTCTTCTAGCGAAATGCTGAATTGTAGAGGCCGCACTCATTTTATTATGTGGTTAGATGAAGTAGCTTTTCGGGGTGACAAACAGATGAAAGTGCACCTGACCAGGCTAAGCATTCATAGCATTAGCTATTAGAAGCATACATGACTGTGGCCGAGAATGGGCCTCACACTCTCAGTTATACCCGTCATATGGTTGCTGCTTAAAATTGATTGCTACACCGTGGCAAAACACATTTGCAATTACGATCCTATCTCTTGTGCTTAGAACATTATTTTTCACAGCATGTCCCTGCCCGCCTCTTCTTGATTGGTTGCTCATTTTCTATCTTTTTTTTAAGGGATGTTTTAAACTGGTGTAGCACTCAGTGAAGGTTTGGGGTGTTTGTTTGGTACCTTTTAATTTCTTTGTATAATGAGCTCCTTGGCAGGTTGGTTAGGCTGAAATCTGACATCAACTAAATGGTTAAAAAAAATGAAGTAAGACCATCTTAAGAATTCTGTGATGACCAGTTACCAGTGTTGGCTGAATGTCTAAAAGTGTGTTGCAGTCAATGCATTTTGATCTACTATTCTGTTTCTGTAAAAGTAATTAATGTTATTCAACATGGGCAGTAGAGGTATGTGTTTTAACTGTGAGATGTACCAGGGGGTCTTGTAATTTTAGCTAAATGGAGACTCCTTGACTAATATTTATTCCAATCCTGCATAGTGCAACCTATATATACACAGAATGTAGCGGAATATTGCTCATTCCCTTAATCATGAACTGATTTTAGACTGTACTACAGTGTACTCACATTTAGTGTCAGAATTTCCAATATTTGTAATGACACTAACTGATTATATTTTGTCTCAGGACATACTTGAGAACAAGAGAAATAAAGGAAAAACAAGAGAAATCTCAATGTATTCTTCCTAGTAAAAAAAAAAAAAAAAAACCTTTAGAAGGAATACATTCTCTATCACTGTAGAATATGATGGTTCTTTTTTAAAAAAAAAAAAAGTAAATTTTTTTTTATATCTGATAGTGATATATAGCATCCTGTCATTTGCCATGCCAAGTATTCAAAAGCTCAATTGCTCCTGTTTTAAATGTGCTTCAGTAAAAGTGTGCAGTTAGCAATCTCCACTGGCTCCTGCCTGCATATTGTCAGTCTCATAGGGTATAAAATACTGTTACTAGCAGGGAAATCCCTCATTGTATTTTGCTAGTTACTGGCTGCCGTCAGCCACGCCCTGAAAGTCCCAAGGACAGGGAGGGGGGGGGGTTTGGGGGAGATTTCCTGTCTGTCTGGTTTCTTGGACTCCTGGGAAAAGGCCTTTTATTATATGCATTCCCAATTGAAACAAGCTTTAAACCCAATCAAGGGAATTTCGGAAGCTGATTTAGAACTCCTTAATTCTGTAACAAAGTTAACCTGTTACTAACCTTTCACCTTAATCATTTTAGTATGTTACTTACAAAAGTGAGTTATGTGTTATTTGTGTGATATAACCCTTATTAATTACAAGTCTTGAAATTGAAAGCAGTGAAACCATCATGCAAGGGGCTATTCACTAAAGGGTCTATTCATAAAGGCTTCACACTGGCCGAATGTTATAGTGATACAGGTTACATGATGGTGGGAGGGAAGGTACATATAACAGCTGTTGAGGATGAATAATAACCAGTGATGTGATGTTAACCTATAGCTTACTAGACATCCCAAATATTGCTAATCTTTAAGAACTATGGAAAATAATATGTTACTGCAGTGGCGACCCGAGGGTGGTGCAGATCACACCGTGTGACATCCCTAGCGAGGGTGACACCGTGCTGCTGGCATCCCCCTGCATCGCACCTCGCTGCTGAACTTTGTTTTTCTTTCTGGCAGCCACATCTACTAGATCCAATGCGACCGGAAATGACGTTACGTCACATACGGTGGCTGTGTTTCCCTCCTCTGTGCAGGAGGGAAGACTGCACGGAGGAGACGACCGGGAGACAGAGCATCCAGGAGGTAAGAACTGGGGCAGGGTGGTGGCATGTAATAAGCAAAATACCAGCATATTGAGTGGCTAAATACTGGCATATTGAGTGACAAAATACTGGCATACTGAGTGGCAAAATCCTGGCATATTTAATGGCAAAATCCTGGCATACTTAGTGCCAAAACACTGGCATACTGAATGGCAAAATACTGGCATACTGAGAGGCAAAATACTGGCATACTGAATGGCTAAATACTTGCATATTGAGTGGCAAAATACTGGCATACTGAGTGGCAAAATACTGGCATTTCAAATGGCAAAATACTGGAATATATTAAATGGCAAAATACTGGCATATATTAAATGGCAAAATACTGGCATATTGAATGGAAAAATACTGGCATATATTAAATGGCAGAATAATACTAGCATATTATTGGGCAAATTGGCTGTGGCTTTTTAATGGCAAAACAATACTGGCATATTACTGGGCAAATTGGCTGTGGCATATTAACCCCTTCGTGACAGATGACGTTCCAGGCATGGCAAATCGTGGACTTGCCGACAGGTGACGTGCCTGGCACGTCATGCATTTAATTGAGTAAAGAAAGCGACCAACAGTCTATGTAGAGGCATTGTGCAACACAAAAAAAAATGCAGGGGCACGCTATGATCTCTCCCCGGAGTGATCGTAACTGCCATTTAAAAATGGCAGCGCCCCCTGCACACATGTGCTTAGGAAGCGAACGATCGCTTCCTAAGCTCCTCTTAGCGAGGCACCTCTAGCAAGGCACTTAGCAACATCTTCACGCTCCCCAGAACCGATGGTGGTCGCTCTCCTGAGTGACCCCATCGGTTCAGTAGAAGGGAACACTGACTATACAGGCAGCGTTTCCCTTCTACTGCAAGAGCATCGGAAGTGAATGTATTTCACTTCCGTTGCTCTAGGAGGCGCCAATCGATGCCTGCACATCAGATCTGTGTGAACTGTGTGCAGGCATGTATGATAAGTGCTCTGCTGAGCAGTGCTGTATTTACCGCGAGGCATCCTAGGCGGATGGCTAGAGCGGCAAATTTTGGGGTGCGGCCCCCCAGCACTGAAAAAACCTCCGTGCTGCCTGTTCGGCTCCCCGTGCAGTGTGACACGGAAGTTCCGACAGTCACGTGACGGGCGCGCTGACGTCATACGCGCGCCGGGTCACGTGACCTGTCGGCACAATCGCCTGGGAGCCGAACAGGCAGCATGGAGGAGACCATGCTGCCTGCCACTAGCCACCAGGGAAAAAGGTAAGTGCTGGGGAGATGGGGGGAGATGTATTGGGCAAATTAGCTGGGGCTTAATAAATGGCAAATAACACTGGCATATAATTGGGCAAATTGGTTGGGCACATTAAATGGCAAATAACACTGGCATATAATTGGGCAAATTACCAGGGGCATATTAAATGGCAAATAACACTGGCATATAATTGGGCAAATTGGCTGGGCACATTAAATGGCAAATAACAAAGGCATATAATTGGGCAAATTACCAGGGGCATATTAAATGGCAAATAACACTGGCATATAATTGGGCAAATTAGCAGGGGCACATTAAATGGCAAATGACACTGGCATATTATTGGGCAAATTGGCAGGGGCACATTAAATGGAAAATAACACTGGCATATTATTGGGCAAATTGGCTGCGGGATATAACATGGCAAATAATACTGGCATATTATTGGGCAAATTAGCAGGGGCATATTAAATGGCAAATAACACTGGCTTAATATTGGGCAAATTGGCAGGGGCACATTAAATGGAAAATAACACTGGCATATTATTGGACAAATTGGCTGGGAATATTAATGGCAAATTATACTGGCATAATATTACGCAACTTGGCAGGGGCTGATTAAATGGCAAATACTGGCATATTATTGGGGAAATTGGCTGGGGCATATTAATGTCAAATAATACTTGCATATTATTGGGCAAATTAGCTGGGGAATATTATGGGCAAATAATATTGGCAATGTGTATGTAATGAGGTGATAGAGGCATGTAAATGGGTTATGGGTCATGTCATAGAAACATAGAAACATAGAATGTGTCGGCAGATAAGAACCATTCGGTCCATCCAGTCTGCCCACTGGATGTCGTGGGTGTGCATCGTGGGTAGGGGAGGTGCCCAAAATATGTCTGCCTAGGGCAGCACAAAACCAAGATACACCACTGCTGATGAGCACTTATCATACTGTCAAAGGCAATATTTGTAAATGTATCTGCCTCCCTCTCCTCACCATAGTTTTAGTGAGGGAGAGAGACAGATCAGAAAAAGTAAAAACATTTTTTTGTGTAAATATAAAATATTTAATAACATTTTACAAATCAAGGGCTTTAATAAAAGCCATTTCACGTGTTTAACCCCTTTCCTGCCATTGATCGCTGTGTATGCAGTGATCATACACAGCAGCACATTTTTTTAGGGGTTACTTTTTTTTTTACTGTAATTCATTACAGTATAACAAAGGCTCTTTTAAGAGCTATTAACCCCTTGCTTGCTGTAGATCACTGCCTAAGCACCGATCTGGCGCAAATGCTGCGATCTTGCTGCAGAAGCATTTTTTTCATATATTTAACTTTTTTATTACACCCGCTTTGGGCTAATTGTACCCGCTAGGGGTTTACGTTTAACGTAAAAAATTTTTTTAGCTGTCTGATCGCATGTATAGCGATCAGTAACAGCTTATCAGTGGCAAAGGCCGTTTGGTGATTGCTCACATGAGCATCACAATTCGTCTGGTCAGATCAATATTTGTTGTAAATATTGATCCAACCCGTGTACATCTGCCTCCCTCTCCTCACTTGAGTTTTAGTGAGGGAGACAGACAGAGTTGTATAATGTAAGTTTGTAATTATAATATATATTTTTTTAAATTGAGACCCAAGGGCTTTTATAAAAGCCGTTTCCAGTGTTTAACCCCTTCCCTGCCATTGATCGCTGTGTACGCAGTGATCTTCAACAGCAGCACATTTTTTGCTGTCTGTGCATTTTTTAGGGGTTAATTTTTTTTACTGTCCTTTATTACAGTGTTTCAAAGGCTCTTTTATGAGCTATTAATACCCTTGCTTGCCGTGTATCACTGCCTAAGCAGCGCATATGGTCACTGCCTAAGCAGCGCATGTGGTCACTGCCTAAGCAGCGTATATGGAGCGATCTGGCTGCAGAAGGATTTTTGTTGCTATCGGCACTTTTTTTGTCACACTCGCTATGGGTTAATTTTACCCACAAGGGGATTACGTGTTTTTCTTTTGAAGCTGTCTGAACGTGTGTATAACGATCAGTAACAGCCGATCAGTGGCAAAGATGGTTTGTTGATTGCTCAAAGCATGGTCAGATCACTATTGGTACTTATTGTTCTGACCCATATGGATCTGCCTTCCTCTCCTCACTTGAGTTTTAAGGGAGAGAGACTGATCTGTATAATATGTTTTTAATTGTAATACATTAAATAAAATGTTACAAAATTGTGAGACCCAAGGGCTTTTATAAAAGCCATACCCTTTGTATTAACCCCTTCCCTGCCACTGATCACTGCACAGCAGAATTTTTTTTTCTTGTCTGTGCATTTTTAGGGGTTAATTTTTTTGTACAGTACTACAAAGGCTCTTATAAGAGCTAATTACCCCTTCCTTGCCCTACATGTCAAAATTCCAAGTTGGAAAATCAAAAAGCTCACATCTCAAATGTGGCCTTTTAACCCCCAAACAAGCTGAAAAACCTATGCATGGGTGGTATCCCTGTGCTCGGTAGATGTTGCTGAACACATATTGGGGTATTGTTTGGTTGTGACACATACCAAAATCTGTGAATGTGTGTGTAAAGTACAATTTATGTGGGAAAAAATACACAATAAAATTACAACCACAAACTTTGACAAAGGCTGGTGGTAGAATTGGTGCATGGAAAAGTGTTAAAATACCATCATTTAAAATAGCCTAGGGTGTCTACTTTTACAAAATATATGCTTTTTTGGGGTAAAACACACTGTCTGGCTTCAAAAAAAGTCCCAAATGAAACATGGGGGTGCAGGCTGACAACTCGTCAAAATTCCAAGTTAGAAATGCGCACCTTCAAAATGTTGCCTTTGAGCCCCCAAACAACCCAACAAATCTATGCATGGGTGGTATCCCTGTACTCAGGAGATGTTGTTGAACACATTTTGGGTTGTTGTTTGGCAGTGAAACATACCAAAATCTGTAAATTCATGTCTGAATTACAATGTATGTAAATAAAAACCATAAAAAAATTACTACCACAAACTTTGGCAAAGGCTGGTGGTAGAATTAGTGCATTTAAAGTGTTAAAATACCACCATTTGAAATAGCCTAGGGTGTGTACTTTAAAAAAATATATGGGTTGAAGGGGTAAAATACACTAGCTGTCTTCAAATATGTCCCAAATGGCACATGGGCACAGGTTGTCTGCATGTGAAAATTTCAAGTTGGAAAACCAACAAGCACACCTCTCAAATGTGGCCCTTCAACCCCCAAACAAGCAGACAAACCTTTGCATGGGTGGTATCCCTGTACTCAGGAGAAGTTGCTGAACACATATTGGGGTGTTATTTGGCAGTGACATGTACCAAAATCTGTGAATTTATGCCTGAAGTACAATGTTTGTGAAAAAAAACACAAAAAAATTACTACCACAAACCTTGACAAAGGATGGTGGTAGAATTAGTGCATGGAAAGTGTTAAAATACCACTATTTGAAATAGCATAGGGTGTGTACTTTAAAAAACGATATGGGTTTATGGGGTAAAATACACTAGCTGGCTTCAAATATGTCCCAAATGGCACATGGGTGCAGGTTGTCTGCATGCAAGTTGGAAAACCAAAAACGGCACCTCCCAAATGTGGCCTTTTAGCCCCCAAACAACCCAACAAACCTATGCATGGATGGTATCCCTCTACTCAGGAGACATAGTAGAATCTATTTAGCAGTTTTTTTTTGTTCGCTTTTGTCGATGAGGAGAAAATGTTTCAAATAAAAGTCAGGAAATATGTTTTTTTTTAAATCATATTTTATTTATTTTTTATATAAAATTATAGGATATGATCACAATGATGGCATCCAAAGAAAGCCCTTCTTGTCCCGATAAAAACAATATATAATTTGTGTGGGTACAGCAAATGACAGAGAAGAAAATTACAGCTAAACACAAACAGTACAGAAATGTTAAAATAGCCATTGTCCAGAATGGACAAAAATGTTTCAAAGACTCTGTCCTTAAGGGGTTAATGGCAAAATAATACTGGCATATTTTTGTGCAAATTGGCTGTGGCATATTAAATGGCAACATAGTACTGGCATATTATTGGGCAAATTGGCTGTGGCATATTAATGGCAAAATAATACTGCCATATTATGGGCAAATTGTGGTTTATGAATGACAAAATAATACTGGCATATTATTGGGCAAATTGGCTGTGCCATATTTAAGGGCAAACACTGGCATAATAATGGGAAAACTGGCTACTTCTGTGGGGCAAAGTGACACTGTTGCATGCCAAATCATGTAGGTGCAATATGAGTGCAAGCCAATTAGGATTACACATTGGGGTATAATCACTAAAAAATTAACTGCAGCGAGCTTACAAGCAGAGCTACCTTGCGGGTCAGTCTATCTCTGTTTATCTAATGTGTCTTGCAACCTATTAAATCTTTGAAGTACATAAAGATATGCAGTGGGTGGAAAGATACTAGAAATAGATTCAAGACAAGATGAGACTAGAGTTTTCTAGATTATTCTTTTCAATTAATTAGGGATCACACAGAGAGTGTGAACCGACTCAAGACTGGTTCTACGTGAACACTGACTAACCTATGGCACTGCTGCTGCTGTAGGGACTATCTTTCCCATCATGTACAACCTGTCAATGGATAGCGAATCATCATGGAAAATATAGTCCACTACAACTGCAGAGCCAAAGGTTAGTCATCCTTGTTCTATGTTGTATAAAGCAGTGAACTCAAGTAACAGTTCTGCTTAATGGAGCAATATTCTCTGATGCTGACATTGCTATGTGAGACCCCTGTAGTAATCAGTACTCTATCACTCCCTCAGATCCTAAAGGGATGGATTATCCACATACAGCTGTCTAGATGTATTGTAGAGGTAGACTGCATTAGGCCAATTGTATCTCTGCACACACTAATGTATGTTTCTTTGGAAACATGGCTTCTCCTCACAAACTCATATGGAATCCCCTTTACCAGACCTAATTTATCCCTACAAACTTTATAGGGACACTAAACTTTGTTTTACACTAATATTAAAGCACAAGGGAAATGTCTGTTGTCCCTAGTATGAGGATAAACTGGCCTGTACACCAGTTTATCCTCTGACCGACAGCTGCCATGCTTCCCCCTGCTGATCCCATGCAAAAACAAGGGTCTCCCTCTCTTTGTGCTAGCAGAGAGAGACCCTCGCATTCGGCTGTCAGAGCGGGGTGAGTTCCCATTCTGATTGGCTGTGCGCGTGCTGACGTTTTGCAGCATGCGAAAACCAGGAACTGCTGTGTCTCGCATGTGAGACACAGCAGAGAGTAAACCCGCAAGTATCTATTAAGATACAAATTGGGTTTGCTTTCAAAGTGTGGGACATGTTGCTTCCTTGAAGGAAACAAGGTTTAAACAAGTTGGATTGTCCCTTTAATAAATTTCCTCACAAAAATGTTGTCCCTAGGACTCCTGGAACAGCTTTGCAGTGTCATATATAAACATTAGTTCTGGGGATGGGTAATCAAATTATTCCACTATCTCTCCAATTCAACCAGTAGTGCCGATGTTTGCAGTTTAATTGTCAGTTCCCTACAGTTGCTGTTAAAGATTGCTGTTAAAGTAAATTAAATGTCACTGCCCATTATCTCTACTTAGTGTTTAATTTTACAAAACAATTTTCCATCTTGCTTATCCCTTGGTTTTCTAGACTTGTTACAGCCCAGCCTACATTTGTGCAATTCAACCCCATGGGTATTGTCTTCAGCACATCTGCCAAGGATTTGCAAGACTACAGTTATGTAGGACCAAGAACTGTGGGAAAATTACTTAATATTTGACCTTCTACATACTGCTGAGACCAAACATTAGATAGCTAGCAAGTGTCAACCTGGAATGCAAGGTCCCATCAGTCAAATGGAGTTTAACCATTGAAATGTTCATATCACCAAGTGTTCTGCTTTAGACAGGACAGTCCAGATTCGAGACCTTTGCCCTGTGGTCATGGATTTACCATGCAGTCTCCTGATTTTTTGGACTAAAGAGAGCATGGAGTTCCACGTGTGCACAGTTGGTCGGTCTGCTTGTGACAGTGCCATCACACATACACAATAGCAAGTAACGCCCCTCTGGGACCATGCCCCCTTCCATCCCAGTTTAAAAGTTGGGAGATATGTAGGTTCAAGGTTCAATAAATGTCACAGCCCTGTATAGATTCTTGAAACAATACAATAGTTCTTCAAATCAGACATATTGTTTAGTGCTTTCCAAAATCTTCATAATACAGCAACTATGTGCATTCTACAGATCTAAGAGAAAATGTGGTTTTAAATGTGTTAGCGCAGTTCCATTTAGAAATGATCTTTTTTTTTTTTCAATAGAACAGGCTTTAGCTCCTTGCTATTTTAGGTCAATTAATATGTTATATTAGATATGTCTTCTTGGTTATACCGGGAATCCAGCATTGCTTCTAGGGCCTGATAAAAATAAAATCCCACAATGCACAATGCATTCCATTTTAACAGCATGCATTTACTGCCAAATATCCCTGTCCATTTATATGAGAATCCCTAGAGAAGATACAAACATCATTAGGAGACGAAAAAAACAAACAAAACTTTGCTGAAATCAAATCCAGCCATTACTAAATGATCACATTAAAATGTCACTTCAAAGACTTTTTTAAAGACTGTTTTTTCCAACAATTATAAAAATATATGAATCTGCAAAAATTTGCATTTGTTTTTGACATATGTGTAATTAATTCACAAATATCAGATTTTAATTCTTTACTGATTATCCCACTCGGCTCTCCAGCAATTAGCTAGAAGCCAAACAGCAATCAAGGTCTATTCACGAAAAGGTGAGTTGAGGTGAGGTTAGGGCAGTTGAGGTCAGATGAACATTTCATCTCAGCAATTTAGTTGTACAATGTGCAGGGACAAACCTGGCATCTAGACATTTTTTTATGGGTATGCTGGTATAATACCACCTGGGTGGCAATACTAACGTTTACACACAATGCACATTACTAAGAGTTTCAATACTGTGGATAAAAAATATATAAAAAATATAGGGAAAAGGGAAATGCGATGGGTTTTTGATCTTGCCACTTTAAGACCACAAGGTTTAAATGCAGACTTCGATCTGTATAATTTTATGTGATGACATTCTGTAAAGAGAACTTGGCATATAAAATATCCTCCTTTTTACTAAGATCCTCCTTTTTTTACAAATATTTGTATTTTTTCAAATTTTTTCTAATATTCTTAATATTTTTTAATATCTTTTAATATTTCTTAATGTATTTTAACTTATTATTGGATTTTGTATTTTCCCCGTTTGGGATTTATACATCCTAATAGCTTTTTTATTCATATTGGACTACATATTTTATTAACCCAAGTTTTCTGATCCATTTATCTCGTTTGAGATAAAACACTTGTTTCTCTCTCTCCTTCTTTTTCAAAATGTCTATAAACCGAACAAATCAAATGGAACTTAATACCTATGAAACCGAGAACTTGTCTACAAATACGAAATGTAAATACGAACATATATACAGCAAACCGAAGACTTCCCCGAGAATCGACATTGAAAACGGATTAAGAATATGAGAGCCGAACAACCATCGACGCGTCTACAAAAATGAACTGTAATACGAACATATTACAGTAAACCGAAGACACTTTCGTAGATCGACATTAAAAACGAAACTCTGAGAGCCGAGTAACCTCCCATAAACCGACACCACCAAAGAAGATACTGACTAAGTCAAAATCTCGCGATGAAATGACGAATGCGGAAGAAAACGACGAGGATTATGTTGATCAGCTATATAAGGGTGATTCAATGCAGGGAGTCCAGACGCCAAGTTGAAGCCCACAGGCGAAACGCGTAGCGGACTGGACTCACCTGCCTCATTTGTACTTTTTTGTCTATTGGACCCATTTTATTATTTTTTTAAAAGCTCTTTGTACATCTTGTGTACACTGTTCATGTATATCTTACATCCAGCTACACCTTCAGAGGACATCAAATCCGATTTTGTTTGAGGCACCCATCATACAGGATAAAGATAACTCTAAGTGTAAGCTGCTATTTATCTCTTTATTAAATATTTGTACAATTATATACTAATCCACTGCCTTCCGTTGTACTTTTCCTGAGCTGCAACCTGCAGAGGAGGTCGACACCACGCCTCCTACTGATGAATACAGGCTTTTAAAGTGCAACCTATTTTCTGGAAGTCTGTGAGTGAGATAAAAGAGGGGAGATAAAAATCCCCCTCGATCACACAATATATTATTCCACTGCATCTTCTTTTGCACAGGATTTTTCACTGCAATCATTTTTTCACCTAATAAGGTGCATATATATATATTCACATTGTTTTTTCACCTTGCTATTTTTTCACCTTACAGTTTGTTTAAGCGCACTTTAGCAATTTTGTCACTTTATGCTTATGTTATTGTGTGTGGTTTAGGGACACACTGCCTCAGTGCTGCTAAAACCTAGATCAGAGCGCTGGGCACATTTTTTTCATTTTTTTCATTTGTACCCATTCCCTTGCTTTTACACAGAGTTTTGTTGCTGTGGTACTCTGTGATACACTCACACACTGTACATCACTGAGAGTCTTATTGTGGCTCTGTGATACTCTCATACACACACTGGAAATCAGAAAAAGTATAAATTACTGCGCCTCAATGTGACGGAGTGTGCAGCACCAGGCCACGGCTAGTGGTTCACGTCCAGCCCGGTAAGTACAAAAAACAGAAAAAAGTGACCAGTGCGCTACAGCCAACACAAATACACACTATATATTTACCCTTTTCAGTAAGTGAAATCCTATAGTGTTATATAAAGGGAAAAAGAAACATAAAATATATTATGGTGTAGTATATCAAAGTAAACATGGAACACAATAAAGTGAATCGTGCCAAATGACCACTCACATCAGCCTGAGCATCAACCTGCTCAGGGATATCGGCACAAGGAGCCCGGTGGATGGGTTTAAGATGGCCAGACACCTCCTGTATGATGACTCCAAAGTAGTTTCAACACATGAGGAGAGAAGGCATGGGTGTCAGAAAAACACTGTTTAATTCAAGGCTAAAAAAACATAAAAATCTTACATTAAAAAACGGAAGAATCTTTACAATTCATAAAATCACAGAAGCTCTTGAAAAGTGTCCAGTGCTTTAAGGTCCCGTGTCTCCTGCAGCACAACGCGTTTCGCCTCCTCTAGAGGCTTTTTCAAGTGTCCTCGTGTGTTTGTTTGGGTCCTTTTAAGTCTTGTCGCATTCAGTCCCCGTTATTTGCGTCATAAGCTCCGCCCCTTCGTTGCCATGATGACGCGTCACTCTTGCTCCGCCCCTCCTTCTCCTGATAGGCTCCCTATTTCACACCCCTTCACTCATGTCTCTCCGTCCTTCAGAGCAGGGGAGAAAAAAGGAATAACGAAAGGACACCTCTGTCAGCTGTTTGTCAGGATGTACACATTGCAAATACAGCAAAGACATATTTGAAGAAGGAGAGAACAAAAGCCATCCGGTGTACTTGCTAACGCTTGCAGTATATAACAGGCAGGAGTAGAGCCACATAATTCAGTAGCAAAAATATCCCCATAAACCCCCATTATCCCACACAGAATGAATTTCAAGGTACCTGCACGCTAGCAATTACCATGGCTCTATAGTAGCAGATATAAAGTGAACATATCATAGCAATACAAAAATAAAAACTCTTTAGTAAAAAGCTCTTCCCACTCAGAATCCTTTATAAAAAGTTAAAAAGATCAAACTCCGCATTAAGCCCTTTAGGTGCCAATGACTTAAGCTCATAGACCCATTTAATTTCGAGTTTTCCTAGTTCTTTCCAGGAATTACCACCCCTCCAAAATTTCTTGTGTTTGGCTATTACAATAAAACTCAATTCTTTTGGACTATTTTTGTGTTCGAAAAAGTGTTTAGGAACACTATGAGTTAAAAGCTTCTTACAGATATTATTACAGTGTTCTCCCACTCGTACTTTAATTTTTCTTGTGGTGCGTCCCACATACTGGAGTCCACACGGACACTCCAGGATGTAGATTACACCACCAGACTCACAATTTAAGAAGTCCTTAATATCATAGATGTTTCCTGTCTGATTTGAGGTAAATTGTTGAATTTTTTTGGGGATTTTTTTCGTCTGTTTTCATGCATTGCAACAGTTGCATCTATAAAAACCTGGGTTTTGGCTTATAAACGTGCTGACATTCTTCTTTTTATTATCCCTAGTATAACTTGAAGTCAAGCACCTTTTTATAGATGGGCCTGAACCCTGAATATAATTGTGGGTTTCTCAGGGATGATTCCTTTCAGGATCTCGTCTTTCTTTAGGATGGACCAATGTTTATTCAGGATTCTCCTCAGTTGTTTGTTTTTGTTGTTATAATCTAGTATAATTGGGAGAGAAATTTCCTTGTCCTGACTGTCTGATCTATCCCTATATTGTAGGAGAGAGTCCCTGTCGAGTGTCTTCACTCCATCAAAGGCTTTATCAACATCCTGTTCTGGGTAATTCCTATCTATGAAGCGTTTTTTAAGTAGCCCCAATTGTTCCTGAAAAACTGTACTTTCAGTGCAGTTACGTTTAAGTCTGATGGCTTGATTTCTAGGGATATTTTCTAGCCAAGGGGAGTGATGTCCATTATCTCTCCCTATAAAACTGTTCACGTCAACTTTTTTGAAAAAGGTTTTTGTTTTGATACCCATGTTTTCTACATATATTTCCAAGTCCAGGAAATGTACCTTCTGGCTATCAAATTCTGTGTTCAATTTGATGCCCCAGTCGTTATTATTGAGGTAGGCCAGGAATTTAATCAATTCTGCCTCCTCGCCTTTCCACACGAAAAAAAGATTGTCTATGTACCTATGATAGGAAACCAAGCTCGACCCCCAGCCATGCCCAGACCACACAAACTGCTTTTCCCACTCTGCCATAAACAGGTTGGCATAGCTGGGAACGAACTTGGTCCCCATCGCGGTCCCACGTTTCTGCAAAAAGAAACTCTCTCCAAACCAGAAAAAATTGTTGTGAAGTATCACAAAACCTTCTTCCAGGATTTGACTCTCTGTGAGGGCTTTCTCAATAGCTTCGCAACCTTTCCTATGATCAATAATTGTATATAAAGATGTCACATCACTTGTGACTAGCCACATCCCTTCTTCCCACGTAATGGTACTCAGTATATTAAGGATACTAAGGGTATCTTGTAGGTACGAAGGGATCTGTTTAACAAATGGCTGCAAAATTATATCTATATACTCTGAAAGGTTACAGTAAAGAGATCCCACACCAGAGACAATAGGTCTTCCTGGTGGGGTCTGTACATTCTTGTGTATTTTGGGGAGGAAATAAAACACTGGAATAATTGGATGGACATTATTGATATAATCAAATTCCTCTTTACCGAGGAAGCCTCTTCTTTTCCCTTCATCTAGGTACCCTGTTAGTTTTTTCTTTTGAACCATAGTGGGGTCACTCTTCAGACGCATATACACTTCTGTATCATTCAGTTGTCTGAGGGCTTCCTCCTGATAGAATTCCTTCGACATGATGACGACCCCCCCCCCCCCCTTATCAGCTGGCTTTATTATTAGGCGTTCATCCTTTCTCAGGGTTATCAGGGCCTCTCTCTCAGCTTGAGTAAAATTGTTATGGTCAAATTTGTGATTTTTTACCTTCTCTACATCCTCCATGACCAATTTTTCAAAGACCTCTAATGGGCCTGATTTACATGCAGTGGGGTAGAAGGTAGACCGGTTCTTAAGGGAAGTTCTATTTTCTTTTTTCGAGACGACAATCGTCTCGCTACTGGGGCCTAGATTCCTCTGTTGTCTCCCTATAAAGAACCTTTTGAGCGTCGCTTTTCTTACAAATCTATTTATATCAATAAATGTCTCAAACTTATTAAGGGTACGTGAAGGGGCATACTTGAAACCCTTGCTTAAGACCCTATTTTGGATGTCGCTCAATTGAATGCCTGAAATATTGAAAATCCCTGTTGTATCTATCTCCTGTAGAATTTTTCTTTTCTTTTTGCATACTCCTCCTCTCTTACCCCTATATCTCCTGATCTCGGTTTTCGATCTCTTAGGGGTCTTTCTCTCTCTTTCACTTCACAAGGTGACCTTCCCCTCGTTCTCCAGGAGGGGTTTCTCTGGACCCACCCTAAAAAATGATGATGGTGGTCGACTGTTTGTTCTTTATTTACCCTTACCCTTTCCTCCTTCTCGGGTGAAAGGGGTCTAAACCTATTTTCCAATCAAAATGGAGAGTTGCCCTTATCTCTTAGGCTACCCTTACGGTCTATTTTTATTTTAGGTTTGACCTTCTGCCAACCATCCGATTTAACCTTAACGTTTTCATGGGATATCTGACTATTATCAAATTTTTTAGAAAAGGTTCATATTCTTTCGTTTACTGCATATTATTGCCATTTTTATGCTGTGGGAAATTTTGACTGGCAACACTTAGGGACATAAGCAACATGGAGCGGAGTTTACTGCTCACGGAGCAGGCATTGGCTGGGGCCAGTGTAGAGGAGGGTGATGATGGAGGGGAAGAGGTTTCTAGGGCAGAGAGCTGGGTTAGTTGTGTAAGGGGCAGTAGGGGTCGGAGAGCTAGGGAGGCTTGTTCTGAGCTGGTTCACCCCAACATGTTTGCCAGCTTGTGTGAGGATGCTGGGGGGATTAGCTCAGAAGAGGCATTTCTGGGGCAGGCGGACTCTCCTAGCAGCCAGGTGAGTAGCCTCTCCAGCGCAGTTGGGAGCCAGGACACTAGGAAGGCTAGACAGGTTGTGGTGGTAGGGGATTCTATTATTAGGAAGGTAGATAGGGTAATCTGTCGCCAGGACCCCGAATGCCGAACTGTATGTTGTCTCCCGGGTGCTCGGGTTCGGCATGTTGCGGAACGGGTAGGCAGATTATTGGGAGGGGCTGGGCATGATCCAGCGGTCATAGTACACATTGGTACTAATGACAAAGTAAATGGTAGGTGGGGGGTCCTTAAAAATGATTTTAGGGAACTAGGAAAGAAGCTAAAGGAAAGGACCTCCAAGGTAATATTCTCGGAAATATTACCAGTACCACGCGCTACGTCAGGGAGACAGCGGGAGCTTTGGTGAGATTAATGCGTGGTTGCGAAGGTGGTGCAAGCAAGAGGGATTTGGGTTCTTGGAGCACTGGGCAGACTTTGCAGTCGGCTACAGACTCTTTGGACGGGATGGGCTGCACCTCAATGATGAGGGGGCTGCAGTATTAGGGGCGAGGATGGCTAGAGGATTAGATGAGCTTTTAAACTAAGCTCTGGGGGGGAGGGTCAAGATCAAAAAGAAGCAATGGTAGCTAGGGTAGATTGGAAGGTGGGTCTAGCTATGGGAGAGGAGGAAAGCAGTGGTGGGGTTAACATAGACCAAAGGGAGGTCCATATAATTAAACCTGCACACATTAAGTGTTTGTCAACTAAACAGAAAATGGGTAGTAATCTCAAATGTCTTTTAGCAAATGCAAGAAGCTTGACAAACAAAATGGGTGAGCTGGAGATACTGGTAAGTGCTGAACAGTATGATTTAATCGGAATCACAGAAACGTGGTGGGATGAGACCCACGACTGGTCAGTTAATTTACAAGGTTACTCACTTTTTAGAAAGGACAGAGTAAATAGAAAAGGGGGAGGGATTTGTCTGTATGTAAATCCTAAATTAAATCCCAGTATTAAAGAAGGTGTACATGATGTAACTGGAACTGATGTGGAGACACTGTGGGTGGAGATTAGCTTAGACGCTAAAAAGAATCGCACATTACTTGTAGGTGTATGCTACAAGCCACCAAATATTAGCATTGATGGAGAAGATCAGCTTTTATTACAAATTGAAAAGGCTGCAAATATGAATGAAGTTCTAATCATGGGAGATTTTAATTACCCAGATATAGATTGGAAGTGTGGCACAACTAGTTCAGCTAGGGGCAGCAAGTTTCTGGACCTGCTTAATAACAAATTTATGGCACAATTAGTAGACACCCCAACTAGAATGGATGCCTGTCTGGATTTGGTAATAACAAACAATGAGGAGCTTATCTCAAACATCCAAATAAGAGAACACTTGGGGAATAGTGACCATAATATGGTCTCATTTGAGATTAATGCAAAAAAGCAAATTGGTAAATACGCCACCAAAACACTTAATTTTAGAAGGGCTAACTTTGATGGACTAAGGGCATCGATTGAACATTTAGACTGGGAACGATTGTTTTCTGGACTAAACACAGAAGACAAGTGGAATGCCTTTAAGCACACATTACAAAAGTACACATCCCAATATATACCTTTGGGAAACAAATGCAAAAGACACAAATCAAAACCAATGTGGCTTACAGGTAACGTGAAACAGGAAGTACAAAACAAGAAAATGGCATTCAAACATTATAAAAACACGGGATCAGCATTATCATTTATAGAGTACAAAGAGGCCAACAAAGCCTGCAAAAAGGCAATTAAAATGGCTAAATTGGAAAATGAGAAAAGGGTTGCCAAGGAGAGTAAAACTAACCCCAAAATGTTTTATAAATATATAAATGGAAAAAAGCTAAAGAGGGAAAATGTTGGGCCCTTGTTATCCCAAATGGGAAATTTGGTAAGTGAGGACAGAGAGAAAGCAGACATTTTAAATACTTTTTTTTCTTCTGTTTATACTAAGGAAGAGCAGATGGACGAGCCCCTGCTACAGGAAGTTATGGGACATTCGCCGCAAACATGGGATTGGCTGACACAGGAAAAAGTGCTTAAGCAATTACACTCTGTTAAGATAGACAAGGCCCCAGGACCAGATGGTATACACCCAAGGGTACTTAGAGAGTTAAGCATAATTCTGGCCAGGCCACTATTCATGATCTTTAGGGATTCATTCAGTTCAGGTACAGTGCCAACAGACTGGCGAAAGGCGGATGTCATTCCAATATTTAAAAAGGGATCAAAATCTCTGCCAGGTAATTATAGGCCAGTGAGCTTGACATCTGTAGTGGGGAAACTATTTGAAGGATTGCTAAAGGTATACACTCAAGAATACATCTTGAACCAGAATATAATTAGTAAAAGTCAACATGGTTTTGTGAAAGACAGGTCTTGTCAAACAAACTTAATAACATTCTATGAAGAAGTCAGTAAAAATATAGATCTAGGCGTGGCAGTTGATGTGATCTATTTGGATTTTGCGAAAGCATTTGATACAGTTCCACACAAAAGGTTACTCTACAAATTGAGAGAAATAGGTTTGGGGGCAAATGTGTGTATGTGGATTGAAAATTGGCTAAAAGATAGAACACAAAGGGTTGTTGTAAATGGAAAATTCTCAAATTGGACAAGGGTATTAAGCGGAGTACCTCAGGGGTCTGTTTTGGGCCCTCTTCTTTTTAATTTGTTTATTAATGATCTGCCACATTGTGCTGAGAGCCATGTCTCCATGTTTGCGGACGACACTAAATTAGGTAAGGCAATAAAGACTAATCTTGATGTTTTTTCTTTACAGGAAGATTTGGACAGAATGGGGGACTGGGCAGTAAAGTGGCAAATGAGGTTCAATATAGACAAATGTAAAGTTATGCATTATGGGAAAAATAATAACAAAGCAACATATACGTTAAATGGTTTTTCCCTGGGAAAAACTACTAATGAAAAGGATTTAGGAATAATTATAGACAACAAACTTGGCAACAGTGCCCAATGCCAGTCAGCAGCTGCAAGGGCCAATAAGATATTGGCATGTATAAAACGAGGTATAGATTCACGGGAGGAGGATATCATCTTGCCTCTTTACAAATCAATGGTAAGACCTCACCTTGAATATGCAGTACAGTTCTGGGCACCAGTCCTTAAAAAGGATATTAAGGAACTAGAAAAAGTGCAAAGGAGAGCTACAAAATTAATAAGGGGTTTGGAGGATCTTAGTTATGAAGAGAGACTTAAAAAATTGAATTTATATACGTTAGAAAAAAGGCATCTCAGAGGGGATATGATAACATTATATAAATATTTGCAGGGCCAATATAAAGAGCTCTCCAGTGACCTGTTCATTAACAGAAAGGTACAAAGAACAAGAGGTCACCCCCTCAGACTGGAAGAGCAAAGATTTCATAGACAGCAAAGGAAGGGATTCTTTACGGTTAGGACAATAAAGTTATGGAACTCACTGCCAAGAGAGGTAGTGCTAGCAACCACAATAGATGCATTTAAAAATGGTTTGGATGTTTTTTTTAGGAAAGCAGAACATACAGGGCTATTAATAATAGAATAAGCATTAATAAAAGAGCTTATTGATCCAAGGAGAAATCTGATTGCCTCTTGGAGTCAAGAAGGAATTTTTTCCCCCAGGAGGCAAAATTCGAAATAGCTTCCTTAGGGGTTTTTTGCCTTCTTTTGGATCAAAAGCTGTAATGATAGGTAGAAGGGTTGAACTTGATGGACTTGTGTCTTTTTTCAACCTAAATTACTATGTAACTATGTAACTATGTAACTATGAAGCCGCGTGGCTTCAATAAAGTTAAAATAAAAAAAAAATGCAACCGTAGTTTCCCTCCTCCATACAGGAGGGAAGACTGCACGGTGGAGACGACTGGGAGACAGAACAGCAAGGAGGTAAGTAATGGGGAAAGGGGGAGGAGGGTGGCATAAAACGAGCAAGCTATTGGCATATTGAGTGGCAAAATCATACTGGCATACTGAGTGTCAATATACTGGCATACTGAGTGACAATATACTGGCATATTGAGTAGTAAAATACTGACTTATTGAGTGGCTAAATATTGCTGGCATATAATGACAAAATACTGGCATATTAAATGGCTGAATACTGGCATATTAACTGGCTAACTACTGGCATATTGAATGGCAAAATATTATTGGCATATTGAGTGACAAAATACTGGCATATTGAATGGCAAAATACTGGCATATTGAGTGGAAAAATACTGACATATTGAGTGGAAAAATACTGGCATATTGACCAACTGCTCCCAACCACCCTCCATATTACACTAGATGGATAACATGCTTGTGAGGGTAGGTGGGGCGAGTGGGAGATATTGTCTGGGGGGGGGGGGGGGGGGGGCTATGGGACCCAGAAAATTTGTTCAGTAAGGGGCCCTGAAATTCCTGGTGGCGGCCCTGACTGTATGACACAGTTATAAAACTCACAATAATGTACAATGTGTGAGTGTATCACAGAGCCACACAGCAATCAGTAACTCTCTCTTTGTGCCATCTTACATTCCATTGTGCCTCAAACTAACTGACGACTGAACAGGCATGGACCATCTTTGGCTATACTGCAGTGACTTGATTGTACAATATAGAATTTAAGATCCAAATTTATCTCATATAAAGCGAAACTCTAACGGCATATTTTAATCCTCTACTTTGTTTGGGCCTGTGTAGATTAAATATGATCATATCTGGGAAGTGCCATTAACAAACTATAAAATGGAAGGGATTTTGCCCTTGGTGATCCAATACACTTTACTGCAGATGTATGGGAACTACATATCCCATGCCGTAGGACTTTTTGACTGAGAATCATGGGATAAATATCTCCCAAATATTTGCAGTGTCAAGGTTAGCCATCATTGCATTAAACAGTAGATTAATATGTAAAATATAACTTCAGAAGAGTTTTTCTTCATACATCAGAGTGTAAGTCACTGCTTCCTGATCACTTTGGTGGCCACTATATGACTGTTGCTGGTGTCAAAAGTCAGTGATGAATTATAAGTAATAGAAACTGAGCATGCCCGTAAACAGCATGAAAGTACTCTAGACATAAAGAGTGAGTAAAAACACAGTGTTACCTTTCATATCACATGTGCTGCTGATTAATTTGCTTCTTGCATTATCTATCTACCATGTTTTGCTTAGAACATATGGCCAAGTAAGCAGTGGAGCAACTAAGCATCAGGAGATTTGCTTCCTGGAATATGTGCTAGTTGGCATGACCTGTTGGCAAAACAGATGTGTCCCATATTAGTTTGACTACAAGTCAAACATGCAAGCCTTATTGATGAAGCTGAAGGAACACGTTCTTGTTTGTTAGATAACAAAAGGGGAGCACCTGCACAGACCAGGCCTCAAGCAAACTCTGATGTGTCCAAATGAACTAGTTCTGCTGTTAAGGCAAGAGTACAAACAATATAAGAATTTAAAAATAATAGAATATTAGAAATACCGCATGGACTGAAATAATATGCATAAAAAAGGTACATTATTTTGTATTTTTTTGTTGCCAGGGCTTGAAAATTAGAATCATCTCACTGTATACTTAGTGGTAAAACACAATTTCTAATGAATAATCTACTTAGACTTAATACAATTCTACAAATGTGTATCCTGCAATGTTTAAAGACATGGTTCCACCTTAACTGGTCAGAGACAATATATTTTTAAGTAAGTGCTAAATCAATTTTTTCCTCAACATTTCATATATCTTACAAATGTTATATAAAGTTTAATAGAGTTACTGCTGTTGCTATAGTACCAGTCCTGCTGACCTTCCCAAGTCCTCCTTCTTTTGTTATATAACAGCACACAAAGCTGACTGAAACCATGCAACCTGGTATACCACTTGAAACATCCAGGTTAAACAGAGAATTTGATTCCACAGTACTAATGATATCACTTTCTAAGAGGGAAGCATGAACATTCAGAGGGAGCTAGCATGTCTTTTGTGTACTCCCCTCTAGCATTTCCCTTTCTCAGTTGTAAGTCCACATTGGAGGGGAGGGGTTGAGGAGTATTATCCAAAAATCGCCCCAAAGGGTGGATGTATATTCAATAAACATGAAAAACAAAAAGAAACACAAAAATATGTGTGAACCTGAAAAAATATAAAAGTGTAAATAAGTGGAATAACTCTAGTGGAGTAAAACTCACATTTACCAGAGCCTAACATAACCGGCTCTGGTGTAAAGCACTTTGTGGGAATAAAATCCCTCTGTGGATCTTCTGGGCTTGAAAATAGATAGAAGCCAGATGGCAGTGGCAGTGGTGGATTTGTGGAGAAAGAGGAGGAATATGGTGTAGCTTGTATTGGCCCCCAAACTTAAAAGGCTTACTTAAAAAACATGAAACACGAGCATATAAAATACATATAAAAAGTGGAACGGCAAAGTAAGACTTGCGATGTAGCGATGCAGCCAAAATGAAGAATACTTCTCAGCTTCTCCGAGCGATATTGGCTTGTCCACATGCTGGAATGGCCCCCCCTCGGAATCAGACGGAGTAGAAATATTTTTATGCTTTGTGGTTAATTTTAGTCAAATCCATTTTTCTTTATTTTATGTACGTTTATATCCGTGGTTTTACTCTATTATTTTATTCTTTGCATTTATTAAAGTATATTATATAATTCAGTGTAATACATGTATTTCTCTTCCCATTGGTTTATAGCCCTTTGAGGAAACATAAGGAGTAAGGCTCTTATTAGTCTGACTAATTTCTACTAAGAAACGAATGGAACTGATAACGAAAACACAGCGACGAACCTGTGGAATGCACTGTGGAACGTAATGATGACCTAAACACCCACCCTTTTTGGTGCTGGTGTTCACACGCAACCGGAAGTCGTCACAAACAACATGCATAGACAACAGGACCAGGAAGCGAATTGGATGGTTTTATGTATATATACACACACACATATATATATATATATATATATATATATATATATATATATATATGTAAATTGCCACAACCACCATGAGCCCATTTCTTCCAATGAAGCAAGAACTTCTACCAGGTGAAACACGTTGAGGGGCTTATTAATGCTGTCTACAGTGTGAGGACCTCTGCTCTATTTGAACTTCACTGACTTTCATATGCTATTTTGCTAACTGAGCTATCTGACTTTGTAAGTTACTCCACCGCTGGTACTTTTCTTATCATGCAATACTATTCTATACCACTTATGTTCTTTTTATAGACATTAAATCAACTGGAAGAAACCCCGAGATTGGTTGATTAATTTAAAGACGCATTACCAGGTTGCCACTTGTGAGTGCATAATACCGTATTTGCTCGATTATAAGACGACCCTGATTATAAGACGACCCCCCAAACTTTGGATATTGCTTTAGGAAAAAAACGAAAAGCCTGAATATAAGACTACCCTATAGGAAAAAAGTTAAACTTGTATATATTCACATGTAAATTGCTTTTTTAATAAAAAAATTATATCAAAAAGTGCATTTCTTGTTTTTATTTCCTTTTTATGTGCCAATGCTGCCTCTCTCTTTCCGTTGCTCCCAGCTTTGTCTCTCTCCCCCTCGCCTCTGTCTCTTCCCCCCCTTGTTTCTCTCTGCCCCCCTCCCCTTGTTGCTCTGTCCCCCCTCCCTCTGTCTCTTCCCCCCTCCCTCCCCTTGTTGCTCTGCTCCCCCTGTCTCCCTGCCCCCTGTCTCCCCCTGTCTCCCTGCCCCCTCCCTCCCCCTGTCTTCCTGCCCCCTCCCTCCCCCTGTCTCCCTGCCCCCTCCCTTAACTATACCTAGATCCCTGGTGGCTAGTGGAGGCAGCTGGGGGATGTCTGCACGATACGTGCATACATCCTCCATGCTGCCCGACACCTCCGTCTATTATGACGGACAGCTGGTCCATCATAATAGACTGAGGTGTCGGGCAGCATGGAGGATGTCTGCACGTATAGTGCAGATATCCCCCAGCTGCCCGATTCTCCCTGGTGCCTAGTGGGGCAGCAGAGGATGTCTGCGCGACGAGCGCAGACTCCCCTGCTGCCGCCCGGCACGATCGCCGGGACTTCTGTGACGAAAGCGGAAGTTCCCGGCTTCTTCATAGAAGCCCCGGCGGTTGTGCCGGGCAGAAGCAGGTGAGTCTGTGCTCATCGCGCAGACATCCCCTGCTGCTAGAGAGGGGGATCCAGGTCCCCTGCCGCTCTGCTGGGGACCTGGATCAATGTCTTATAATCTGACCTCAATTTGAGGTCAGATTAAAAGAAGACCTCGATTATAAGACGAGGGGCAATTTTCAGAAAAAAATTTCTGGAAAAAACCTCGTCTTATAATCGAGCAAATACGGTATTACCAATACAAGATCAGTAATTATTACACTGGTTGATTACACTATGATATGTTGGTTGTTTGAATTGTTTCCCACATTTGAAAGTATTTTTAATGTAAACCGCAAAAAAAAAATTGACCCTCTGCTTTTGTAACACCAATGTATATATTTAACACGTGCTGGGCTAGCAGCTCTGCCTCACATGAGGCAGAGCTGACTCTGCCGAGGCATGCACTTTTAATGCCAGTGCTAGCCTGTGCTAGCAATGAAGTATTGCGTCTGTGGGTTAAAAAGTATATGCCGTTTTATCCTCATACTAGGGCTATTGTATCTATAGTAGGAGAACAAGTGAAATAAGTTTAGTATTTCTTTAACTAAACATTAGAATCGTTATGCAGTGAAGTGTTTAAACATTATTTCAAAATCAACTTGTAAATCTATAAATAGCTCCTAGCTCCAGATTTTAAGGAAGGAAACTTTTTCCTAATTTTTCCAAAAATAAAAATAAATATAGACATGCCTTTCCTTTCTAATTCTAAGTGTAGGAAGAATGAGCATGTGTCATTGGGAAAGAGGCTATAATTAGATCCAATCAAGGTAACATCTATAAACAATACATGGTGCTTGCCAGCAATGGGGGAGGATGGGTGTTACAAGGGGTGGATCTGAGTTTCCTTACTGAAACTTAGTTATATCTGAAAAGACATAAGAGTCAAAAGACAAGAGTCTGGTATCTAACCTGTGGCTTCCCAGCTGTTATGGACTACATGTAGCTTAGCCACCACAAACACTGAGATCTATGTGCAACACACATACATACACACAGAAAGCTCCAACAATCAGACCAATCTCAAAAATGTGAGGTCCTCTCTAGAACAAGGTACCAATAATTGCATGCCGTTAGGCCAAGTTTACATTCAAAGCCATTACGCTGAGCATCAGATGCATGTCTCATGCCATTCTGAGTGCCATGAAAATTCTGCTGTTTAGCATAAACCTGAGCCTTCCCACAAACCTTCATTTTGTCCTTTACCTACATGCATGTGTGTATTAGATTGTGTGTGCATACATATACATACATACATACATACATACATGTATAGATAGCTATATACATACACTGATCAGCCATAACATTATGATCACTGACAGGTGGCCGCCCGGCGGAGGAAGTGTGTTACTTTGGGTAACGTCATGCTGGGAAAACCATGGTATTCCTGTGGATGTTACTTTGACTCATGCCACCTAAGCAATATTTTTGTGGTTCAGCAGTAGAGCCCCAAGTGGGGTGCAGACTGCTCCGTGGGACATCCTCAATGGAAGTTCGGGCACTCATGAATTCAATAAAATCTAGCTGATGCTCTCCTTGAGAGTCGCTACATTTTACATGTCAGACTTAATTGTCACTGTAACGAAGTGGCCTCATCTGACACTGGGGATC
This sequence comes from Pelodytes ibericus, assembly GCA_036172795.1. Classification (NCBI taxonomy): domain Eukaryota; kingdom Metazoa; phylum Chordata; class Amphibia; order Anura; family Pelodytidae; genus Pelodytes; species Pelodytes ibericus. The sequence continues at coordinate 121,341,977 of CM069862.1, forward strand.
CCTCGGCAGCACAGATCATCGCGGGGAGCCAGTGCTGAGCTGTTACTGTCAGGATGGACTATGTCGTCATGCGGGTTTTTTGGGTAAAATGTAGCTGGTGCTCTCTTTGTGCATCAGCTACATTTTCTGTGTCAGACTGAGGCCACTCAAAGTGGCCTCATCTGATAGTGGGTATCCTACTGCAAGTCCCAGCTCATCGTGGGGAGCTCAGATGGGCTACAGCATAAAATGTCCTACAAGCAGGAAGAGGTTAAATAAAATTCTTTGAAAGCTTTTATTTATTTTGCTGTGTCAGCATCCTGGCAGTGAAGGGGTTACGGTTTTCAGCCAGCCTCTGACCATCCAGCTCAAGTCACAAGCACCTGCTCCCATGGAGACTTACATCAACAAGTGCAGATTTTAATGTTTAATTGATGAATGAGACAGTGCCTCTGACAAGCAGCTATTATCTGCCATGTAACCTGGGACACATAACATTACACACTGACTCTGCTAGGTTTGGTGTCAGATCTTATTTTCTTCCATCTATATATCTGTATCATGGGCTAGCTCACAGTAGTACTTTTTAAATATTCACTAAAGTTGCCCACGCAGGGAAGTTGTACCATTCCTGGCGGCAGCATAGCCCACCTTTATTATAGGAACTAAAATTTTACTTCATACTAGACGGGAAGGTGAGCACATTGGTTGTGCTTCCAAGAGCTCATATCAAACTGTACCTCAGCATGATTTATTACACACTAACTTTTAAACAATGTAGAGTTAAACCAGCCAGTGTCCAATATTATCCAGTAAGACAACCATATGTACAAAAGGGGCCATTTTAACTCATTACAAATGCAATAAAGACAATTAACTCTCAATTTTATTTGTCATCCATAAAATACATAGAGTCAATCAGATTTCAAAATACAGTTGTCCAAGATTTCCATATATTTGCCAGTGTGAACGCAGCAACCATTATTTCAGCGATTTTATAAAGTACCAGTAGATTTGGACATGCAGTATAGTAAAATGGCGCCCGATAATATTCAATACGGTGCCTATTGCATAATGTGATGCCTTGTCACAGATGTAAACTTGGGCAACTGGTGGCAGCCTTTAACACTTGAATCTCTAATCTAATGACACGGTATAAATATAAAAAGACATATAGAAAGAGATTTTACAAAAACTGACCATGGTCCCCTTTAGGGTTAATCTTGGCAGTATAACGATATCTGAATGCATATTCAACAAGTAAACAAAATAAACTTTCTTCTGTACAGATCTGATACATTATGTTTGCTCATCACACAAGAGAGGTGAGTTACTGTTTTGTCTGGGCAAAATCATGCCTTTAAATGTAGACATGGACCGGTGCTATGTATTCAGCTTCAATTCGTTAAATATAGTGTAAAGCTTTCACCTGTAACAATGACTTCACACACTTATCTTTGTGTACAGGTGAGAAGTCGGGAAATCTGCCAGACTGAAGCTTGCTATATGTTATTTTATATTGTTGCTAACTTACTGGGAAACATGCCATGTAAAGTTGCTATAATGTAAATATGGTTGTTTGGCCGAATTCAGTGTGAATACATTGGTGGATAATGTTACATTATTTATGGCCTAATGCCAGCCTTATTTTACCTACAATTAAAAGTGGGAGCATCGGCATAAAAAAAAAAATATATTAAAGTTTAGTTTAATTTATGTAAAATTCTTCCTATGATTTATAGTTAATGAGATACTAAACTTTTACTGCAGAATATTCTTCTATTTAGAGTGCTTTATTTGACAAACTTAACAGCTTAGCTGTGTGCTCATAGTCTCACTCAGATAGTGGTAAAGTACATAGCTAAGGGCTAAGTAAGAGGTCAAGTGATGACAATATTTCCTGTGATGTTCAGCCAAATGTCTGCCATAATTCTGGCTGAGCATAATGGAAAATGCAATAACAACCCCCTGCCATCCCAGTTCTTAACCAATCGGATTGTAGAGGCTAAGTGGATGGCCCATCCCTGTTAATCCATGGTAAGGATTAGTGAGACAATTTTTCTACCTTCCCTGGTACAGGAACTGGTGCCTTGTGCAAGCCAGCGGTGTGGATATCACCTATGCATGCTCTTCTGAGACAGGCAGCTAGCAGAAGCAGTGAAAGTAGGTCTCAATGTCTTGGGGCCAGAGCTAAAAAATAAATAAATAAAAAGGATTGTGGTGTCCATCCTCCAAGTGATGGACACTAATTATCTTAGTTTGGAGGAGCAGGGTAACCTGTGATCATGGGGCCACAGTCCCTTTCTAATCCCCATACTGAGGTCACCTGTCAGGATGACAATGCCTCCCCAGCCTGCTTATGGAGGATCTGAAGAAGCAATATCTGTCCCACAAGCCAGATTCTAGTTCAGATAATGCAATATAAAACTGGAGTAGTGCTTAGCTATAGCGTACGCCTGTGGCCTCTCCTAGTGCTATACCAGTTTCTAAGTCTTGCTTGTGTTCCTGTTATCCTTTTCCCAGTGTGTCTCCTGGTTTCGGACACATTTACAGATATTTGCTGTTAACGGTGACCTTGTACCAGTAATCACATCAACTTTGACTTGCCCTGTGTAAATTCACCTAGAATCAGCCATGTGTTGATTAGAAACCTCTTAGGTCTCTGCAGTGGTGGAGTTCTGTCAATAGAACAGCCCCATTGCTAGTTTGACTATGTTTGGAAGAGTGAACTCATCCTTAATTCAATGATTGTTGAAATGAAACAGAGAAATATTTATCTAGCTAAAAGCCAGCTTACTTGGCTCATTTTATGGCCATAGCGAGGTCAGATGAGGAGAACAAGAAATTTCTTTGGGAAGGGAATATCTTAGGCACTGTTTAACATCCAAACGCTTTGCTGACACCTGTCTCAGCATCTGCTCATGTTGACACAAATGACAATAGGGTCGCTAATAGATTAGAGACCTGCTCATAGTGAAATGTTGGGACCCAAGTCATTTTGGCACTCTTTGTAGGCACCTGACGGTTTAACTCCCTGAGTACTGGATTGTGGTGTGAGTAGAATTCTCTTTCTTAGGTACACTGTAGATGCTGTTTCTATAGCGTTTGTTTATCTAAACCAATTCCAGGTGTAATACAGTCCATGGCAGAATATGACAGGGAAATGGTTGCTTTTCCGAAACTGGCTTGAAGGACTCCAAAATAGCCGAAGTCTTGCCCATAGAAGTATTTTGAGAGGACTGAGGCCACCAGTTCAGCAGGAGACGGCATCTGAATGAATGTTTGGACGAATGGAGAGCATTCGTTAATTTGTTATTTCGTTCAGCTTTGCGTTTGGAGTTTGGATGAATGAACGAAAGAGCTGATATTCGTCCAAAAATGAATGCACAAGTCTAAATTCTAGGCAAAACATTTTAGATGCATTGCATGATGTTCACCTTGTGAATACCATGCAGTAATTTTATTTTGGACATGATACAGCTTTTTCAGGGCTCAATGAAATCAAGCCAGACATGAATGCCATTATCACTTCCACCTGCATTCTATCACCTTAATTTGTACATTTGTACAGTATTGGAGCAGACCTCTCTATCCAGTCATCCTCTGCATCTGTTAAGATTACACACTTCATTTCTCTCCCTCCCATCCAGAGTACATTCTGCTTTCTGTTATTATTCAGATCTATTTTGGGCCCCTTTTTAAACTCTCAATCTGGTTCCTTAAACCAAAACTCCATCTTCTAAGAGGCAAGGATTTGTGTATTAATGGTGAGTGCGCAACTCAAATCTGGACTGAAACTGGAACAGAAAGATCTTTTCATATGATATAAAAATAAAACATATATTTTATTATATAGATTATACCACAAGGATAGAAAACTGCTGCCATACTAGCTTCCATCTACTCTCCTGATATCTTCCCAGGCTTGCCTATCCCTGCCTTACACCAGCATCAGTGGGGAATTAAATGACAGTAAGTCTCTGTATTGACTGAAATTTGAGTTTGAGCTGCTTAGGATCATACAGTAAAACTCGGGTCAGTTAAAGTACAATCTCTGTGTACTGAGGATGAAGTGGGCTGCAGGTCTGGCTCAACTCTAGGAATAAGATAGGCAGCCGGCTATAGCACTAAACTGCAATGGATGCCATGCCAAATGCAAGTGGCTTTAATCATTGGTTATTTACAACAGGGTCATGACTATCAGACTGCTTTTTAGGTCAGACTGGCAGACTGCTGACTAGCAGTCACAGGACACCTTAGTCTTTTATTAGGCATTTCACTAGGTTAATGCTAGACATTCTCTTGGGCCCACGTTACGGCCACCTCTTGGAAACAATGGTACGCAAAGAAACAATGCTTGGAAACTACCCAAAGTAATCTGATCCAGCACAATTTCTGAGTACAGTGGGCAATCTATGTTGACATTAAAGATGGGAAACAAGAAGGGTTAAAGTGATACCATTTATTGGCTAACAGAGTTTGCAACCAAACCAGCCAATAAATGGTATCATTTTTACAATACTTGTTTTCTGTTATTCCACGGCTAACACAGTACTACTCCTTTACCGACATTAAAGATGACCATTTAAAAATTCTAAACCCCAGCTTTTCCTTTGAATTTAATTTGGCAAAAAGTTTCACATGAGTTCAACCAGTTCTTCAAACTTTTAACACAACTATTATTGAGCTTCCAGGTTCACAGTGATAGGGGCGTAACCCAAAAGTTCAAAGATTACAATACAGCAGTGAGATGTTTTCCCAATACTACATTATTATTACCTCTTACAAGTGTGTGTGTTATTAAAGGTTTGCATTCTTCTGTTTTCACAATACACATATTTCTCTGAAGTGGGGGACGCAGAGTGATTTCTTCCAGACCTGTTGTATGTATGGTTTCTAGTGAAAAAAAAAAAATAGAAATAACTTCACATATTTTACCTAAAATGTGGTTGATTTACACCTAAATTCCTGGAAGTCAGTCCAAGTCAGGCACATCCCCCTCACATCTAAGATTCCTGTATACACACCCTTAATCTTTTAAGCGGATCCTCTACTGTTATCCTTGAGAGCCATCAAATTGAATATGTGTTTATACTAGAGTTAGTTATGCTATGTATTTAGGCGGAATTATCAATCCTGCATCCACCGTAATTTCTTGGAGTTGACTTTAAAATGAAATAACTTTGTGTACTCATGTTTAAGATTTTTACGTTGAAAGGGGATATAACTTCGGGGGCATAAAAAAAAACGTAGGCACTGTGAAGTTGACGCGACCCAAGAGCCTGCATTCAGACTATAATGTTTTTGGGAAGATCAATCAAACAGTAAAAGTGGTTTTGTCTTAAAAAAAAATCCTTAATTGCACATGGCGGGGAAGCAGCCCCCTCCTAGGGCCTCTATGCACTGATTCTAAGCAGATGTAGTGCTGGGAGAATTCGCACAATACAATACAGAGTATGTCTTCAAACACAGCCAGGCCTCCAGGAAGGAAGCGTGTAGGGGAGTGCCCACCATATGAACTACTAGCAATGTATCCAGACCAAAGGGGAGGATATCATTTAACCTGTTATTATATAAGCCATTTAGCCGTCGGTGTGCTGAGGGATGCACTAAGCTAGCTGCAGCCATGCCATAGTGATAGTTCATAATCTTATTTGTTTATGGAAATAGATGTGTACAATAGACATGTAACCTTTTATTTAAGTTCAACGGGCTAAATTTAGGGGTGACCAAAACTCAAGTAATACACTGTTCACTTCCCTGGTATTCAAAGGGTTAAAGATGATATTATGAGTTAAAAAATGGCCTTACAATGGAGCATGTCTTACAATGGAGCATGCAGAATTTTGACCACAGTGATCAGTTGCAGATACAGTAGCTTGTAATGTATGGGGAAGAGGGGGCAGGTTTAGGTCTTCAAAGAAATCTCCTGTTTATATAGCGAGCCAGAGCAGTGTGGCTGGGCCCCTGAAATCTTTCAGCACCCTGTCCTATCCTTTCATTTCATTGATACAGCTCCTGATAACAATTCCCAGTCCAAGATTTCAAAGCATTGCTTCTTTCTTCAATCAAAGGCAGAAGGCATGGAAAACAGGCAATTCTGGATCAAACACAGTGGCACAATGTCTGTTTACAGCATAGTTATATCTAAAAATAAAAAACACCAATTGTACAGATCACAGTCAAAAAACCCTGTAAGTGGGACTGCTGTATCCACTGACCTACTTTATCTAATGACCAGTATCAAAGGGTATACATAATTATCAGGCCATGTAGACTATGTAGTTAACAAGGGTTTCAGAATCAAAGTTCGCATTTTCTTTTATTTGTGGTAGGGGTTAAGGTGATGAGAAAACCCTTCCACTTAAAATTTATGGGGTAACTAAGGCATTATTAAACACAAATCTACACAAACCAGACAAGCCGGAAGACTTTCTTTTCCCACAGAAATCCAAAACTTACAATACTACCAGGCCAATTCTTCTGCACTCCTTTCATTATTGCCCACATGTCCCCTGAGACAGCACTACTTTGACAGCACCCAAAGCACTTGAAACAGCACCCACCTTGCAACCACCATCCTTGCTAAGGCACCCATGGGTCTTGCCAGAGCACCAAGATTGCATTCACAGGTTTTTCTAGAGCATTCAGCTCCAGTGGGCCCTAAGCAGAAGTTTAAATTGTGGGTCACTCATTTGGAAAATTGTTGGAATAAGGTTAAGCGCTAGTTGTAAGCGTGAAACGCGTATGCTTTTTTCCACTGGGTGATTTCACTCCATGCTTCACTTTGGCCAAAATTTCTTATATTAATTGACAATCGCCTTTCAAATTGCAGACTTGGTTTTGGTTATTCATTGCGATCGACCTCCTTATTTCCCTGTTTGTGAGTTGCAATAAGGTTATAATATCTTGTATATGCAACTTGCGGTTTTTGTGGATTAGCAGGATCGAGATTTATATCCAAAGAGCTGTGTTTGATCCAGCAGGATCTTTATGCATATGATTACAACATACAAAACATTTTAGGCATTCAATCTTTCACTAGCCAACGCGGATAGGCATTTGTCCGTATTATGTGTTAAAGTCTGGGAAGGTCCATATAACATTGTTAAATTGTACATCACAAAGTACAGTTAATGTCCACTATGAATAATGTGAGTGGCTACCCTTGTATGGCACCCCTGCTCTTTTAATTTCATATGAAATGAATAAATAATGTATTTTTAACATGTTTCTCTAATTACTATACTAACTTAGCTCACAGGCTGTTAGATGTACCAGCTCTGGATGCTGAGTATCTTCTTTGGAAGAGTTTTTTTCTGAAACTCAATGAACAGAGAATTTGCCACTTTCTTCCAAACTGTCTCTCCGATTGCACAGACCTTCAGAGAGTTAAAAGATTGGTTGAATGGTTTTCCTAGTTTTAAAATCCAACGATCCTAAATGGAAATAAAACAATGACAGCAATCTAACCATGGATGAGTTTAATTTAAACCATACAACTGTTGTTTCTGATACCTCGGATATCCCTTTATTGTCATATCTATACGTGCATAATGGAAGGGTTAGAATATAACGTAAACAGTATCCCTAGGAAAGATGTAAGCATATTCCTTGGAGGAATGTAATTGTTTTAATGTAAATAATATTCCAAAAAGAAAGGTCAAAAAATCCCCTAGTGTGTTGAGATGTCTTTGACAGAATAAAGGCAGCTAGTTTTAGCCAAACTATTTATAAACATTCACTGCACCTGATTCAGTGACACAAAACATCACTAATTACTGTTTTTGAACTCATATTTTTCCATCGCAGTATATGAGATTCAATGATATGAGATAAATTAACTCCAGCTATTGAATAAACCTCACTGACATCTAGAATCCAATGTAAATGCTACACAATTCTATTACATAAACACAATTAGGGATCTTTACTAAGAGGTGTAAAGTGAAGTGTTATTTATTACTGTATTTACTCGAATATAAGACTAGGTCTTACATTCGAGGTTTGTCTTATAATCAGTCCTCAAATCAAGGTCTAACTATAAGACTGGGATGCAGGTCCCCCACAGATCTGCCGAGGATCCGCCTCACAAACAACCGGTGGATGTCTGCGAGATTGCATCCTCTGCTGCTGCCCGGCACCTCCGACGGGACTTCTATGGCGGAAGCTGGGAGGTCATGTGACTTTCCAGTGGTCTGTCTTAGACTGAAGTGTAGGGCAGCATTGGGAGGTTGTCTGCACGCATCACACAAACATCCACCGGATGATAGATTCCATTACTGGAAAACTAGATCTAAAGTCACTAACTACATTTATATGTTACATTTTTATACAATAAATTTTTTTTATATAAAAATAAAAAATCCCATGCTTCAGCAATTACTGGGCATAATAACATTAAACCTTAGACACACCTCTTTAATGCTGGTGCCCTTCAGTTGAAGACGATGAGTCAACACCAATCAGTATGCAATTTCAATAAAAGGATAATATGGGCAATCACAGCGTATGAAGGTAATCAACTTGCAATCTATTTGCAGAAGTGAATCATTACTGTGGAAAGCATCTTTTTTTCTTGTCATAAGCTGACAATTAATGTTTCTACCACTTATTTAAATCTAAGAAGTCACATGACAAAAAGTTCAGGAGCCTATCACCACTTGTGCTGCAGATGCCACTCATATGAGAGCACAAAGTGCAACAGTTTATCTGTAAAAAAGCAGCAGAAGAGGAGAGAGTGCCAACATTGCACACTGCACATTGTTATAATATATGTTAAACGACATATAACATAAAAAAATGATAATCATTGTGAATAGTGAAAAAATATTTATAGTGCAAAAGTGTGTATGATTGTATAAATGTTGATTAAAAAATAAAGTGATTTAGAATAAAAACACCAGTTATAGATCGAGGTGATAGATAAAACAGATTGCCGGTAATTACAATCAGAACATACCTATATCCAATTTAAAGCACTTCCTGTATTCAGAAAAACTACTATGAATGGCAAATTGATCTTACATGTCATAAAAACAACACTGACACATATACTAGTTAATGGTGTTAAAACCAAACGTGCATAACGTTACATAATAATGCTACATTGATTCATTCAAGTGAGTACCTAGGTTATATTGTAATTGTTAATGCACAATTTCACAGCTACAACACAATATTAATCACTTAGTTAAACAAGCAAATATAAGGCTCCAAATGAATTAATTTATTTATATTTTAGCGGTTTATTTATAAGAGTCAAAGATTTATTAATTCTAACAATTTCCTATGTTTCAAATTTTATACACTTTGTGTAATTGACAATTGTGTGGCCTCAAAATGCTAAGATAATGTAGGTAACTAAACTGGCTACTATAAAATAAAACAGACAGAATTATTGTTCTGTGAATATATTATAGGGGGCGCAAAAAAGAGTGAGAAAGAGGGGGAAAGAAACACATATCAAAAAAGATAAAAGTCCTTGGAGAAAAAGATATTAGAGTATATCCAAAAAGTGAGAAAAGAAATGATAGAAAAATAAACAAATGTAGATAAGGGAACGTTATAGAAATAGACTGTAAACTTGTTTTTTTTATTAATTATTTGTAGTCCCTACACATCTTGTTATTTTAGGACTGTAGCTAAAAATCAGGCCCTGATACAAAGACATGTATTTGCCAATATCCTGGGCTCAATCAAAAAATCCCCATAAACATTATTAAGTCACAGCTGGTGTATTCCTGGCACAATTTATAAAAGGTCAAATCAAAACAGTTAGTTTAATCAATAGATAGGTGAGCGTAGTTACAGGTACCTCCGAGTAGCTACAGTGCCCTTAGTTTCTGTTGTGTAAATCAGAATAAATGCAAAATTGTTAAGATAATCACTGGGTACTTTGGCTTTTGGGTTTGGTTTTCTAACCTTCCAACCTTGCAGGCGATTGTTTGTGAAGGTAAATTATGAGCCAAATTGTTCCCATGAAAACTAATGGAACGTTTCTCCTAATTACTACACTTTTAAAACTCTGCCCCCCAACTGAATAACATTTTATGATGTAAAAAAGAATCTATACAGAGAGGGATAAATGCAGGTATGACATATTGTGTTAGGCCCAGAGCCCCCAGTATACCCTGCGCCGGGGTTCTATCTCCAGGGCTGCATCCTTGGGTCCTGTGTCCTCTCACAGTGCGATTGTGCGGCAGTGAGTTAGGCTTCATCCCGGGCCTAGATGACGTCAGGGGGCGTGTCCTGCCTCCGGCAAGTGCACCATCACATGGGAGGTCCTACGGTGGGGCCTTGGGTACTCAGCCCCTATATAAACCCCTTGCTAGTATCACTCCCTGCTTGCTTGTTGAGCTTGTTGGTGATACTTTAGTCCCCTGCATTTTGTCTATCTTTATTGGTTTTGACCCTTGGCTTTACTCTACAACTGTCCTCCATTCTCCTGCCCTCTGACCTCGGCCTGTCTACATGCTCAATATTCATTGCTGCCTGCCTCAAGCTTTTGGACTGTCCCTTGATTTCTCCTTTCCCTTGCCCCTTTTATCTGATGCTTCTTCAGTCAGGGCCATCTTTAATATTGATTGGACCCTGGGCAAGCTTTTGCTTGGGAACTCTGGAACCTGCCCCCCTCCCCGGCATGCAATCACACCCTCCATCTCAATAATCCTCCCCCCCCCCCCCCCCCCCACACACACAAAAATAAGCACACACACAATTGGACTTTTATTACAGTGAGTACTTTTATTGCAGTGTATATTAAGTGTAAAATTGCAATGTATAAACTGTATATATGGATCAAAATGTGTATATATGGCTGCAATATACAATATATACCTCCTTACTATGCAAAACTGCTCATTACCTAAATTACAAAGGTATACAGGGATTTTAGAGAGCACTTATATATGTTCATATATATTTATACATATCTATACACATCTCTCTCTCTCTGTCTCTCTCTCACTATGTGCATTTATACTTATATGAACTTCTTAATATTATATTCAACTATTTTCATATGTAATAAAAATGAAGAGTTGCATTTCTTGTTTTTATTCCCTTTTTCTGCACCCACCTAAAGGACTTAACACAGCCCCATCAAGTAGCCACAGCACTTGTCTTGCACTCATGTTGCACCCACAGAACTTGTCATGCACCGATATTGCACCCACAGCACTTGGCTTGCAGTCATATTGCACCCACAGCACTTGTCATGCACCGATATTGCACCCACAGCACTTGGCTTGCCCTCATATTGCACTCACACAGTTTGGCATGCCACAGTGTCAATTTGCCCCACAGAACATACCACAGAGTCACTTTGTCACACTGAACAAGACACATTATTTTGCTCCAAAGAACATGCCACAGTCACGTTGTCATTAACATATGCAACAGACAGTTTGCCTATTACAATATGCCACAGCCAATTTTCCCATCAATATGCCAGTATTATTTTGCCATTAATATTCCAGTATTATTTGCCATTAATATACCACAGACAATTTGACTATTAATATACCAGTATTTTTGTGTCATTCAAATGCCAGTAATATTGTGCCATTAAGATGCCAATATTATTTTGCCATTTAGATGCCAGTGATATTGTGCCATTCAGATGTCAGTAATATTGTGCCATTAAGATGCCAGTAATATTGTGCCATTAAGATGCCAGTATTATTTTGCCATTCAGATGCCAGTATTATTGTGCCATTAAGATGCCAGTATTATTTTGCCCTTCAGATGACAGTAATATTGTACCATTCAGATGCCAGTATTATTGTGCCATTCAGAAAGTACAGTAATATTGTACCATTAAGATGCCAGTCATTTTCTGCCATTCAGATGCCAGTATTATTGTGCCATTCAGATGCCAGTAATATTGTACCATTAAGATGCCAGTAATATTGTGCCATTATTATCCCAGTATTTTTGTGCCATTCAGATGCCAATAATATTGTGCCATTAAGATGCCAGTATTATTGTGCCATTCAGATGCCAGTAATATTGTGCCCAGAGGCGGCTCTCTAATTAGGCGAGTTAGGCAGCCGCCTAAGGCCTCGCACTCACGGGGGCCTTGCGGCTGCCTAACTCACCTTATTGCCTTTGATGTAACAGGGAGCTTAACAATGCCGTTAAGCTCCCTATTACACTAACCTGGGACGTTTCCTCCGTGCATCTTCTCTCCTGCACGGAGGAAGGAAGCTCCAATTGCGTTTTTTTTTTTTAAAAGTTTAAAAAAAATAATAAAACGCGACCGGAACTTCCTTCCTCCGTGCAGGAGGGAAGATGCACGGAGGAAACAACGGAGAGTGGCATGGAGGTAAGTACTAGGGAAGGGGGGAGGAGGGTGGCACAAACGAGCAAAGCCTGGCATAATGAGTGGCTAAATATTGGCACAGTGTGGGGCAAAATCCTGGCATAATGAGATGAGGGGCAAAATCCTGGCATAGTGAGAGGCAAAATTCTGGCATTGTGAGGGGCAAAATTCTGGCATAATGAGGGGCAAAATCCTGGCACAGAGTGGCAAAATCCTGGCATAGTGAGAGGCTAAATCCTGGCATTGTGAGGGGCAAAATAGTGGCATTATGAGGGGCAATATCCTGGCATACAGTGGCAAAATCCTGGCATATTGAGAGGCAAAATTCTGGCATTGTGAGGGGCAAAATTGTGGCATAATGAGGGGCAAAATCCTGTCACAGAGTGGCAAAATCCTGGCATATTAAGGGGCTGAATCCTGGCATAGAGTGGCAAAATCCTGGCATATTGAGGGGCAAAATTCTTGCATATTGAGGGGCAAAATCCTGGCATAGAGTGGCAAAATCCTGGCAAATTGAGGGGCAAGATCCTGGCATAGAGTGGCAAAATCCTGGCATATTGTGGGGCACAATCCTGGCATAGAGTGGAAAAATCCTGGCATATTGAGGGGCAAAATCCTGGCATAGAGTGGCAAAATCCTGGCAAATTGAGGGGCAAGATCCTGGAATATTGTGGGGCACAATCCTGACATATTGTGGGGCACAATCCTGGCATAGAGTGGAAAAATCCTGGCATATTGAGGGGCAAAATCCTGGCAGATTGAGTGGCACAATCCTGGCATAGAGTGGCAAAATCCTGGCATATTGAGGGGCAAAATCCTGGCATATTGAATGGCTTAATCCTGGAATATTGAGGGGCTAAATCCTGGCATATTGAGGGGGTAAATCCTGACATATTAAGGGGCTAAATCCTGGCATATTAAATGGCTAAATCCTGGCATATTGAGTGGCAAAATTCTGGCATATTGAATGGCTAAATCACAGTGCATCCGGTGCTGTGAGGAAGAACAAAGTGCCAATCTTCTAGCACAACGTGGTCTGTGAGATCACTTTTAACATTGAGCACCTTTCCTTCTGGCTGAGTGTTTCTGTTAGTGTGTGATTGTGTGCTTTCTGAGTGTGTCTGTGAGTCAGTGTGTGCTGGCTGAGTGTATCTGTGAGTGTGTGCTGGCTGAGTGTGATTGTGTGCTGACTGATTGTGTCTGTGAGTCAGTGTGTGCTCACTGAGTGTGTCTATGAATGACTGTGTGATATGTGTTAGTGTTCACATTTAGGACACAGCAATAACAATGTGAGTTAGTCAGCCGCACACAATTTTATCTATACCAAATGTTTATAGATGTTTGTAGAATAATTATGAGACAAATAAAATTCTAGGAGCTGTTCATTTCTAGAAGCTGGGATTTGAGTCTGATCTTGAAATATGCTATTTCTACAGTTCATTTTTATTATCACTTGCATATATTTTATTTAATAATGTGTGTCCGTGAGGGCCTCATGTTCGACTTTCGCCTAAGGCCTCACAAGGTCTAGAGCCACCTCTGATTGTGCCATTCAGATGCCACTATTATTGTGCCATTAAGATGCCAGTAATATTGTGCCATTAAGATGACAGTAATATTGTACTATTAAGATGCCCCAGCCAATTTGCACATGAAGATGCCACAGTTAGGTTTTCTATTAATAGGCGAAAGTTACTATGCTCATTATATAACACCCTCCTTCCCCCTTCCCCAGTACTTACATCCTGGCTGTTCCGTGTCCCCGGATGTCTCCTCCGTGCAGTCTTCCCTCCTGTACGGTGGAGGGAAACATAGTCAAGGTTTTTGTTTTTTTTAAAGTTCAGCAGCGCGATGCGCTTGTGAAGATGGCACACGAGGGCCCATGGGGCAGCTGCCTTAGGCCCCCCAGGAGTAACTGCGCCCGGGGCAGCTGCCCCGTATGCCTCACGTTAAAGAGGGCCCTGCCTTCAGTGGTCCTAGTACTATCCTGTTGCCATCTAAGCTCGGTACCAATTGCTGTGTAAATTGTTGGCGCAATATAAGCAAGACAGATTTGTGGACAGATAAGGTATAGAGACTGTATACAATAGACAATAGGATAGAAATATGAAATGTGTGATAAAATAATACAACTCTTTTTAGACATTCAATATATTTATACGCCACTTAAATTCAAATTGAATTTAAGTGGGGTATAAATATATTGAATTTCTAAAAATATATGTTTTCATTTATCCAATTTTTTATAGATTGTAGATCACTGCTTTAAAGAAATGAATGAATGGTTCACTAATTGAGTTTGGTCACACACATATTGGGTGGTATTACCAACTGTTTTTATATTATTTATATTAATTAAGTTCTATCTTAATAACGGTTATCACTTGCATATTTACTATTATGTCATTTTTATTTGATACACTTTATTGTGCACAATTAAATATATTAAGATGTAATATTTACAAATATTTAAAATTATTTATTCTCAGTTTTTTTTCTTCCTGCAACCATATTATACTTAATTTTTTGAATGCTTTTGACCTTTTCTCTCATTGGTTGCTTATATGTTTAAATAGCACGTTTGTTACACTTTTGACCAAGCATGGAAACACGCGAAATGCGTCAAGTGCGTTCATCCCACTACCTGCTGTGAATTTATGTTTTGATCACTGCCATTAAATACTATTTTTTTTCGTGAAGTGCCAGCCTTTTCTTCACATCTTATGGTTTAAAAAGCTCAGTCAGCTATAGCTGCACCCTGAAATCCGCAGACAAGGTATCACCCTTCCATAGTAACATAGTAACATTTTGTGCCTTGGTGGAGCCCAGGATATCTCCGTTCGGAGTAACCAATTAGTTTGTGCCAATATAAAGAACTCTGCTGTGAAATGCACAGAGAACAAAAGGTAATCCGTTGAGACTGGAAGAACAAAGATTTAATAGGTAACAAAGGATTCTTTATGGTAAGGACAATAAAGGTATGGAATTCACTGCCAAGAGAGGTGGTACAATCAAATACAATAGATGCAAACAAAAAGGTTCTGCATTTTTTAATATATAAAAGCAGAACATACAAGGCTGTATTTAATAGAATCAATATTTATAAATAGAGCTACTTGATCCAATGAGAAAATGGATACCTTTTAGAATTTCAGAAGGAATGTGACCCCTATGTGGCAAAATGTTAAATCAATTAATTAGGTTTCTTTGGCTTATTTTTTGGATCAACAGCAGGGAGAAGGATAGCTACAAGGATTGGACTTGATATGTTTCAACTAAAATTACTATGGGCTGTATTCACTAAAGAGAGAATTGCAGGGAATTGAGAATGGAATGTTAAACTTAAGGTCAACTGAATGGGAAAATGTTTCCAGCTCAGCTACTTTGGCCTTAAGTTTGAAATCTCTTTCATGAATAGAGCCCTTTGTTACTGATTTTATCAGGACAGAATAAAATACAAAGATACAGATAAATATTATAGATATTAAACAGATAGATTAGCAATAGAATACATGTTTTAATATAGATTTATATTTTTATATATTTAGATAATAGAGTATATATGTAGTAAATGCATATATTAGATAGAATAGATAACTCAAGATATACACAGATATAGAATGTGCATGCCAATGTCTGTACATGCTGCATACTGCACACACACGTAATAGACTCAGTTCCATGTCATTACTTTTACATCTAGAATTGTCTTTCAGATTAATACATAAGCCCCAAGGGTCCTACCGACCCATTCCTGCCTAGTCTTGTCGCTTTCACCCCCCAGTCAGACTCTCCTTGGGATCCCTAACTCTGGTTACTAAGCACAGTGCGTCCATGACAACCAGACATCGCCCTCCTCCCAGTCACGTTCTTTTTTCGCCACTGGTTGAAAGGTTGATTGACAGAGAGAAGCTTCTTGCTGACTAGCTGTCTGAAATGCCTGTATTAAAACGTCATATAGGCGGGGAAAATATTGCTATCGACTGGTTGTGCAGGGATGCTCAGAACTCGTATCACAAGCTGCAGCATCTAAAAGCACCGCTGCACCTCAGCACCTGCCTGCTTTCCTGCAGGTGAGTCCTTCACTGTCTCATGCAAACCAAACATTAAATATTAGCGTACAAACAATTGTTATTACTGTCATACTACAAGTGTTATTGTTAGAATTAATAATTGTATAACTATTTATCGCCAAATAATTACTGTTTGGAAATGTATGTGTGTATATATATATATATATAGATATATATATATATATATATATATATATATATATATATATATATATATATATATATATATATATATATATATATATATATAATTTGAAATGTTTATATTGTATATTGTGTTAAGAACTTTTTTTTATATATGTATAAATTCATGTCATATTATTATATTTTTAGTATTACATATTACATTTACAGTGGAAAAAGAGCATAACATGTTTCATATATATGACATCATCTTGTTGCATGAAATGCAAATTGCTCATTCTACACTGTACTATTATCTTTGCATATGATGCCACATGGTAATGTCAGGATTAAGACATTTTCACTTTGTCCATGGATTTGCTTGCAATTCTACTAATAAAAGTTAAAAAAAAAATCTATACTAACAAAGCACACAATATTTCTATATTCTGATGTCCTTTATTACGTTAGAGTAAATAAAATAAATTTTACTTTTTTCATATCAACTAATTAAATGGATCTAAAAAAAAAAGGCAAGACAGTTGGAAAAAAGATATGGCCAGTTTTCACTCCATTGCCCTCTGCGGGAAATTCAGATGGTTGACCTCCAAGATCTGTGGGGGTCAAGGGTGTCTATGTTTTCAAATACTTTATGGATTATAGTCAAACTTTATTTTATCATCATTTATTCAGTGTCATTGACATCCACATTCCTTTTATCAGAATGTTTTAGTAATGCTACTCATTCTGCCATTAATTAAGATCTTTGATGACATTTTTTACACAAATGGCACTAACTACTAAGCCTAACTCTATCAGAGTTAGGGTAAAGAAATAAGTGTTGCACCACCTGAATAGTAGCGTAATCAAAAGAGTTATGGTTAGGGAGTTACTTTAGACTGCTAAGGTAAGAGCTACAGTAGAGGAGTGTGCTCAGATGAAGCACAGTTAAGCTGTGGTAACTAAGTTATGGACACTAAGGAGATCTCCAGAAGGGCCAGAAAGAGGTCAGTGAATAAAATACCATAAAAATGAGCGTTGCAATGGATTATATATATATATAATGAGCAATTTTTGCACAAATGTCTGAAAGTGGAAAAATCATTGGGAACATTCCAATGATTTCCATGGTGATTGTTTCAATTTTATAACTTTGCCCATAATTGCTCTTTAAGCATAACCCCCACAAACTGAATGAAAATGGCCTGACACCTAGAAGCATAGTAAGAATTCTTAAATGAAAATGTTTTATTTTGATGTAATAATTACCACCAATTCAATCCATAACCTTTGTCTGTCTGTCAAGGAAATGTATTCATTCTCTCATTCGGTGTTTGTAGAAAATAAACCATGCACATAATATTATGTTCATTTAAAAGTGTTCTCTAGAATAAGAAGTGTTGTAAGAACATCAAGTATATGTTTGCAAGAGATAAGCATGTTTATCATTGTGATTAATAATCATCTGTGGTGCATCTTGGTACAGTTACAAGAACAGAAAGGCCTCTTGGGTGGCATTGCTTTAACTCCATAGAGAGAATAGAATGAATCTGCAGCGAAATAGGATCACTCAGTACTGACAATTAAATGGTGTTGACATGCTTTTTATCAGGGGATAATTGTAGCTATCACTTACAAAAGAAGACTTTTCAGTTCCGGTCCTCATTGAGCAAAGAAAATGCTTCTCATAGAGTTACACTATAGGCTTCTATTTGCTTTAAGATGGATAAAATGGCATCAGTACATTTGTTATAAGTGATAGGGGTGACGTGGCTTCCTTCTACTAATTCTGTCTTATTAGGGTTATTTTTTGGGATAATAGTCCACGCATGAGTTAGTACCAAGGTAGCAACAATGATATAAACAATAAGATACAATGTATTTTATTTGGTTTATGGTTGATGAGCTCACAAGAGATTAATGTGCATATGTAGAAATCCTTTTACAAATATACTTTTTCTTGTTGACTGTAGAGATAATACATTGGCTGTAGATGTAGTAGATGTAACATAGTGAAACTTGTTAATGCAATATAAAGCTACAGAACTGTAATGCCTTTAAACCTTTATGACACCTGATCTACTCAAATATGTTTGGCTAGAGGCAATATCCAATTCCAATATTGCCCTGGTAACCACACCAACTCAAGACTGGTTGTCCTATTGGGATCTAGACAAACAAAGGCAGATAACTACATTTATTTAAATTAATACTCTTTTCTCTCTTAAAATAGGAAACTTCTGTTACATGCCTATCAGTCAACATGGAACTCTTGGGATCAACACTGACCGCAACATATGCTCGACCCAGACCAACAGCCACCAACTTTCTACCAGCCATTTCCACAATGACCTCAAGTTACAAGAATCGTTTCCCCCACTATGCCCTGAGCCATAGTTTGAGTCTACCTTGGCGCCCAAGCACATACTACAAAGTGGCATCAGTAACTCCCACTCTTGCTCCACTCTCCAAGAGCACCCCAGGGTTAAGCCCAGCTCAAATACTTCCTTTTCCATCTAACAGAACAGCACTTTTTACCAGGTATACTCCAGATGACTGGTACAAATCCAATCAACACAATTACCGGGAGTCAGAGTCTTCCAGACGCAGTGCGGAAAGGCTACGTCTTGACACAAGTCGACTTATTCAAGAGAAGGATCAGAAGACAAGAAAGATTCAGAATGACACTAGTAAAGACTTGGGAGAACGGGTCAATGATATTGCATTTTGGAAATCGGAAATCATTCATGAAATCGATCAGATGATTGGTGAGACAAATGCTCTATCTGAAGTCAAGAGGAGGTTGGAGAGGGCATTAGCAGAAACAGAGGGACCACTGCAGGTAACCATAAAAAGATTATTTGGTTCTGTAAGGAGGTGGGAATGATGATATCATTTTGCTTACCCATTTCCTGTCCAAAACACAACCTTAGCTGTTTTGCACAACTGTGTCTATCCAATCATTCTTAATTGTATCAGCCCCTACACAATTGATGTAAGGCAAATCCATTCATCCACAAACTATGTTGTATAATTGTATTTCTAGTACATAGGTATTGCCATTACCATAGGTGGTAGGGGTAACAGTAAAATTCTCTCTGTGGAGAATCTCATGCTTCTGTGGAGAAGGCTCATGCTTCTCTCTGTGGAACTCTACATAATCGCCCACTTTGAAAACCTGGAAGTGAGTGGTCCTGATGGATTATCTGGTCCAATTTAGAGATATTCTAAACAAACAAGAGTGAACATACATATTTGAATGCATAAGTGAATAATAAGGTCTCTTAACCCCCCAGTAAAGCACATTTTAAAATCACTGACACATATAGACATAAGAAGCGGAGGTCTGTGTCCGAAAAGCTGTGAGGGTTGGCACAAATGCAGAACTATAATTAACTGGCATTAGCTTATGAAGGCTATTACATTAATCATTTAAAGATGAACTTTGGATTGAATTGAGGGAAATTAGGGTAGCTGTTGAAACATATTTACAAATGTTATGCCATCTAGGTGTAGAGAATGACTTCATATCTGCAGAGGGTGGGGCAAATACAGTGTCATAAATTGTTATCCCTTCCATTTAAGTGTTATAAATGTATATTTCAGGGTGTAACACAAACTACAGATAAGTAACTTATTCTCTGGGTCCTAACTTACTTTGTAATACAGATTCCACCATGACTAGGGTTGCCACATATTATTTGCAAAAATACCGGCCATCCTATTGCCTTCATATACTTAGCATTGGCCTCAAGTCAATGTTTTACCAGCCTTTAAGTAAAATGCCAGCTGGGTGGTGCCCCTAAGTATGACCAACCTCCTGCCCTTGTCACTGATGTGACCAATCTACAGTTGAAAAAATAGGGTGTGGATATCATAGGGGTCTATTCACTAGAATTAAAAAAATAGCTAGAGGAGGTCGAATTTGGTGGTCGTCTTTCATTTTGAGACAAAGTCAAATTTGACCTCCAAACTCGACCTCCTCGAAGAATTCACAAAAGAAAACTCGTGATCCGTGTTCACCCTGGCTCGAAACAACTCGCCAAGTCGACCTCCCATCCTGTCGTCGAGATCCATAGAAAGAATAAAAAATTGGTATTCATGAAAAGTCCCTAGAGGTCAAGTTGGAAGGTTGAATATTACTTAAAAAAAACACTTCTCTCAACTCGTTTGGCAAGACCATTTGTTTCCAATGGGGGAAAAAAATATCACACTGCCATTTATTTTTCAAAGTCAACTTAACTTCTGATCTCAGACGTCGACCTCCTCAGCATACTTTGACTTCGCAAAAATCATAGTGAATACCATTTGTGAGGTTGAGATAAGGCATCCACAGGGGTGAGATATGGTATCCTCTGTTTGAGGTTGTAGGTCGAAACTAATGCTAATCTTGACCTCCAATCTAGAATTTGTTTCGATAGGCCCCATAGTCACAAAATGGGAAAATATGGAAGGAGACAAGCAAATGCTCAGTCCCCTAGTCATTATAACACCTTAAACAAGACAGACAAAGGGCCTAAAAAAATATTAGATCCATTTACATACTCCAATGGAATTTTCATGTATAAGACGGATCCCTGCATATCACAAAACTGCCATGTTGTGCACATCCGTCGAGCTGTGCAGTTTGATTACTTTTATTGCATAGATTAATTTTTCATTTTTTTCCTCTTGGGTTTTCTTTTTTCATTTTTAAATGAGTTGTGTTGCTTAAAGAGTTTTTTTTTTTTTATTTCTATGGGCCAAAGTGAGGACTCAACAAGGAAAAGTATATTTTCAATGGCACTGATATACAATTAAGATAAATGTAACTATTAAAATGAAATTTTTTTCAGGTCTTTTATTATTAGTTTTTACAGATTATGGAATAGCTCCATTTCCTTATCTAAAAGGTACTCTAAAGAGACTGTAGCGAATATATGATAATTTATATGTTCAACAACGTTCTGCATATTATATATTATTACAAACACATGCACAAATTAGGAGGAAAAAAAGTCTCCTATGAAATTACCTATTGCTTAAGCAATTTACACATTTCCCATATAAAAAGCAGTTCACTTAATATTGAACAATAGGGCTAATAGTTATGGTGGTTATCTTTCCTTCCTGAATACCCACATTGCAACCAGACGTCAGCTCTTATGCATGTACTGCTAGGTTCATGGTCAGATGCTGCCAAATACCGTAGTGTCTGCCAACTTTCACACTTGCAATGGAGATTTCTGCATCTATTTTAACACATTACCCACTCTCCTCCATAACCCTTTAACTGCTGCACACCCAGTTTTATTTTTACAGGAAGGGTTTTGAGATATAGATTAAACGATTACCTAATTACAGTTAAGCCTTGTTTGTTAGTACTCACTAAGAACTACTATTTAAAGCACAGCACTTTTGCTTACACGACAAAACCACTTTACAGGACAATCACCTGCTAATGACGTGCTTTTATTGAAGTGCAAGTCATCTGTCTTAATAGCGTAATCTGACATGTATTGACATTTTCTTTATTGACGTTAATGATTCATCAACCTACCCAGATTTATTGCCTAAGAGAAACAGCTATCTGGGGGCATATACTACCCACCCCAATTAATTGTACCTTTTGTAGGAGAACCTACCTGAATTATCTGATCTCAAAGCGTCAGAAAGTTCCTGAATCCTAGTAAGCCCAGGTTTTCTAGAGATTCCTTATGGAATTGTGATCATGAATTAGGCAGGCTAGGTAGGCCGAATGGTTCCTATCTGCAGACACATTCAATGTTTCACTATGTTTCTCTTTCAGTATCCTGATGGAGATTCTCCCTGCTTCTACCATTGCATCTCTATGTACTAAAGGAGGGTAACCATTAACCTTTTATGCACCAGGGATTTACCAGCAGCAGCATTGCGCTAGTGACACTAAATAATGTAAATAAGCAGGATATTTGATGCCCAGGAAGGGATTAAGGTTGTACATTGTATGGCCCATCTAGCACTCAGAAGGCCAATAAAGATCTACAATGCCGCTTGTTAGCTCTCAGGTAACACAGCAGATCTAAAATAATTAGCATTTCTTGTGCTAGCATCCAGCAACACAATTAAAACCCTCGGTTAACCACCTTTAATAAGTATGGAGTGGTGTTATTAATGAGGTCTGCTGTATCAGGTTGCTCTCGGACACCTGTAGCCTGAATCCCCAGAAAACAGTGTAGCCAAGATATTCTCTAACACACCCCAGGCACGACCGCATAACAATACAAATTACAGCACAGACATTGGTTGCTACAAACACTGACAGATAATGAGCCTGAACATTACTCTTCATGATGTTACACTTTCCTCGTTATCAGCTGTGAGCAGAGAGTTATGTTGTATCGATGACTCAGATTACACAAGGTTATGGGATTTCTAGATTTGAAGCCAGAGCTGGATTTCTGTTATTCAGCTGCAGAGACAGAGATGTGGATGATTTGATAAAAAAAAAATAATGTCAGTTCTGGATACTTAACGCTACATAATCTTATTGTCTGTTTCTCTGCTTATCTATTGATCTGTTTGCCCTTAGTTACCATGTGCCCTGCCCTATGTCCTTAACTGCTCTTCATCCTATCGTGTGTCATTCTCATTATCCTCCCTCCCCCCTACTCTGTGTCCCTAACTCCCTTTCATCCCTTTCATTATCTCCCCTTCACCCTCCTCTTTTTCACCTTTCTGCCTTAGCCTGTGTCCTTAACTCCTCTTCATCCAAACCATGTTTATCTCCTCTACCCCATATCATCTTAATCTCCTCTCCCTCATACCCTTCTCTCTTCCTTTCTACCCAGTGATTTTGCCCTTTTCTTACCCCCTCAACCAAGTCAGTTCCATCATTCTTATGTTTTTCTTCCTCCTATCCTGTGCTATCGATCTTTTCTCTCCCTGACCATAACATCTCCCATCCACCATTCCCTTGTCCCCCTATCCCTGTGTGTGAACCCGATCTCAATATTTTAGGTTATTAGTTTGGAGACACTGCAACCGGCATCTAATTCAAGCACAAACCATTACAGCTACCAATGCAAAGGAAAATGTGATGGTGCAATAAACTCTGTATATACACTATTAAGAATGTCTAAGGTTATCCTGAAGAGCATGTCAAGATGCTGCATCCTGATTGTCCTAGTCCATCTAAATTTCCAGTAATAACTTTTAATGATAAAACAAATAGCTCCTGAGTAGATCAATTTATTTTCAAGATCTTTTTAATCAATATTCTTCTTTTAAAATTCTTTATATTTTAAGAAGACAAATATAAACATGCAATAATCATTTATTATTACTGTCATTTATAGTGTAATATATCATTATAATATAGCATATCATATTTCATTTTGTGTGGGGCATGTATTACAGGTTGCCCAGGAGTGCTTGTATAACAGGGAGAAGCGAATGTCAATCGATCTTGTACACGATGATGTTGAAAAACAACTTCTGCAGGTGAGTGACTGACACAAAGATGGAAAACAGCAGAAACATGAACCAACCACTCCCATGTATGCTCTTGTATTATAAAATATTGAAAATGAAGCATTCTTAATATGAAAATATTATTATATTATTATAAGCACATTTTCTGGCAAAACATTGTGTAGCACTGTATGTGTGATATGACTGCAGTACCTCTCCCAGCCTTTAAATTGTTGGGAGGTGCTGTCTGTTATTTCAGTGTATGAACAACATTAGTCATCAACTAATAATTACAACACACCTTGTAATACAAGCCAAAATTATGGGGGTTTTTTTCAACTGAAAGTATACATAATTTCTTATCATAATGTATGCTGTCTTTAAGATGGTAACACAGAATTTGAGAAGATGTATATCAGCCATCCCCATATCTATGTTTCTTCATTTTATCTGCTGCAATACTTCCTATTCAACATCATTTTAACTTCCCTTTGTGTATTATCATCTGCCACTTTCTTTGTGGTGGTGTCTTTCTTTATAGCAACTCAAGACCCCACTCTAGGACAAAAACTTTTTTTTTTAAATGTGAAATAAGTACTGACGTACAAAACAGAGCACATGACCTAGTGTAAAAGCAGGAAAGTTTCTAACTAATATTTTTCCTTTCTGGACTGGACAGGAGGTGGACTGCATCAAATCCTGTCAAGAAAGAATGAAGAGGCACTTAGAGAAGACTGTAGCTCAGCTTGCGTAAGACATTTATTTGTACTTTGCTCTTATATATTGCACAATTGGCACTAGATCTGCAAATCTTAAATACACATAGCAAGATGGAGTTTGGTCATGGCTTTCATGTCATTGCACAGCTCTTGAGCGAGACTATAACATAGCATCAGTGTTTGTGTGTCTCCATGAAAAATGATGACCCACACAGCCGTCGATAAAGTGAGGTTTTTATTATCAACAAACGGCAATGTTGCCCCTGCTTCAGTAACTGGCTGAACATCACAGAAGACATATTCCACCTCAGATGGAGTTCCTTATGAATTATTTGTAGAATACATCTCTCATGATGCTTAGCCAGTGAATCGACTGACTGAGGATCATGGAAAGCATAGTTCTCAGCAAGCTAAAGTGTCTTAAGAGGAACAGGGGAAGAATAGTTCTCAGCAACTGCAGTGCCTTACTATTATCTGTGGACTATGATGCATTGCTAGTCACTTGGTTGACTGAGCATTATATGGACATAGTCCACAATAACTGGAGTGTACCAAGAGTATCTGTGGACTGCATCTACCAGGATGTTAAACAAGCCAAATGGGTCTGAACTTCACAAAGATGGTGGTCCTGTATGAAACACTGACTTAATGCTGCCTCAATCACTTTACAGTTGTAAATGTATATTTAATAGTTGGTGCAGGGGTGCATACATCATCTTTAAAAAACAAAACAAAAAAAAATGTAAACTGTGCCCGCTTTTACTTTATTATCTAGTGATAAACTACAATTCACATCCCTCTCTGGTGTGTCATAGATCATAAAGGTTGTAATTGCTACCAGAGATGGTTAATAAACCCTGGTTAATACAATGTATCAATCCACAGGAAAAAGGTTTACACTGTATCATTTTAGTGGAAGTTCCACTGGAGATGTCTACGATAACACCTTTTGAAGGTGACATGAACACAGACAAAACTACATATCATTGACTTGGGGAGAACAACAGATTTTTTTTTTAAATAAATACGTTTTTAGTGATACTTTTTGCAAATTTAGGTGGGGATGAAAAGGGGTACAGAAAGAAGAAAAAAAAGGGGAGGGGAAGGGAGGCAAGGTGAGGGGGACATACAGTAATGCTCCTGGCGCAGCAAGGCCACAGAGGTTCAGAGGGTGGGAGGGGAGGAACTGTATATGAGGCGGGCCTGATAGGTGAGTGGCAGGAATATACCTGGAGTGCACAGTGAGGCTTCATGGCCCAAGTTAGGTTGTGGGCGTAAGTCAGTGATATATTGGAGTGGATGGGTTCCAGTTTTTTTTACCACTTTGTCTATGCTCATTTCTAGATCATTTACCATTGGATTGCTAATTTTCTCTTTAACTCTTGAACATTGCTCGATTTTATTTCCTCTAGTTCTAACAGAGCAGCCCAGCATGAAATGGAAAGAGATATTAGCGACAAGCAAGCTGCCTTCCGTATAGATGACAAATGCCACAACCTAAGGAATTGTTCTGAAGGCATTGGGTACTACAGAGGCGTGGAACGTATTGATGCAACGTATGTGAATTGCTATCAATGTGAAAGTTTTTGATTGGGATTTGTTAAAGCCACATATGTTTTTCTATAAGCAGATAAAAACAACATTGTTTACATTTGCACATCAGCATTCTAAATTAGAGTATTACGCAGCCAATCAGAACAAATATATATATATACACATCACAACTTGTCACTGGGTTATTTTTTCCTTATATCTTTCGTGTAACAGTTTAGGGAAATTGAGGAAACCCATGGATTTTGTAGTCAATTTTTTCTGTTTCCCCTAAGGATTTCAGTTCCTGAGTCGTGGGCAAAGTTCAGTGATGATAATATCCTGAGATCGCAGAGTGAGCGTGTAACATCAGCCAAGCTCAGAGAGGATGTGGAGAACCTTCTCAATGTCACCTCAAATGAGATGTGGAGTCAGTTCAATCTAGTCAATGTCTCATTCACCAATCGCATCTCTGAGACAGCGGATGCAAAAAACAAGCTGCAGAGTCACCTTGCTAAGGTGTGTTAAATCCTCCAGTGTATAGTTCTCTTTTCTCATGTACCAAGATTATCTGTGGACTGGGCATTCAAACAGACAAGCATTCACTCATCTGACTAACATAAACTCAGTTTGAAATGTGTGCATTTGTAAAGTGCTTTGAGTCTCACTGAGAAAAGAACTCTATAACAGTCACATATGATTATTAAAGGAATGACAGGGTGGAGGGGAAAAGAGGCGACAGAAGAGGGAGGATGGAAAAAAGAGAGGACAATGCCAGAGTCAACAAGGACAGGAAAAGGCTGACAAATGATATTGGAGTAGGATGAAGGTGACTGAGGTGGAGGTCAGAGAGGATGGAAGAGAAATGAGAGCAATCAGGTGCCAGATGGAGAAGAGAGAAGGACTGTGAGAAGGGACAGAAGGCCAGACGGGCATGATCAATAGGAGAGAATGTCCGCAGACTGGAGCAGATTGGAAAGAACTAAATTCGGGAGATCAACTCCAAATACTAGTTGGTTAAACCTGCAAGCTTGCCCACAAAGATAACCCTATTTGAAGTCTATAGTGAAATATTGAATTGTTTGTACTGTATGTAAAATAATAATTCACATTAACTTGCAGACTCTCCAAGAAATCTTCCAGACAGAGATGACAATAGAATCAATCAAGAAAGCCATCAAAGATAAAACTGCACCTATGAAACTGGCTCAGACGCGCTTGGATGAGCGTACCAGGCGCCCTAATGTTGAATTGTGCCGGGACATTGCACAAATGCGGTAAGGCTGTGAATATGGTAATGATAGAACCTCTGAACACTAGTTATTTTATTATTATTATGTGGGATATGTTATATAATGTTAGAGTTCAAGTCTGTATTAAATTAAACAAGTTTAATACCACACACAAACTATTGTACAGGCTTCCATAACTTTCTAAATTCACATATTTCAAATCCCATAAGATTTTATTAGTTTGCCCTGGCCAGTAGTTTTCCATGCTTTAATTATTTAAATTAGAATTTCTGGTTATTTTCAACCTTACAATCTCCATTATAGAATCTCTCAGTGTTTACATGAGTATTATAATATACACCAATCTGTATTCCCCAATTTGATAACTTCAGCACACTACTTCCTGGCCTACATATCTCACAATCATGCAGTCAGCAGCTAATGTTACTTTCCTCTATGTCTAGCACATTTCTCTTGTGTCCCTATCAGCCGGGAATGCATGTCCATCCCCCATCCTTCGCTGTTGATATGGTTTTGGCATGCAGTTAAGATACTTATCTTGAATTCTGATCACTTGCCCTGTCTCTAACAGCATCACTTGTAAAATCCACTGTCTTGCAATGTTATTGTTTGAAGCAAATGTCATAGCTCCCGAAGTCCAGTACCTCCCAAAAATTGGTCTCTAAAACTGTTATAAACAATCCCCATATTGAACCCAATGAACACATTTTGAGTAACATGGCATCTTTTGGAGCTAACAGACAACCTTCCCTACTTGGAGGTGCAACATCTGTTTACTTCTAACAAGTAAGGACCTAATTAAGCACACAGCAGCCAGACACAACTTTTCCTAAATATACAGTTGTGTATGCCAAAGACCTCTTTAAGTGAATCACATATTGGTCCTTTAATGAATCCTTGCAAATAATAACCTTTATATATATACATTACAGTAATTAAATACCCTATTAAATTCCATGCTTTTTATGGTTTCTCCTTATCACTATTTAGACCATTGATTATTCACTACAGTGATACTCATTGCTGCTCTTTTTTAAGGGTGTACTTAATGAAGAGAACTCGGCCACTTTTGCATAAAGTTTGAAATTCCTTCAATTCTCTCTTTATTGAGTAGCCCATTTAGCTATATTTTCAGTCTTATTTTTACTATTAGTACAAAGTATATATATTATTAAACTGCTAATAATAAAATGTATGCTTATCCAGAGCAGCAATAAGAGCTTCACCTGTGGCGTTAGATAAGCATATGACAAGCAGCATAACTCAAGATATTGTGTATAGTGAGCTTCTCTTCTATTTAAAAGAATGTTTGAACTATTGCCTTGAATGACCTTGTGTGACATTTAGGTTCAAGCACCAGCTGTGGTGTGGAATCAGCTGAGACTTATCAGTTGAGTTGACTCATAGAGATTCCGTTCACTCAAGCTAAAATCATTGTTTATTTGTTCCTTACACCTTTTACATTTTAGGCTAGTCCATGAAGTGCAAGAGATAGACGACACCATCCAATCCTTGCAACAACGTCTACGGATTGCTGAAGACACCCTGCAGATGTTGGTCCACACTAAGGCCAACCTTGAACATGACCTGTCTATCAAGGCCAACTCACTCTTCATTGACCAGGAGAAATGTATGGGCATGAGGAAGAGTTTCCCAAGCACACCACGGCTGGTGGGCTACACATAGGCCATCAGGTCAATGCATGCTATCCGACATCAATAATAATAATAATAATTATGGGTATGATTTCATCTTTCTTTTTTGACTTTTATTTACTAGTATCATGGTTCCACAATGTGTGGAGTTAATACCCCCAAAAGTGAAATATATGCTTCCTGCACAGATTAAATAAAACAAAATGGACAATGTTTTACAGACGAATGTAGCTTCTTCCTCACTGTGTCAAATTATGGGTCAAATTTTAATAAATAAATTGGTCAGGTGTCCTTAACTGTAAGATCTACATTTATAACTGCTTTATTGAAAAAGAGAGAGAAAATATTGGATTTATTTATTTATTTATTTCATATGTCTTTTTGCTGATGATACAAAGATTTGCAGCAGGTTTGATGTTCCTGGAGGGATAAGCCAAATGGCAAATGATTTATCTAAACTAGAAGAATGGTCATAGCTGTGGCAACTGACATTTAATGTGGACAAGTGCAAGATTATGCACCTTGGGCATAAAAACCCAAAAGCAGAATATAGAATATTTGATACAGTCCTAACCTCAACATCTGAGGAAAGGGATTTAGGAGTAATAATTTCAGAGGACTTACGGTAGGTAGACAGTGTAATAGAGCAGCAGGAAATGCTGGCAGAATGCTTGGTTGCATAGGGAGAGGTATTAGCAGTAGAAAGAGGGAAGTGCTCATGCCATTGTACAGAGCACTGGTGAGACCTCACTTGGAGTATTGTACGCAGTACTGGAGACCGTATCTCCAGAAGGATATTGATACTTTGGCGAAAGTTCAGAAAAAGGCTACTAAACTGGTCATGGGTTGAAGGATAAAACTTACCAGGAAAGGTTAAAGCATCTTAACATGTATAGCTTGGAGGAAAGACGTAACAGGGGGGATATGATAGAAACATTTAAATTAAAAAAGGGAATCAACACAGTAAAGGAGGAGAGTATATTTAAAAGAAGACATAGTTTTAAATTAGAGGGGAAAAGATTTATAAATAATATCAGGAAGTATTACACTACCGAGAGGATATTGGATGTATGGAATAGCCTTCCAGCGGAAGTGGTAGAGGTAAGTACAGTGAAGGAGTTTAAGCATGTGTGGGATAGTCACAAGGCTATCCTAGATATAAGATAGGGAACTGGGGATTAAGAAGTAAATAAAGTATTTCGAAAATTGGGCAGACTAGATGGACCGCATGGTTCTTATCTGCCCACACATTCTATGTTTCTGTGTTTACTCTAAGATACAGCCCCAGAAGGCAGAAAATGGAAGTCTGTGTCTGTTTATTGTCTATTGCCGCTAGTAGAGATGCAAATACAAAAATGCAGTAAGATATTTTCACTGTTACTGCTGGTTGGAAAACTAACATTCTGCATGTTTATAAATTCTGTTGAGCTTTGATAGGTTTTCATAGGTCAGTGTAAGCTGGGAAGAGGTGGACTCTAAAGAAATGGCCATTTTGGAATAGTTGACAGATTATTATTGGCCTCTCTATTAGTATTAACAAGTTGCTGTATGTAGCTAGCAGACCACCCAGGAAAATCTAATAACATTGTCCCCCCACTAAATCACACTACACTAATAAAAATAATTCACTGTATGTGCTTTACTCGCTGTGGTTTAGGAGGAATTTTTGGCACCTTCAGCCCTTGAAAAATAGAATTTCTTTAACTATATTTGAATCAGTCTTGCAAACATTTTCAATAAATGTTACTAATATTAACTATGTATTAAAATGAGGGGCACTCCACACCCATAGAGGTAGCAAAAATTATCTTTTGTGAAGTTTATGTTTTAGAAATAATTTAGTTCATATTATATGAATATTTAATGTATGAGAAACATTTTTGCAACACACTTTGATGGCAAATGGTATTATGGTAGGTCAGTCTGTCAGCGACAAGTTTGGGAGTTGGTTACAGAATCCATTTTCTGATCCTCCCTTCGTTACACATATCCTGTGTAGTAGGCAGATACTCAATGGCAGATGCAAGAAGAGTTTGCTCACTTGCCTTAACATACCTGATCACCTGCCAAACGATGTGCTCATCAAGTAGATGGCACTTGAATCCCACCTCAAAGTTGCCTCTGGTCCAAAAGGACATCCAGGTGTGTCTCTTGTTGATTTGCAGCATCTGTGCCAATAATACATACTATTCAGTAGTCATCACTTATACATTTCACAGGCCTGTTAGTAATATTGAATAAAGGGCCATGTGTATCTGCCCTTATATGTAACACTGAGTTTTTTTGTTGACAACATGAAAATACTATATTAGATTTTTGTAATAAAATGTTAGATTACCATTGCAGTTATTCCAAGAATGTAGCAACAATTGCAAGAAAACTGAATTTAGAGCACGTAATAAATAATTGTGCATTTCTACAAGTTTCCAGTTATAGTGCCCCACAAAGATTGTGTTTGCCTTTAATGTTCATCCTGGAATTATCAGCTAAAACTGATTAAAACCCTCGAATCTTTCCGAGCCTAATAGAAGGTTCGTTGACCTCTGCAGTTGACCTATGCCAAGTGCCACCCAAGATTGCCTACAGTGAAAAGCTACATGGCAATTCACTTTGTGTTAGTGGTAAATACGTTCACAGTACTATCCAGCTCGAATGCTAAGCCTTGGGTTTGTGACAAGACTCTTTTTGAATCCACAAATAAAGTGAAGACAATTACAGCAGTAACAGTGCTGGGAAAGCAGTTATTCTAATTACAGCACTCTGACGACTTCCTTTCCAAACCAAAATGCAAATGATGGGGCTTCCAAAGTACCATAAACCTTGGTGATCCATTGTGAAAAATAAAATAAGGGAATAAATGAAGGCTCAGGATGTGATGTTTTATTCAACAGTTCACCTCACGACTTACCTATACATTATAAAGGTATCCTGGTATGTTGATCCTGCTATAAGAGCTCAGTTGACCCTATAATCTTTGAACATTTAGCAATGCATCATGCAGAGCCAACTCTCTGTTCTTCTTACAGGAGAAATTCACCAGGTCAGTCTACTTAAAATGCATTATAAATTGGTGAGATGAAATATTTAGCTCACCTCAACTGCACCTCACTTAAATTGAATACATTCCAGTGAGAGATACGTGGGCAAAGGTCTCCCTGCTTCTTCACACTCAATCACCAGGGAAGTGATCACAGATGGGACTATGCACTAAAAGGTGTGTTGAGGTGAGCTGAACATTTAAGCTCACTAATTTAATACATTGTGCAGAGACAAATATGGTGAGTTTACCCTGCTAATCAAACTCAGCAGGTTTGTAGCTGCACAATGCGTAGATAAATTGATGAGATCAAATGTTCATTTCACCTCAACATCCATCATCTCACCTCAACTCACCTGCAACTCACCTTCTAATGAATAAACCCCAGAGTGTAATGAGCATCAGGTATCTTTAAACTTGGTGTATGGTCACAGATTTAATCTCTTGCACCTCTTATTTGCATACCATTTGTGAAGTAGCCCCCTGCAGTTCCTCAGTGTGGTTTCACATTATCATTGTTGAATGTTCATAGAAGATTTTAAGTGGGCTGTGGTCTCAGATGAATGAGGTACTCCCCCTCTTGTCTGATCTACAACTGACGTGATGGAAAATAAATGCATTTATATAACCAGCCATCGACAGAGATTACTACCAGGATTTCTAGAGCCAGCAATAGGGGTGTCTCGTCTATAACAGGACTGGTATTTTCCTTTTGGTTGTTATTTTGGTGAGTGGAAAGTATGTGTCACTCAACAAATCAGTTCAGCTTAGACTACTGACAGAGACTAGTTTAAAGCTTCCACTGTAAGGAGAATGATGGGATTGGTGGTTTGCTGTCAAAATGATGCATGCCTTTTCTTCATTATAAATAGAGTACATGCGTGATAAATGTTATGAGAGGACTGGTACTGCCTGGTTGTGTGTGAATAACACACCCTGCAATGTAAAGTGCCTCAGCTGGCGATAAAATGATATGGCGCTCATGGCCGAGGGTATCAAATTGTTTTAAAACAAGAAATGAAGCGACAAACCAGTGATTTTGCCAGTATCAGCTATTTCCTTAAAGTTTTGAGAACACTTCTTAAGAAAAATGACATTTTCTGCTATTGAGTGATTGTTAAGCATTTTAAGCAGGTAATCGTCAGCTGCATTATGGTTAGATTATCATTAATGGGTGAAGCACAGAAACATAGATTATGACAACAGATAACAGGGAAATGGTCCATCTGGTTTTCCTTCTCATCTATTTACTGAAAGATGTTGTTCCACCCAGACTGAACATTAAATGTGTGCATTTGACTGTTTAGCAAGTATAATTAAGTCCATCTGTCTTTTTACCCTCAGTATGGTGGTTTTTTTTAACCTATTAGTGCTCTTATTTTGTGTCATATGATAACAGCCTATAATTTATCTGACCCAAAGAAAATATCAATTTATCAATAGTGCTTTACTTTAAGTAAGACTAAAACTATGAAATGTTTAGTCAATGAAATGAACACAGGTAGCGTATATATAGTATACATTTGAAAACTTCTGATTAAAAGAACAATATAACTGTCCTTTTTTAGAATCTAGATATTTATTTCAAACCTTGTCAATATCTTAACTGATATTGTCCTATTCATTTTGCAACTCAGTTGATGGGAAAGATAGGATTGTTTTATTATTTTAATGTCAGATATTACAAATACAAGAAGTAGATATACTATGGGGAAAAAAGTGTAAAGTAAAATGGAGATGTTCAAAAAGGATATATCCAACTATTGAATCAGTCTAAAATAAGTGAAACTTTAAATGTGTTATTCATACCTTTTGGTAGCCTAGTTTCTAAGTTAAAATTCACTAGATCTCTTTGCGGTATAAAGTCTTAAAAATTCTACCCCCATCATGTGTCTCCTGATTACCTCCAAACCTTGACATGAAAACCTATGATGTGTTACCATGTACACAATCAGCAAAATGACTATTGTAGCATTCAGGTTGAGATTTGTATCACAATGTCTAATAAATGGTCCTTGGTTCTTTCTTTTAGACATGTAATCATACAACCCACATATTGGGAAGCACATTACAAGCACTGCAATAAATTAATCACATTTTTTGATAAACATTTGATTACTTTTAAACTCTTTATTATTGTTTGTCGACTTAAAAAAATCACCTTCAAATAATGCTACCACAGTGGTACATACCAATACTCTTAATCCAGTTGGCTCCAGTTGGATCAATTTGTGGAAGTAGGTCACATGCTTGGAGAAAGACTATTCCCTATAGTCCAAGCCCTATGAGCTGAATATTTAAAGTATCCTAAATAAACTATAATAAAGAAGACTTCCAAAGCAATTCGATTATTGAACCTTTACTGACAGTACACAAAGGAGGTATTGCACTACAAAACCCTAAACAGCAGCCACATTTCTAAAACAAAATCACATTATAACCAAGTGTTTCTAGCAGCAAATTGTGCTTTATGTCACAGGCAGGGGAGGGCTGGTTTATTTTGGTGGCCAAAACTAATTTGGTGTTCCATGGTACAACTCCCTCAGCCTACCTGTTGTCATCAGAGATAGTCACAGATCGAAATGTTGACAGATAAAGTATAGTAATTGATAGACAGAGAAGTAAATTGTATGGTAAGGTAGATATTGCTACGTTCCTAGGCCAGATAGAAGTGTAAATTGACAACCCTCCCCAGTATGCAAGTGAAGTGGATTCATTGTATACATTTCCTTCTCTGGATTTCTCTTTGATAGCCTAGGAGTGTTCAATACACAAAACGTCCTGTGCGTGTATTTTCTGCAGAGAGGTGGTTGGGAGAGAAACAGGAGACTGGAAAATTCTCAGACATTTCAATGTAACACAAAAAATGCTGAGGGCTTGCCCTATGTCCTTTTCTAATTACTGCATTATTATGGTACCCATGACCGTACTATTAATAACGTATAGGTCATCAGTTCAGGGAGTGACTCCTTAAGCCACAACCCCTCCAGGATGATGCACAGGGAGTAATTACAGAATATAAATTACCAAGCTTAACTGAAATCTACCAATCCCATAGCTCCAAGGACGGATTAAAGGGTAAGAAGAAATTAAGAGGTCAGTCGGGTGGAAGAATAGGAAAGTGGCTGGTGCTCTTTAGTGAATTTTACATTCCAACGTTTTTTAAAGACTTTCAGTGATGTCACATGTTCAGGTTGCTGTCATCGTTAAGTCAGGCTCCATACAGCTTATCAGGCATGTGTCATCACTATGTTTTCTAATAACCCATTTAAACACAGTCTTAACTAATCCAGTCTAATTTTCTATTTCACGCATGTCAATTTACAGTAAAGACTATGCTGTGTTTAACAAGTTTTTTTCCATGTGGCTGGATTTGTAACTATCTTGTCCTCAATGAATCCTGAAAGATACACAATAAGTCTGTATTTATGCTTCAAGTGTGTGTTATAATATAACCAATAACTAATATATATATATATTACATAACTAATTAGCAGCTAGTGGTTAGAATGTTGTTGGTCCGTACCATACAGTGGGTCTGGGCAATGTCCATATGCAGTAGAGGGGTCGTCAAGATAGCACTGCTAGTTTGCCTTGGGAATCAATAACCCTTTTGCCTGTGGATCGATCTAGATGTTTGATAATGCTCCAACTGAAACAGGGTGTGATATGATAAGAAAGAGGAGGAAAGTAGCAGTTTAGAAAGACAAATGGGTAAATAACATAGTTGAACAAATATGTTCCACATGCTGTCGAAAGATAATGCTAAATGAAGCCCGCAATCTATAGGATGCATATACACACAGACATAATCCAATTAATTAATCTTAGTAGGTACTATGAATTCTCCACCATGATTAATTGATTATTTAATTGGATTATGTCTGTGTGTATATCATACATACTCCTGGGCTGCACTTTGCATGGTCTTTCTGCAGCATGTGGAACAAATATGTGTCCCTGGAAACATGGCTGATGTTGGCAACTATGATATAGAATTGGCCCAAATTACTAGTTGGATTCTGGGTGGTCCCTGGCCACCTGTGACACTGCTGATTCTATTGAGACCCTGCTTATTTAAATGGTACTATGCTTTCTATGTAAATGCAATTTATTGTGCCCCTAATCAGCTTGTGTGAGTGAATTCCAATGATTCCAACTAAAGTGTTCAGTGTCATAGTCCAACATGGCGTCCACTCTGCTCAGTTTAGCCTAATAATCCCAACCAGTCACAGTCCTGCTGAGATTGAGTGCACACTAACACTGAACACATGGATTAGATCTGGAGGGGTCCTCTTCTAGCCATACTTTCCAACATTAAGTTCCACTGTGGACACGGGATAACTTTAGACACAAAAGGATTCCGACAAGGCTGATTACCAAGAAGGGACCCGTTAGTAATTGGTGCCCAAAGTAAAAGATAGAGACATTTGAAACAAATAGATGTATTTTGAGTCTTTTGTTGGGTGTATCGGACATTGATCGGACTAAAGATTCCATTCCTTAATATGCTTCTAGTGATGAAGTGCTTTCACATGAATTTTCTTTTCTGTGTGAATATTATCAATCTTGCACTATCTTACTTAGAAATCAGAGTACATGCCTGATATTCTTCCAAGAAAGCCATCCCCCAGCTACGGATTTTTCTATCATTTGCTGGGTTGCTCACATTGCACCCCTCCAGTGGGTGTGGGGTGAACTCGTCACAGATGAAAAGCACCTGTGATAACAGACATATATAACATTCCTGCACTACTTTCCCTGTCTGGTTCAGATATTCTCCTCTAGCAAGTTGGGGGAGGTGCGATCTTAGAGAGATCCCACCATTAGCATTGCCTGTATTTAGGTGGGAGCCGAAAGAGACAGCTCTAGGACATCCAGCTGTTATTGACAGCAACGTATTTGTTCCATTGGCCTGTACTATAGCTATATAAATATCCACAGTAATTAGCCACACAAAACTATAATAAACTGCACACCCTTTTTCTCCAGACCCCTGCCTGCAATGACCATTTGAAAATATGACTGTTTTTCACATCACAATGTTTAAAGCCTCTGCTTCTCCTGTCCAGAGAGTTTTACTGTACAGAAAGTGGGATTGTCTTAACTGAACTAGTAGCTCCAGCCATCTATTGTGCAAAAGAGGAAAGGAACTGCTTGACGATATAGAGATCCCAGAGTTCTGAGGGGAAAAAAGTTAAAGAAATAGAGGATTGTTAGAAGTTTTTTTATTTTGTTTTATTGAAAAATTGCTAAACAGATTAAAAAATAACACAAGATGTAGGACGTACTGTGGATCACAGGACCATTGAGTCCAATCTCCTTCGGCTGTCAATTGAGTTATTCTGATACAGCAGAAAAAAACATTGTTGTAAGATTCATTTCTATATATAATTTTTCCCATACGCACTTGGAGACAACAAAGCCTGACCTCCCCGTACAGACAAACTACTGATTAAATAAAATAACTGCTAATGCTTTTTTCCCACCAAACAGTTTGTGTGTTATTCATGTGAAATTATGTTGTTAGCTTTGAAAATCAAACCACTAAGTTGTGGAAAACCACAGCTCTGCCTGTCAAAGGATGGGTCTAAGAAATATCTACTGGTCTGAGTCACATGGGCAGCTACCCAGGGTGATTCTGATACATTGCCCTGTGGGTGAGTCACAATAACAGCTGGATGCCATGTGACAGAATCACACTCAGAGAATCCCCTGCTCTGCTGATAGGAACATCCCCTTCCTTAGCAACTCAGCAGAATTATATTGTGTTTCTTCATACTTCCAGCTCTGAGAACAGAAGTTATATATCCTTATAGAGTTAGAGTATTTTGTGCACTGTGCCAAGCATGTTTCCGCACAACTAAATTTGCAATAAGCACGTAGTCCATTTTTTTAACAAAGGTTTTATGAGAAAAGTTGCACACACATTTAGCCCCCGGTCCCCTCCTTATGTCATGGGTTCAGTGACTGAATCTGTTTAGTCAGACAAAAATTCCATACAATGTGTGGGCACAAAGTTAGCAGAGTGCGTTGGATCTACCAGTGCATTTCTCTTGGTAGCTGCACTCGAGTAAGTGAACCAACAGGAAAACCAGCACTCTGAAGCCTATGAAATAAATCATGATAGGGCCTCCATAGCATTCTTTGGAAAACCTGATTGCCAGCTCGTTGGAGCCGACCATGTGCTATACACAGTGGCGTAGCGTGGGGGGTGCAGGGGGGGCCGGCCGCACCGGGCGCAATATCTGGGGGGGCGCACTAGCCCTATGCGGCCGCGTGGCCGCCAGGGCCGTCTTTAACGCGGGGCAAACGGGGCAGCTGCCCTGGGCCCATTTACTCCTGGGGGGCCCCAAGGCAGCTGTCCCGTGGGCCCCCAGCCCCTGCTGCCGCGTTCACAGCGCATTGCGCTTGTGAACGCTTTTTTCCGGCAAGCCGCATCCGATGGATGCGACGGCCGAAAAAAACTGACGCCGGATGTGACGTCGTGTCACATCCGGTGTCTGCTTCCCTCCTCCGTGCAAGAGGGAAGACTGCACGGAGGAGACATCCGGCGGGGGACACGGAGCCGCTTCATGTAAGTACGGGGGGGGGGGGGCTGGCTGGCACAATATTCCTGGTATCTGACTGGCACTATATTACTGGGCATCTGATTGGCACAATATTACTGGGTATCTGATTGGCACAATATTACTGGGTATCTGATTGGCACTATATTACTGGGTATCTGATTGGCACAATATTACTGGGAATCTGATTGGCACAATATTACTGGGCATCTGACTGGCACTATATTACTGGGCATCTGATTGGCACTATATTACTGGGTATCTGATTGGCACAATATTACTGGGTATCTGATTGGCACTATATTACTGGGTATCTGATTGGCACAATATTACTGGGTATCTGATTGGCACTATATTACTGGGTATCTGAATGGCACTATATTACTGGGTATCTGATTGGCACAATATTACTGGGCATCTGATTGGCACAATATTACTGGGTATCTGACTGGCACTATATTACTGGGTATCTGATTGGCACAATATTACTGGGTATCTGATTGGCACTATATTACTGGGTATCTGATTGGCACTATATTACTTGGCATCTGATTGGCACTATATTACTGGGCATCTGACTGGCACTATATTACTGGGCATCTGGCTGGCACAATAATACTGGGCATCTGACTGGCACAATAATACTGGGCATCTGACTGGCACTATATTACTGGGCATCTGGCTGGCACAATAATACTGGGCATCTGACTGGCACAATAATACTGGGCATCTGACTGGCACTATATTACTGGGCATCTGGCTGGCACAATAATACTGGGCATCTGGCTGGCATAATATTACAGGCATCTGGCTGGCACTATATTACTGGGCTCTGACTGGCACAATATTACAGGCATCTGACTGGCATAATATTACAGGCATCTGACTGGCACAATATTACAGGCCTCTGACTGGCACAATATTCCTGGCCTCTGACTGGCACACTATTACAAGCATCTGACTGGCATAATATTACAGGCATCTGACTGGCATAATATTACAGGCATCTGACTGGCACAATATTACAGGCATCTGACTGGCACAATATTCCTGGCCTCTGACTGCACACTATTACAGGCATCTGACTGGCATAATATTACAGGCATCTGACAGGCACCATATTCCTGGGCTCTGACAGGCACAATATTCCTGGGCTCTGACAGGCACAATATTCCTGGTATCTGACTGGCACAATATTATTGGTATCTGACTGGCACAATATTACTGGTATCTGACTGGCACATTATTACTGGGCTCTGACTGGCACAATATTGCAGGCATCTGACTGGCACAATATTGCAGGCATCTGACTGGCACAATATTACTAGGCTCTGACTGGCACAATATTACTGGGCTCTGACTGGCACAATATTACTGGCATCCGAAAGTTACAATATTACTGGCAACTGAATGGCACAACAATTATGGCATATGTGTGTGTGTGTGTGTGTGTGGGGGGGGGGGGGGGGGTAACATTAGAGGTACAGGATTGAGGAAGTTGGCTCCATCTAGCCCAGTCTTGGATCATCTCCAGGGTATGGTTCCATTTTGATGTTTAGTTTTTGTTCTTGATATTGTTTGTCGTTTACGATGGTTGTGAGACGACATATAATAGCATGGCCCATGCTAGGTTACTACATGTGTATATTTGTATTCATAGACCTGCTGAAAATGTGGAGAATGTGTGTAATGCATGTTCGCACTCAATAAAGTGTTGGAAAATAAACTTGTATTTAGATGCATTTTACTTTAATTACATAAGTATTTTCATAACAAACAATACATGTGCTTGGGGGGTAAGGGTTTCTTTAACTAATCTAGTAGAAGAGACTCGAGTGCTAAAATCCACGGGTTAGGGGGCGCAAATTACTTGCCTTGCCCCGGGTGCTGACAACCCACGCTACGCCACTGGCTATACAGCAACGACCTTGAACAGCTGCTCGTTTGTATCTAACCCTCCTACTTTCTCTACCCTCCATAACTACTTTTTGTGTCCTCCATAACGGCAATGAAATGTCTCCAGACACAGAGTGCCTGGTCCAATGATGCAAAATATCACTTATTATGGTTTTTAACTCTGATTTTTCTATGGCACTCTATGGGATCAGGTCATTGAATAGAGCAATCACCATGGCCATCGATAGAACTTCCTACTTGCTTCTTAATACTTTTCCACATTTAGAAATGGGTACCACTATAACACATGTAACTAAATGGAACATTGCACCTTTTTCAACCCTTGCTTCTTTAAAGGAAGCAAGGGTTAAAAAAAGCATGTCGCTCTTGTGTGGAGTAAACCCACTGTGTATCTTAATAGATACGCGCAAGTTTAATATATGCTGTGTCTCACATCACAGCAGATCCTGGTTGTTGTCAGCATGTGTAAAGCCAATCAGAGCAGGGGCTCGCCCCACTCTGACTGCTGAATGCGAGGGTCTCTCGCTTCTAGTGCAGCGAGGGACTCTCGTTTTTGCATGGTATCAGCAGGGGGGACTTAGTCAGACGGCTGCGTGCTTCCTATGAAAGCATGGCAGATGTCAGTCAGAGGAAAAATTGGCATGTACTATCAAAAGTATATGCCAGTTTATCCGCACACTAGGAACAACTTACATTTCACTTGTGAAAAGTAACGTTTAGTGTTCCTTTAAGAATCCATAAACAAATTGGTTATGGTACATCGGGCTGGATTTAATGACACAAAATATCACATTTTACAATTTTTTTACTCACATTTTTCTATTGCAGTCTATGGGATTCAATGACATGAGATAAATTAATTCAGACATTCAATAGATCCCATTCACTGCTACAGTTCCATCTAGCATGTTACATTTCAATACAATCCAGACCTCTGAAAGAGCAATGATTTGTTTACATTACTAATTTTTGTTGACGCCTTCAACAATTTATGGAGCCATTTCCAATTAGAGGAATAATTAAAGAGCCAGTTGCAGTAACTCTCTAATTTTGCTAAAACAGAATATTGCATTCAGCTAATAATAGTCATATCTGTATGCTTAGTCAAAAGCAGGTGATAGGGCTTTGAACCTATATCTTTATTCAATATCTTGACGAAACTGGGCAGCTTTTGGCAGTTAATTTTATAGCACTAACATATACTGTAGCTCTGTATTATGGCTGGCCCTCTATAATCTATAAAGTACAGGAACAATATTGTGGGGTT
Source organism: Pelodytes ibericus (assembly GCA_036172795.1). NCBI lineage: Eukaryota > Metazoa > Chordata > Amphibia > Anura > Pelodytidae > Pelodytes > Pelodytes ibericus. Next base: position 121,383,855 of record CM069862.1, read on the forward strand.
TGATTAGTGGGTATTTACATAAAACAAAAACGGATACATGAATTAATTTAGTTCTGTCCAAAGACAGGGTTCGTCAAATTCCTCCTGCCCTTTGTATTTCTGTGGTTATTTTGGATCTACAGTTACATAATGCTAACTATTATCAGTGCTGTGTGTGATGATGGATTAATCAGGCTGCTCCATGGCATGTTTTCTCTCTTGTCTTTAAAGGGATTCTGTCAACTTAAACCTTACTATTACTGTGAATGTAGAGAATAACAAAATATACAGTATATTAGCAGAACTGGAACCAAATGCATAAAGTAAGACAAAATAGATTTTAAATATGTCTGTTGTTATGTCTACTGTTTATGACATCACAAATGAAATCCTTTTCCGAAGGCCTCTGCACCAACCGGGCTCCATTTTTTGTGCACCAACCGGGTGCAAAAAAGAGACGGGATGCCTGGTGGGAGATTGTGTCCTGAACTTCAGCCTCCTCCTTTTATAAATTTTGATTGCCATGATGAAAGCTGCCCCTCCTCCTGGTAAAACACAAATTCTTTATTCTAGTTTCTTAAAAACTGAATGTGCAATCTTCTTGCACATTCACCATTTTCTTTTCTATAAATATTATGATAAGTTGTACGCAGGGAATGGGTCAATCGTTCAAGAAGACTCTGCTAGAGTATGATAATTAAGTGTTTTCCTAGACATCCCTTTGGATACAAAAAATAGTTTGGAGTGGAATAGCTGATTTAAAGCTAAATAATATGTTTTTCTGTAACAATGTATTTCTGCTTAATTAACTGGAAGCAAGTTGAATGCCAATGACAACTTAGTTTGCACTGGATAGGTTAGGTCAGGCCTTGGAGCACATGAGTATTCTGATGACTTGCATTGCTCAGCATGTATTTACCTTGGTGCCTGAGTCTCTGAGTCACTCCTCACATATACGTATCTCCTCTTATTCTAAATGACTTGGATTGTTGCTAAAGAAAGAACTTTGACAAATGGTAAAATAACAACACAAACCTTTTATTCTGTTTCTTTAAGGCTTACATGTGACAAACAAAAGAACTCCATGGAAGGCAAGAAAAAAAGATCACTCATCATAACAACCAACGATATAAAAATGAATCTTCTTTATTGACAAGGTATAAAACCAATGCACCAGCGGGGTGAGGAAAAAACTTGTTATGTCCAAGCGCACCTAACGTGTTTCACACGGATAGCGCTTAATCATAGGTATCCATTACCTTCTACTCTTGACTTTTATAGAATCACCAATTAGTGCTCACATGCAAAAGTGATTAAAAACACTTAAATGCAATTAACTCTTGATGCAGGATAAAGTGACAATGTTGAAGGAATATCAAAATACATGTATCTATATCTAATAAAAAAAAGCACATCAATATCTATTAAAATTGTATTATCGTGCTCCAGGTGCACACAAATCATGTGTGCACCTAAAGTACAACAGGCAACCACAAGTGTTCACGAATCCACAGGGAGAATCCCAAGTTAGATGATGAAACCCATAGTGCGAAAGATTCAAATATAAAGCATATACACAACATAAATTATCTCCACACTAACTTCCGAGAGCACTGTGAGACAGTGAGAGACACCACCCCAGCGCACTGCGACACAAGGCTATGAAAATAGTTATATATAATATTATTCAAAGATAAATAATAATTAACTCCCCTAAAAATAAATAATAATATGGAGGGGTTTTAGGTGGCAGAATAATACTATCAATTTTATTTTAAGAAATGAGAAACATCCCATTCACTATTCAGACCCCCTGGTTTGCGTGTTTCCAATGTAAATCTCCAATAAGTTTCCCGTCTCAGGAGTTTATTTTCAATATTACCACCTCTTTCTCCCATTTTTATTTTTTCGAAACCTTGAAATGCAAAATATTGCAAATCACCACCACTACACATTTGAAAATGTCTGTTAATTGGAGATTTACCATTGTCCGACTCAATGTCGTTGATGTGTTCTCTCTATTCGTTCTCGCAGTGCCCTTTTAGTTTTCCCAACATATTGTACATCACACTTTAATAAAAGACTATATGGGGAATATCTTTCCTGTACCTGAATATTTGACATTAAGTCTTGTTTTCACAGGTATGCAGCACTTGCATCTCCCACCACATTTAAAGGTACCCTGAAATAAAGCCAAGTTCGACTAGATTTTCTTTTAATTGTTGTTAAATGACTAGGGGCCATCAAGGAATTTAAAGACCTTCCCTTACGTGATATACATTGTATACCATTTGTTAGGATTTGTTCATATGCATTATTAATTTTAAGGACCAGAAGATGTTTCTTAATGATTCTTTCTATTGCGTATGTTTGTTTATTGTATTGAGTGACAAATGTAGGTTGGGATTGTTTATTTATAGGCTAACCAGTCTATTTTTTTTCATTTACTTGATTATGGCATATTTAGACTTTAAAGAGACTCCAATGGCCTCATTAACAAACTTGATTATGGAGCAGGGCTTACCCCAAGGCAAGCCCCAACACCCACACTGTAGTTCCAGGACTTACTCCAGCACCCACATTGCACACCCAGGACTTACCCAGGGTAAGCATCCACAGGGCATGCCCCAGCACCCTCATTGCAACCCCAGGACTTACTTGAGCTGGCACCTAGTTTGCATCCACAAGACATTCTCCAGCACCCACATTGCACATGCAGGACTTAGCCCAGCACCCACACCCAGGACTTACCCCAGGCAGCACCCACAGTTCTCCAGTTCCCAGGTTGATGTGTGTGCACTGCCCAGGCTACCATGCTGCCTCTCTTGGTGGGAAGTCTGAGCACCGTAAGTAAACGCGACCCCTAACGTTTTTAAAACCTCAGAACATGCGTGGGGAGTCAGCATGGAAGGATGTCTGCGCACCTGGGCAGCACAGAGATATGAAGCTCATGGCCGTCCACAGGGGGAGCAAGTTCCCAAGTTCCCTTAGCTTCTTCCAACGGCCATTGATTTAATTCACCCCATTGGCCATTAACTGTCTGTCTTTCACCCTATTGGCCAGCTTCCCTTAGATCCCTCTTTTCATTCTATTGGCCTCTCTCACAGTCACTCTGACTTCCTTTGCCTTGGGATTGGCTTGTTTTTGTTTATTCCCTCCTCTGTATTCATGTTTCCTCTGCCTGTGCAGGAGCCGTTAACGTGTAAGAAGTCATTATTTTGTAACCCTTTTCATGCCAAACCAACAAGAGGGCTGTATCCTAAAGTAAAAATGGAGTTAATACGTCAGCTGTTGAGACTGCATTTCCCATGACTTTTAGCCAGTGTGTTAAGCATCATGGGAAAGAGAGTACTCAACAACCAGAGTGCCAAAGGTTGGGTATTATATGATTATGGATTGGTACTGCAGCTGCTATGGAATTAGGGTTGCCACCTGACTGGTATTTTACCGGCAGGCCGGTAAAAAAATTGGCTTCAGGCCAATGTTAAGTCTATGGAGACAGTACCAAGGCCGGTATTTTTCTGGAGAAAAGGTGGCAACCCTATATGGAATGTACATTTCATGATTCTCAGCCATCCATTTGGTTGGCTGAACATCATGAGAAATGTAATAACAGCACCTGCAGTGCCAACGGTTACTACCATTGATGCATAACTACCAAGCGTCCTTTTTTGTAACCAGACCTGTAACCTGTAACTTTTTATTGCCTCTAAATGTCCTTTTTGTAATTCTTCCTAATGTTTGCTGTGCATCACAGACCTGCACTAAATAATACAACATTAACTTTTGTTGACTGCAACTCCCAAGTAACATTGCTAGTTTCTAACTGTGGATGGGGCTGTGTGAGGTGGAGGGGCAATGGGATTACAGTAAGTCTACAGAACAGACACTAACATTTGTTGACTTTATTAACAACAATATTAAATCTATATTGCTAGCTTAACTTTATTGGATTTGTAGTTACAGACTGAGATTGTTACACTTCACACTAACTTTTTTTTTGATGATCGCAGCTCCCATGATACAGAGCCAGCCCATTACTGGCTAAATACCATAAGAATTGTAGACTGGGGTAACAGTGACTAATCTTTATCACCCCAGCTTTTCTAATCTTCCCATGATGCTCGGGTATATGCTGGTCTGTCAGCTACTACTACTATGGTTATATAATTGTCCTATAAATGGGTAACTTTTGTAACATTTGCCTCCCACCAGTAAACCCCTCTCCTAAGCCAACAAAGGTAAACAATGAGGAGAAGGTAGGAGGTATTGGGGGTAAAGGGGAGGATAGTTTGTGCTAATATCATGAAATGCGTTGAGCTGTCCGAAGTTTAGTTCTGCCTCCTCACGATATCACTTTGACTGTTATTATGGATTTGTCTCACCAATTTTCTTCAATAAATTACTGATTTCCACACGTCATGAGTCCATTCCTGCTTTGATATTTGTTCCCCACTGGAAAAAATCCTGTGGACGCCCATGATCGAGCTGCCTGTTGGCTGCAGAGAGGCTGGTGAGGGTTTGATCTCCCCAGCCAGCGCCTCTGCCGGAAAACGATTTATCTGGCTCCAAAGCGGGCCTTTTAGGACTGATCAGCCCATGCCAGGTATATAGCTTGTCAGCCACCAATTGTGGCTCTGAGCAGGAGATTATTTTATGCATTTTGTTTGCAGTTCTGTTTAAATGTTGTATAGGTAATATTTCAGATTTTTTTTTTTCTCTGCACAGCATTGGCAATATTTAGGTTTACAGAGTCCCTTCACCTGTCCTGCCGACACAGAGTATTCAGTAATACAGAGATAAGAAGGCGGGGTGGAACTGGCTAGATTTGATTGTATTATGCTGGGTGTGGATTTGTGGATTAGTTGCAGAAAATAATAAAAAAAATTAGCTGAAATCCAACTTCATCTGTAGTGTTTTATCCTATTATGGTCAGCCCAAAGTGTTTAACTTGTGTAATCATAATTGGTTCAGTAGGATAGCAATTACCCCAGGGCAATTATGAGATAGAGGGACAGTGCTATATCCTGATAATAGGGGCTGGCAGCATTACACAGAGGTTACAGGCAAGGCTTGGTGGACTGCATATTTTAGTATAGACAGCTGATCCAGAGCAGCCTCGCTGGGCCCCTGTCCCATAATCCAAAACAATGAACTTATTATTCCACATCACTTGCATAGGGGGCTGCAGTGGGAACCAGAGAATACAACATTATTAAAGGTTTTATGGATAGGAAATAGATAATTATAACTGCCTACCTTTCTCGTACATTGCTATTATTATTTGTGGAGGTGTAATTACTTAATCCGTTTAAAAGAGCCCAGGGACAATGTGGATCACTGAAGGCTAAAAAAGAAAGAAACTGATATATTAATGCATGTTTTAATGAATTTCATATTATAAAATACATGATTTATGTAAAATGCTGGCACTACATCACAGTGGCGTAGCGTGGGGGGTGCAGGGGGGGCCGGCCGCACCGGGCGCAATATCTGGGGGGGCGCACTAGCCCTATGCGGCCGCGCGGCCGCAGCCACAACCGCGCGATACTTCCTGTCAGCTGCCGGATGTGAGCGGCAAATGACGGCGTGACGTCACATCCGGCGGCTGCGCGGCGGAGGCTCTTCTGAAACTGCATCGCGGCCTTTCTTCCCTGAGCTGTTGGAAGTGGAATTTGTAAAGGTAAGAATAAAGGGGCTTGGGGGACCTATTGTATTATGAATTGAGGAGGGGGTCATTAATGTATTGGAGAGGGGGAGGGGGTTGTCATTAATGTATTGGAGAGGGGGAGGGGGGGTCATTAATGTATGGGGGAGGGGAGGGGGGTCATTAATGTATGGGGGAGGGGAGGGGAGGGGGGTTCATTAATGTATGGGGAGGGGGGTCATTAATGTATGGGGGAGGGGAGGGGGGTTTATTAAATGTATGGGGGAGGGGGGTTTATTAAATGTATGGGGGAGGGGGGTTCATTTAATGTATGGGGGAGGGGAGGGGGGGTCATTTAATGTATGGGGGAGGGGGTCATTTAATGTATGGGGGAGGGGAGGGGGGTCATTTAATGTATGGGGGAGGGGAGGGTCAGTAATGTATGGGGAGGGGGGGAAGTAATGTATGGGGGAGGGAGGGAAGTAATGTATGGGGGAGGGGGGCAGTAATGTATTGGGGAAGGGGAGAAGGGAGGCAGTAATGTATTGGGGAAGGGAAGAAGGGGGGCAGTAATGTATTGGGGAAGGGAAGAAGGGGGGCAGTAATGTATTGGGGAAGGGAAGAAGGGGGCAGTAATGTATTGGGGAAGGGAAGAAGGGGGGCAGTAATGTATTAGGGGATGGGGGTCAACTGTGTATTAGGGGAGGGAGGGGTCAGCAGTGTATTAGGGGGAGGGGGGTCAGCAGTGTATTAGGGGAAGAGGGGGGGGGATGGGAAAGATCTGACTTGGGAATTTGAGATGAGGCAATGATTATATTTTTTACATTTGTGGCCTAATGAATAATCTATATATATGTGTCTATGTAGAAGGAAATGTAAATAGGTGGGGCTACAGGGGTGAGGGAATTATATTTGTAATATATTTATTAGGAACTGTGGAGGGAAGGGGGTTGGATGAGAGCATTAAATATCATAGCATTAAATATTATATTTATGGGGTAGGAACTGTATTATATATTTTTGGTTTAGTGCAGGGGTAGGTAACCTTTGACACTCCCTTTGTTTTTTGACTACATCTCCATTAAGGCTTGCAAAGCATCATGGGAGGTGTAGTCCACAACATCTGGAGTGGCAAAGGATGTCTACTCCTGGTTTAAAGCATAGGTGTATAACCATTTGGCTTCCCCAGGCCAAAATAACCCCTTAAACTCTTAAAGGATCACTATAGTGTCAGGAAAACAAAGCGGTCCCACTCCCGTGGCGCTGAAGGGGTTAAATTCCCTAAAATCCACGGGTTAGGGGGCGCAAATTACTTGCCTTGCCCCGGGTGCTGACAACCCACGCTACGCCACTGCTACATCAATGAGTGTTAATGTAATGTATTGAGATGCACTATGCATGTGAGTTGCCCCTCATGTATGTATGGCATGCACAATTGTATCAACTGTATCATTATTTTCAGTTGCAAACCTAAGCAGGCTTAATTCTAACTAGATAGTTGTATGCTCAGGATTTGCAAAATAGCTCTTACTATGCAACACACTGCAAATGCACAACAGAAAGCTTGATCCAGAGAAGCCATTTTAAATACTGTCATATTACGAAAGCATGGCATATTACTAAAGCAAAAATGATTGAATAAACTCCGAACACCCCATCCTGTAAGAAAATGGTTTGTTCCTGTAAGTCTAGGCCATTAAAACATTGATGGGATGGAACCCTCTTTTTTAAAGGATTGTTTGGTCCTTGTTAAGTAGGGTGACCAAGGATTTCTGTGTTCAGGGAATAGTTTCCCGATATCCTGAGTACTATTTGGAAAATGTCCATAGAAGTTTAAAGTGAAAAATATCGGAAATGATCTCCATTAATTGAATTTAACTGTGTTTATCAACATTCCCCTGCCTGTTTCTGCTTTTGACAATCCACGCATTTCTAAAATATAATCCATACTGAATGTGCAAGGTATCCTATTCACATTATTTTTAATAATTATTTAAAACTGTGGTCTGTTTATTTTCAACTCATCTGCAAAAAACATTTCTACAATGAATAGGCTTCAATCTGAAGTCGTACAAGTTAAAACCCTGAAGGAATGTGACAATGCATGTACTGGGGCCAAGGATCAAATATGTTTTGAGGTTTCATGGCAGATAAATAAACTCATGGACTGGAGAAGCCAAGAAGTTCGTATCTCTATCAAATCCCTTTTTTTTCTTCTAAGTTTGTCCCCTAGACCAAAAATGCTTTGCCCAAATTTATCATTGAGAGATTTCATATTTAAATGTTGTACCATGAAGCTTATGTAAACGCTATAGTTCTTATTATGCTAAGCCTTTCTGGCTGAGCAAAATGGGTGTAATTGTTCACTCAGTGACAGACAAGGCTTTGGCTTGTAAGAGCATGATGGGAGTTTTAGTTCACAGCTGCTGCAGCTCTGCTAGCTTTACCGGCTAAATAAACATTAAAAAACTGTTTTTTTTTTATTGATTAACTATGCATGGAATTCCCCCTTGGGTGCCCGAGGGTGATGAGAGTTGCAGTTCCAGTGGTATTGCTTGTTTTTGTTTTACTTCTATTAAGAATGAGTTATTTTCTCAGCCCAACATGTTCTCTTTTTCCAGCTCCAGTGTGAGCTGTGGGTGTGAAAAGGGGGTGACACACTATTGGTTTGCAGTGAGATGGGTCACACTGGGTGTGGTTGCCCTGAACATATGAAGTTTACTAGTAACAGTTCCAAAAGTCACATTCCAGCATGATGTCACTGATTTCTTATTTATAGAAAGAGATGAATTTTGTGTCCGTGACACACCCAGATTGCCAGCATCACGGGGCGTGTTCCTATTAAAGCGAAACATATCCTCACACATCTCTAACCTCAAATAACTCAGTCGGGGCTCAGTGGATATACACAACTTGGATCTGCTCGTCTTGGTTTTACTCTGAGCTCTGTACTCCAGACGGAACATTTACTTCTTTCCAAAAACCTGCACACAGTAAGTCCTAATAGTTTATACTTCCTTTGTATATTATTTGTTTTGCTGGATTTACAGCATCTTCTGGTGGATAATAAGTTCTATGTAGAAATAAACAAGGATCGGGCAATGTTAGCCATCGAACTGGAATTATCAGCCAATAAATGTATCATTCTAACTCTACTGACTTTTTAATTCTTTGCTTTCCTTCTGGCAATTTTAATTTGCCCTCTGATTTAAAAAAAAAAGTCTGCAAAAATGATGAGGCACAAATATCCTGATAGAAAAATACAATGTTTCCTAATATGTTCTTGAATTATATATGTTATCAAAAATATAGTGCTTACAATATATAATATAGTAAGCAATAATAATTGACGGTGTATTTAATAAATTCGTATAGTGTTTATATTAGTGTTGCAATATAATATAGAGAGAGTTTACAATATTATTGTATGTATATAAGATCATTATTTTTATACTGCATACCTGTCCTAGTTTCATGTAACAGGTTGGATCATTTGTACTTGTTATTTTAGTCGTAGGAATGATTATCAGTATCTTGGATATTTGATGTTAAATATACTATATGAAACAGGGTTTGGTGTTCCATAAAGGTTCAATACACTGCAGATAACGGTATACACACCCAATAGACATTGATCCAACATGTGGCTCTATGTTTCCATTCTCTGTACTGCTACATTCCTGCACAATGAAGTATTGTTACACATATTTCATTTGGTGTTATCAATATGCCATTTTATTTCCTTTTTTTAGAGATTAACACTTTGATATTAAATTATTTTAGTAATATTATTTAATATGTATCATAATATTCACTAGCTAGCACTAATTTGTTCAAGGGTTACATTCATGTTGCAACCAGGACACAGACTGATGTGTCTACATGTTATCTATGCATACCCTTAGGAATGTCATACAGAGGCTAAGTGCAGCACATGACAAATTGCACACGCCTTGGGTTCCAGAAACTTGGAAAGTGATGCAATATTTTGTATTTCATCCTTTAGCCTATACTAATGGATCACGATAAGATATCCCCTGAAAACATAGAGGACTTATATGAGCAATATCTAGTAATAAGTCAATTTAGGAACTCTCATCCATTAGATTATAATGGTTTATATTCTTTAAAAAAAAGTCAGTTCTGAAAGGCTATGCTAGAAATCGCTTTAAGATGCATCCCCTGCAGAGCTACTTTGTAAATACGCAAATTCCTCTTTAATGATTCCTTCATGATCTCTGTGTCCAATTTCAGATATATTGCATCCTTTTAAAAAACCAAGCCTGATTTTTCCCATCAGCAAACTCAATCTAAATCTGCTAGTCTTATCAATGCCATATGCCTTGCATGCAGAAACAATAGGCTTCCTTTTGAAATATATCAGGAGATGAGGCCTTGATCAGATGGAGCAACTGGTGTAATTCTGGGAGTGATAAGGAGGGGAAGGCTTTTAAAAGGCTGATGCAGAGGAATCAGGAATAAACACATTGGACACAAAGATTGAGACTGCTGATAAGAACCAACTGCCCCTTTAATTTGCTCATTATAAAATCCCAGACTTATTTTAACTATTTAACTTTCATTTTAAACATGTCTATATGTTAGTTTTGAATACTTCACTGGAAGATTATTCCAGGTATCTACTACTCTTTTTGGTAAACAGTATTGTCCGATATTCAAACTAGCAGAGCTAGTATATAATTTAAAAATGCAGATGGCTTCTTTGTCATTTCTGCCACTTAAGAGGTTAAAGGAAAATGCAGATCATTCTTATAAAAAAAATAAAAATAAACATGCTAGTGAAAATATAGCCTGATTCCCAAGCTCCCCCTACTGTCCAATAGGAAAATGGTCATGTGCTGACACACCCTTGTCTGGACCTAACCTTGTAACAGTCCTAGACTCACTTTATTCTGTAAGCTGTTGCTGGAGAGAGAGGATCAGAAAAGGGTGAATTTTGGATTTAAAGTGGAATTTCTCTTTTTCTTTAGGAATCCTCAAACACTTGACTCAAAATGCTTCTGTTACTCCTTGGAATCATTATCTTGCACATTGCCGTCCTGGTCCTCCTATTCGTGTCTACTATAGTTAGTGTAAGTATAACATATATCTACACATTGACGTAATAATATATGTATAGTGAGATAGATGCAAATATGTAGATATATGCACAAACGTTCTAGAAAAAATAACTTTTTTGCTTTAAATACATGTATTTTTTGTATTCATGTTTCCATTTATATGTGTGTTTATACCATGTTACATTTTATGTGTGGGTTTTATATTCTCCATGTTGCCAATGCGTTTTGCTTTATTTTTACAGCACAAATGGATTATGTTATTAACCACTATGATCCTATAATGTTTTTTTCCCCCATAGCCTGTTACTATGCTGATTTATTTTATATTCTAGGGGTTAAATAAAGAGTGATACCTGCCTTAATTCTGGCAATCCATTATTTTCACAGTATTATGTTTTTAGATGGAGAATAGAAACCTCTGTCTATTTTTGAAAATGAAAAAAAAAGAACAATATGTTAAATATATTATTTATAACTATGTACAAATGGGGGGGGGGAGAAAACACTGTATATTTATGTACATAACCGTAGTTCAGTAATTGCCCATAAATAATATATGTGGTGTAAGTATGTTAATGCATTTTCCACATGTGTGTTTAAACAGAATCACATTGTATTATGAAGTGTCGGTTGGACATGTGGCTGAATGGAGTATTTTCACAAGGAAAAAAAAATTTGTTTCGAGAAACTGTTTTGCAGCTGTGTTTGCAAGAGAGTAACACCCCATGCTATGAAATGTAATACTAAAGTGCGTGTAGAGCGACAGCTGTTTAGAATTTGGTTCCCTTCTGGACCAGGTTACGTCTGTGAATGGGATTCCAATAGCGTTGTAAGTTTATAGACACCCCAAAAATCATGCTACCTCTGGGACTAGAGTATGTGCCTTAGATTTAACAGGCTGGGCTAAACTTCTAATGTAGTTACCTTTAAGCAGACAGGGGAGGAGCCTGAAAAACACTCCCTATTTAACCCTCTTATGTCTGGAGCAAGTAGGTTAACTTTTTATTGCCAACAATCTTAAGCAAAGTCGATTATTCTTCATCCAGAATATAAGTAACTCCATATAGCATAAGGAACACGTTTTGTGGGATAAACAGTGATTGAATTTATTAATTAAACATCTTTTTTTGACTCCATTTCTGGCAAACTCACAGTACACTTGGCATGTATTAAAACAACGACAGATGTTACTAATCATGTTTCCACTAAATGTTGCGATATGGCTCTTTGTGAGACTGCTTGGAATGTAAAGGTTAAATTATACAGCTGCAATGTTTATTTGTTGTGGGATTGTGTTTGAAGAATTATCTGTCTTGAGTATTCTCTTTGGCAGTAAATGGACAACTGGTATATAAAATTCCCAAGAGATAGCAGGGTGTACTAAAAATATGTTTAGTAAGGAAACCCTCTCTGATGCCTTTCCATCACAGGGAGTCTATTTATCAAAGTGTGTAAATGTCATTTAATGTTTATAGTAGTTATGGCTCGATGGAGGGACAGGCAAGCTCAGGGCCTCCAAATGTTGTGAATTGACTCCTGAGACACTGGCAAGCATCCTGAGAGTCCACAGCAGCCAGTGTCCCTGAGCAACAAAGTATAATATAAAGAATGGAAACTGCTTTATCATTACTTAGTGCATATCTATCTGACACTTGCAGATGCAGGAAGCTGCACTGAACATTGATGGGCAACAGTTTTAGTACTTAGCAGTTGAACCTTTTAGCTGTTGATTTGGGTCTGGGGCTCACTGCACAGCACTTTAGGTCTCTAATAGTTAAAGGGTTATGAAAACCTGATTAGAAGGAGATGGAATGTTTCTAAACATATACCATTGCCAGGTATGCAACAATCAGTCTACTGTTTACAAGCCCATCCCCACTAACATACACCTCTGCGGATCATGCTCCAGTATCATCCAATATTTTGTCAGCCCCTCAATGTAGCATAGGATCGGGAACATCATTATTCGGCTGCTTGGATTCAAGAGCCATACGTGGTTTGGCTATATTCTTCAGTATGAAAGGGCCTCACATTTGTTTTGCTGCTCTAACTATTTGGACTCTGTCTTTCCTCCATCAGAGCTGGCTTGTGGGTAATAGCTACTCTGCGGACTTGTGGCAGAACTGCAGCGGGACAGCGACCAGCACCTGGCAGTGTCTCACAGCTTCCAACAATGGTGAGTTACTAACTACAAGTTCTGGTGGAACTGTTTGGCCACCCTATTATCTCCTGCTAGAACACAAAGTTTCCATAAACACGGCTTTCTCCTACCAACCCGGCGTATGCACTCCATGTTTCTCTTAATAGCAGAGTTTCCAGCTGGTGCTGCTTACTGGCGAATGGTTGTAAATTCTTTACAACTGGGGCACATGGACAATCATTCCAAACATTTCTGTCGGGAGCCAGTGGACAGTTAATCACTCTGGAGTTTATTTCAGCTCCCTGCCCTTTCAAATTCATAAACATAACTCAGTTAAAAATAGAGTTATAGTCCAGCTACTTTGAGCTCGGTTCTCGGGTTTCTGTTGAAGACCCCTGTATCACATCTGGCTGATGGGCAGTAATGGCAGGTTCTTACACGAATGTTATAGTGCCTCCTTGTGGTGAGTTATATTCTCTGCAGCTCAACACAAATCATATTATTTCACAAGTGTTTTCATTTACCACTAACTGTTGAGTTGGAACTGGCAGCAAATGGGGTCTCAGTCATCACCAGGTACACCATCAGGGGGAGTACAGCAGGTACCCCAGTAAGGGTCCTAGGGGGCCCGCAGTGCAATGCATACAGAAGTATGAAAATATATTTAATAGCAAAACTTATTTTCCCTATAGGGTCACCTTATATTCATGCTTTTTCATTAATTAAGAGTTTGGGGTGTCACCTTAGAATTAGAGTCACCTTATTTTCAAGCGAAAAAATTATATTTTAGTGTTTTTCATTATGTGGTGTCGGTCAAGTAACCACCACCGCCAGCGCCTGGCTATATCTGGGGCATGGCACAGCAATGTCTCCTTGTTGGTGGAGTGTTTGGGCAACTGCAGAGGTAAAGACCACTGTCCGGCTTGGTACGAATATATGTGATGTGACAAGAGAGAAAGGTCGAGTATCCTTCCACTGTCCCGTTAAGCACAGTGCACCAACTGGAAGAGAGGTCTTCATATATGTGCGTGCCTATTACAAATTTACAGTACACTAGACCACCAGTAATTGTTGGATGGTGGGGGTATAATTATTACAAACCATTTGCTGCAAGAGGCCCCAAAATTTCTGATGGCGACCCTTTTCATCACATTAGATTACATAAAAATGTGTAACAAAAAAAGTAAAAATCATGATTATTGAAGGGTGCATTAACAGGGCAGGTAATGAATATTATCAGAATTATGATTATAAACAGAAACAGTGTGAAAATCCATATCAATTAGCAACTGTAAAGAACTTGTTTATACACAAGTCAATTATTTCAAAGATCCACCTCTCTACAAACATTACAGATTAATTCCATGATCTATTCCATTATTGTTGTCATTGTCTCAGGATCCTTTTTACTTTGCTTCTATATACATTGCATTAAATAGACAAGTCTATTTAGGAAGTTGCTTAGAAGATATACCTTTTGAAGTTCTTTAAAAATTGGATGACCAAAATTCCACTCATTTTAAATGAAGCTCTGTACTAAATGTTACCCATGTGCTTTACCCTTTAAGAAGATATCTGATATAGTCATTCTAATTCAAATCATACCATTCATGTTCACAACGGGATAACTGACAAGACACTTAAAGACATGTTTGAATTGTTTAATTTCTTAACCTTTTCATAATTGCACAGCATTACTAATGGCCCAACCCAGTTTTGAGGGAAATTCATGCTCTAGAATAGTTAAAGATGGGAAATGGTTAGTACTTTCTGGAGTAAGCTCTTTGACATACCAGAAAGATATATTTCTTGGGCTCAACTCTGAAAGCCCATTATAAAATTCCACACTGTCTGAAATGAGTGCACTGCACTCTGTTGGTCCTCTGAACTTGTATATCCAAGAAAACATATATTAATATTCCAGGCAGTGAAAATGTTATTTTATATCCAAAAACAGCAAAAAGTGGGGCACATCAGCTGACTTAACGCATTTCTCTTTCACTCATGCTTATTTATAAACTCTCTGAACCCAGACCTGGGCAGCAAATAACATAATAATGCTGTCCTTAAGACAGTGTGGACAATGACAAATCAACTTCTGGTTTGACCCTTTTGTCAGAGCACTCAGCAACATGTTGCATATGAATATAACATAAAAATGACATGCATAGTTGCCCTTCATGTCTGAGCCTCCAAATCATGGACACTAGAAGTTTTTGTGATGATCTAAATTTATATTACATTTAAATGTGGTGCTCGTCTATTTTTTTTCAAGCAGGTACCAAACCATAAATTAATGCCATATAAAGATGCATTCAGGATGGCAATATAAGACAAACAAGAAGGAGACTCCTGCAATTAGCCAGATGTTTATATACTAAATAATTCAAGAGATGTGTTTCTATTATTGCCTCATGGTTTACTGAGCATTCTACCTACACGACCACAGACCTTTATTGAATGGTCCCAGTGTAAAATGAGAGTCAGTATTATTCTTGAACTGCAGGTAGTGTTGAAAGCTTAGCTGTGATCTGTGATGGACAGGTTAACAGGAAAACATTAGAATGAGAAGATAATTTATGTCCAGAAAACACAGGTGCAAGGGTAACAATTGTACGTACTTCCTGAAGTAGAAAATATTCCATTTCAAGCTTTCTTACATATAGCAAAATTCTCTGGGTAGATCAATGGTGTGAAACTGCTGCTCCACTGCTGGTTACCAACAACATCTCCCATTCTCCCATGGCATTCTTAAGGTCAATTAGACATCCCTGGTGTAGCTGGATTCTGAAGTTAACAGAAGTCCATCCCTCTGTTCCATTCAAAGTCACTTCACAGAGATATGATTCACAGAGATGTTCTTCTAAGCAGCCTCCATGGAGGAGCTACTAACTGGTTTGCTGGAAATTCCACAACCTAGGTATGGTGGCCTTCCATGGAGTAGACACAGCACCCCCATAATGTTATGCTTTCCATTCCTTCACAATGAATTTAATGCCTGATATGATGTTCGTGCAGAGTTAAAATCAATATCCAACAACTCAATGAATCCTTTTTCTTCTATGTCGGCACTACTACTTTCTAAAAAAGCTTTGCTGGCAGAATGATGATGAGGTTGAATTTGCAGCTGGCACATATGAGTGGGACAACCAGAGAAAGTAATCTGACCTAATGTGTGGCCAGTAAAGCATCATATTACTCAGAGATTCTAAACATTGAAGACTATAAAGAGTAATTGCCATTAGACTGTAAAGTGTTTTCCCTTTGCAGACTGATAAATAAATAATCTTGTTACCTCCTTTGCTTTTGCAGAGTGGCTCCAATCTGTCCAAGCTTTGATGATCCTGTCTATTATCTTCAGTGTCGTTTCTCTGTTCCTGTTCTTCTGCCAGCTCTTCACGCTCACAAAGGGTGGAAGATTCTACCTTACTGGAATCTTTCAGGTCCTTGCTGGTAAGTACTTTTTTTTAATCCTTTAAGGACTCACCCCAACCAGCACCCACAGGACATGCCCCAGCACCCACGTTTGCCCACCCACAATATACCCTGGCACCCACATTCCACACGCAGGATATGTCCCAGCACCTCAGTACATGCCTGACATCCACATTGCTCACACAGGACTTAACCCAGCACCCACATTGCACACCCAGGAAATGTCCCAGGACCCACACTGCAGATCCAGGACTTCCCCCAACACCAACATTGCACACCCAGGACGCACTCCAGCTAGCACACACCGTTCCTTAGCTCCCTGGTGTCTAGTGGTAGGCAGCTGCCTCTCATGCTCTCTGTCCCTCTGAACTCTGAGCACCAGCAGGTCACGTGACCCCTGATGCTCTTACCTCAGATACACGGGGAGCACGAAAGGCATCATAGGAGGATGTCTTCCTGATCACTCGCAGGGAGGCTGGTAAGGGGAGGTCTTTTGATCTCCCAAGCCAGCCCCTTTGCCGTCAAGCTTTTTTTAAAAAAAACAAAAGGTGCCAAGTAGGTCCCAAGAACTACCGGGCCCATGACAGGTGACTTTCTCCAGCACCCAGGGCTTACTCCAGCAGCCAGACCTTACCCCCAGCACCCACATTGCACTCAGGACTGGCCCACATTGCTATCAGGACATACCCCAGCGCCTGGATCACAACCATGACTCAGCTCCCACAACCGTGATCCCTGATGCTTTGACATGCCTGTACTCCAAAGAGGGCTGATGAGGGTAGATCTCACCTGCTAGTCGGCTCTTGAAACACAAGCTTTTTTGCGCCCTCAGCGGTGGTTGGTTTTGCCAACCTTTCTGTATGCCTTTTGGGTTTACATTTTGCCCATGCCTGCACTGAATGAAAGACCCAGTTTTCAGAGTACGAGAGATTAAGACTCATTCATTGCCTGTCCAGAAAAAAGTGCAGTTTGAGCTGGGGATTATGAGTATGCCGTGCTGTTACATAGCTGCTTGGTGACTCATTCTGGGCTATTAATTCCTTTTGCTTTTCATTCACACAGTCAAGCTTAGATACACTGTCCCTGTACACAGGACAGAAGTATCAGATTTTATAGTACATCCCTCCTCCTATTAAAAAATGGGGAGATATTTAAGGTTAATATGTCATTGTCATTTAGCATTTCAGGTTTTCTTGTGACTGACATGGAGTGCATTAATGAACAGTGTTTCTTTGCTGTGTGCTACTATCCAGACAAACATAGGATAAAAAAGAAAATAACAAAACATTGGCACAATTCATCAGCTTATTAAATATGAGTAAGCATTTGTTAGTGTTAAAGTGACAGTACAACTCGACTCCTGTATAAAAATAATTGTGCTCCTAACACACTGTTTCGTTATATTCTTTTCTATCTTTTCGGCTGTGTCGGCTCTTCACAGAGCTGGGGTAACAGTTACTTTTATAGAGAGTGTGTAAAAGAATGAGTACGTCTGACCCTCAAAAAGAATACTGTAAAACTGTAACAAGGATTCAGTTTTTCTCTGTATTTTTTTTACACCGTCTGTTAATGTAAGCATGAAAAGAGGTTAACCGAGGAAAGGCTTATTTTAACAACTCATATGTATATACACAAAAGTGCTCTTAATACAAGGTTTAGTAGTTACAAAGCTATGCTGTCCCTTTAATTAGCCACAGCCGAAATGTGTAGGTGCCACTGGCAAAGGTCCTGCAGATTGTCTTGTCTTTCACTGAATCGTGTTGACACAGTCTTCCTTGTCTCGGAGTATCGGTGTTGGAACAGTGGGAGGTTTAGCAGCATTGCTAAATAACATGGTCTGCAAAATACCCACTCATGCACTTTCCATAACAATGCATGCTCTGTAAGAGAGTTAATAGTGCCAGGAAATGTAGGTGTCCTGTAGACTGATCAAAACAAAGTTAAAAAGGAATTGAATATGTTGCAGAATCCACTAAACCAAAAACAAAGCGGTTTTTATAAAATTCATTCAGAAGCTGATAAAAAAAATAAAAAAAAGTCAGTTAATCCCAGTGACTTGAATGAGAAAAGGTCTGGTGAAAAAAAGTCAATTAAACTAGCAGAATTCAGCTGATCCAGACAATTTTAAAATCCTCACATTAACCCTTCAGCCATCGTGTGGCAATGGGTTGCTGCTCTTCTGTCTCCAAAGGGGTTACATATTGAGTAGTATGTGAATCCACCAACATAAAACCTGATTTAAATCTAAGCATCAGACAGGTTGTGTTTTACAGCAAACAAGAAAATAGAATATTGTGTAGAACAATAGAAACTCTTTATGTAACAAAGTATAAGAACTATACTTTTTTTTGATTACCTGTCTGCAGTTTGACTGTGTGACTGTGCAGTTGGAATATCTTGGACCCTGGAAAACCAGAAAAGTTGAGGAGAGTGGATCTGCAGAAATCCTATCTTACATGATTTAAAAAATTACCTACAAATCGGATATATATTTTCTTGTACTGTTCACACATGGGTTTACCCAATGGTTGGGTGGACCAGTGTAACCATGGCAAGCATGTTAACCTATCAGAGTATCTGTAAGGTAGCAAGTTCTATAAAGAACTAATTTTTATGGGGGATTAATAGGTGCATTGGTTATTCAGCTTTATAATCATTGTTTTCAGTACTAATATATCTACTGTTCCCATTTTCACAGGGCTGTGTGTAATGGCTGCTGCCTCCATCTTTACTGTGCGGCACACGGAATGGCAGATGCAGGAAGCAACCAGCTATGGTTTTGCCTACATCCTCGCGTGGGTGGCTTTCCCACTTGCCGCCATTAGTGGCATCATATACATCATCTTGAGGAAACGCGAATAAACACTGGATGGAACTGAAGACTGGGAAGAAGGATAAAGTACAATAAAAAAATCAAAAAGGGGAACCCAGAAAATTGAAACCAAACATTACAACCTTCCCCCACCAAAGAGAGAGTGGTGGGGGGCAGGTTCCTGTGTTAATTGAAGATGTAAATAGTATCTATGGTTTAAAAACCTATTTATAACACTTTTTACATATATGTACATAGCATTGTTTGCTTATTTTGACCTCTAGTTTGTGTAAGCTAAAAAGAAAACCAAGCAAAAAAATATTAATGTCTACAACAAAATAGGATTTTTTTTGGCGTGGACAGCCATTTGAAAAAACCAAACAAAATTAAAAAAGTTAAATTCATTTTGTGTGCCTTACAACGGAATACCAACAGTCTTAATCTGCTTTGTTGCAGCCCTGTGTCCATTGACATGTAGTTAGCCAGAATATGAATTAAAAGGGACGAAAAGGCCGCCGATAGTGCAAGAGAGGCTTTTATAGCACATCGGCTGTTTTGACGTGAAGAGGGGACATAATTGAAGATTCTAGGGTTGTGATGATCTCCATGTCCACATTGAGAGAGGGTTGGACCTGGGTGGCACATATGTGCTGTAATCAAGCAATCCAGTTGGTCAGATGGCATGTTGGCTGTGATTTATAACGTGAAAGTCAGAGGAGTATTAGGATGTGAAAATGTCCTTTAGACTACTGAGCAGACATCAATCCCAGTAGTAGTGGTATCGAACTGAAAGAACGTTCATCTTTTGGGATTATTACAATCA
The DNA here is from genome assembly GCA_036172795.1 of Pelodytes ibericus. Lineage (NCBI taxonomy): Eukaryota > Metazoa > Chordata > Amphibia > Anura > Pelodytidae > Pelodytes > Pelodytes ibericus. The sequence goes on from CM069862.1 coordinate 121,403,772, forward strand.
AACCACGCTTAATTTAAACTTCTAAGGCATTTTTAAGCCAAACTTACAGGGTATTAAGCCAGAACTGGTTTAGTCCCTGCCTTAGAGTGGTAGCATGGTATCAAAGGCCTTAACTGTTTAAAACACAATAGTATGTATGCTTGATATTCCTTAATCTCCTTTCTGGTGTAATTTTTGGATGTGTGACCTCATAAGGTGACACAGACCCCTTTAATTATCTCCTTATAATCAATCTGTTACTGCACCAACTGAGAGAAACAGAAGACAGGTCCCCAATATTATGTATGGCCAGTTACAAAGTAAGAATTTAAAGAAAATATAAATATATATTTAACTCTTAAAGATAGAGGGTGAGCAGAGAACTGTTTAACTCTTTAACAAAAACTGCCAACCCCCAAAAGCCCTTAAAGAGTTAAAGAAAAGTGCAGTATATCTATTTTTTTAACCAATGTGCATGTATTATACATATATATCTAAAGATATATATATAAAAGGTAGCCAAAGTTGTTTACCATTTGTTTTGTTTCTGGATATAAAAAAGAAAGAACTTTGAATAAAGTGGTCAGATGTACCAATTGTAAATTAGCTAGAAGTATCTCCTTAAAACATAGGTTAAATAGAAAAACCAAAGTGGTGCTATAATTCATTTTTTGAACCATTCCTTATATTTTAACCTTTGTGTAATCTCTGATCCAATAACACTTTGTTTTTTTGAAAATAAACCATTGAAAACTATGCATAGTCAGCTAAAATGAGTTCTATGTGAATATTTAATAATAAAAAGAAATTATGGCTGCTTATAGGTGTGTTGTGAATTTACTGTACACCTGGTGGGTGTGGCCGCGGTTTAATTGGATGCCTTTGGTGGTCACGTTATTTGTGCCCACAGGCTGATGTTGCTCATTGTATTCCATAGCATACAATATGAAGGGGTGCTTTGGTGCAAATATCATTAGGCTATCTGGCATAGAATACAATTGGCAACCTTCAATCATTCACATTTCAAATGGTCCATGTGAGTGCACATTTGTGACCTACTCACCAGTACCCCATCTTTTGATGTGTATATTGTCTGGCAAATTACAGTAATTATGTGTAAAAAGCGCATACCATCATGTCCACATTCACATAGTTCGTAGATTTATTTCCTTTCTCACAGCTTGATAGCATTCCTAGAAGATCCGTTTGGAGTTTAATAAGCATTACACATGAAAATTAGGGAAGCAGGTGATAAGGCCCACAGTCTTTAAATGGGTGACTTACTCTTTATTAAGGTTGGATAACTTGCATCTATCCAACAGCTGAAGGATGAATAGAACAGCCGATAGGACACATGTTACCCAACCTTACTTTAAAGGATAGGATGACCTCTAGAACCAGGTGATCACAGTGTAGTTAGTGAGAATCCAATCAATAAATACTAGAGAGAAAAAGCAATTGATGTAGTCCATGTCCACAGATATATTATAGTCATGGTTAATATGATAGGCTTGATTTCCTATCCAATATTAAAATGCAGCACAATGTCTTCATTCCAAATCCTGGTCCTTCTTTGGACCTTTTTAAGACTATTCTTCTGTCAATGATATAAAAAAAGTATTGTGTCTCTAATCTAAAATTATTTCATGGAATGTTGGAAAATGTATGCCGAAATGCCGAAGGCATATTATCAAAATAACAATGTATATATAAGGCAAACACTAACTTTCTAATGTAATATATTAGCCTTTCATGTTTCTAACTTGCGCTAATAGAGCTAAGTTGTAAAATAAATATATTGAACATTTATACTTTGGTTGTGAATTGCTAGTTTTCTGCCACATCTTTTTTTATTTTACATTTTTACCCTACCTCCAATCTTGGTATTTTTGTTTAAATGGAGTATATGAATCTTTTCCTGGTGATGTTAGAAACTTTTCACATCTTTTACACAAATTTTTTTTCTTTTCTTTACACTATGTAGCCATTTACTTGCACCACACTCACACCTGCTTAGTAAACATCATATGATAGATTTATAATATTAAAGATTGTGACACATTTATCACACCAACATTTTTCTTTTTCCTGGGAAAATAAAAAATGTCAGTGCGCTAAGCAAGTCACAGGCTCAAATAATATAAATGTATAAAATGAAGCATACAAATACAGTGTGATTGGCTGTACAATGCATACAAAAAAAACCAAAAACAGTCTGCGCTTCTTACCATAATAAAGTTGGCAACAATTTTTCTTTTCCTGTTCATATCTTTTGTATATAATATAAATGTAAAAGAAAAAAGGACGATTTATAAAAACTATTTAATGGTATTGGCATATTAACATTTTATAAAGATTATAAATTGGGGGTTATGTGCATGCTGAGCTTTGTCTTTATTATTGGGTGTTGGTGGGATGTGTAACAGGAGAGGGTGAGGAAAATGAAAGAAAATGTTTAGGAGGGAAAATGCCAGGGACATGGAAAAAGTAATAGTAGGGAAGGATGAAAACGGTACCAGAAAGGACTGTGGGAAGCACGATAAGAGGATGGAGATGGTTTGGAACACAAGGGTTGAAAAGACACTAGTGTGACATAAAAAATATTTATATGCTGGGGTTAAGGAATATTTTAAAAAGATCATTGCATGCACAATTTAAACAGTTATCCCCGTGCTAAGGGAAAAAAAAATCTTCAGCCGTTCAGAGAAGATAGGCAGTACAGCATAAAATAAACATATAGTTACTATGTTAATAGAACAACAAACACAGGTAGAGTCCTAGACAATACATGTCAGCGGATCCTCAGGTAATAATCCACCCAAATAAATAACAAGGCTAACTGAACAATACAAAACAAACATACATCCACCCATATCTTTTCATTTAAAGGGAAACTGTACCTGGGAGGAAATGAAAAACTGTTAAACCATGTTCGGCTAGTCCAAGAGGTGTATATTGTTTAAGTGAGCCTTAAAGTGAAAGTATCTTTACAGCAATACGAATTAGCAAACAGATAAATGTAACATGTTGCTTTAAAAGGACGGTATCACCTAATCACTGTTTTTACTGTGAATGTAGAGAATAAAAAATTATTTAAAATGATCTATACATTGTGTTAGCAAAATTGCAATAAAATGCCCAAATTATGAGAAAAATGTGTTTTCAGTGGAAATCCCAATTCCCATTGGAAAGCAGTTTATTTGCATATCAAGCCACAAGTAATGTCCTAAGTAGGAGACGCCACAGACCCATTTAAAACACATTTTGTCTCCTAATTTAGCAATTTGCCTGTAATTCTGCTAACACAATGTATAGATAATTTTCAATATTGTTCTATACTTTAGTAGTGAAATCAATGTTTAGGTGATGCAGGTTCTTTAATGATCATGTGACGATTGCTTTCAGTGTGTAGATGGTCACCTTGGAAATGCACCACACCCTCATCAACTATAATGAAAGGTAAGGAAAGAAAACCAGAACCTGCACCTGACCTGCATGCTCCCAGCATTCTATGGGGTAAAAAAAAAAAAGGAAAAGTAATGCAAAACAAACAAAATAGCACATACAGGTTTGTTTGAGATAATTCTAGTCCACCATATTAAAATTGTTGAATAGATATACAAATGGTAAATGCTAGGTAAAACTGGTTTTAAAGTGCCTTATGATGGTGCAAAAACAATCTCTGATGAAATTAAAATATATACAACAATGAATAAATTAGCAAGTTTACTGGTGAACAGTAAATTGCCTTAAACCAAGGCTTGTCAAATCCCACAAGACAAGCTGCTAAAATTCCTACTACTCTCTCAAAATTGTTTTATATATAATTCTGTAGAATCACCACTCCTCTGGCTCCAAAAAATATATAGGCTCCAAAATTGGTGAGTTTGACTCCTATGGTTTGCAGATATTTGTCAAGCCGCAATAATACACAATACAAATGAGTTCAAATGTGGGATTTTTAGTTTCTTCTTGAAATAATTACACACTAATGGGTATACACAGTAATAAAGTGATTTACGTTGAAAAAAGACATAAGTAAATCAAGTTCAACCCTTGTACCTATCATTTCGGCTTTTGATCCAAAAGAAGGCAAAATAAAACCCCTAAGGAAGCTATTGCGAATTTTGCTTAGAAGCCACAAAATAGATTTAATTTAATCAGTGCTGCCGCGCCTGCAGTATATATGCAGAGTAATCACTGGAGATGGCGAGTCAAATATTAAAAATGTGATTTATACAGAATGCCTGCATCTAATCGCACTGGAAAAAAGACTATGCACTATACGAGTTGTAATCTTCATCTTGCACCAAAGTGAGTTTTGGGACTAGACTGTCCCTTTAATATGCCAGTGTCTGTATAATCAGTGCTGCAGCACCTGCAGTAAATGTGCAGAGTAATCACTGGGGGAGGGCTTGAGTCAAATATTAAAAATGTAATTTATACAGAATGCCTGCATAAAATCACACTGGAAAAAAAGACTGCACTATACAAGCAGTAATCTTCATCTTGCATCAAAGTGAGTTTGGGGACTAGACTGTCTCTTTGAGCACAGTTTTTTCCTATTTAACACGGATTTCCCTTCACTTTCAGTTTTTTTTGTTACTGTGCAAAATGGTGCTAAAGTAGAAAAA